>SJXQ01010208.1:23606-140700 GCA_006408695.1 Aepyceros melampus | reverse complement strand
AAAGGTAAAAATGCAACAGATACCAAAAAAAAGATTTGTGCAGAGTACGGAGAAGGTGCTGTGACTGAGCGGACATGTCAAAAGTGGTTTGCCAAGTTTCGTGCTGGAGATTTCTCTCTGTATGATGCTCCACGTTCAGGTAGACCAGTTGAAGTGGATAGCAATCAAATTGAGACGTTAATTGAGAGCAATCAACATTATACCACACGGGAGATCGCTGACATACTCAAAATATCCAAATCGAGCGTCGAAAACCATTTGCACCAGCTTGGTTATGTTAATCGCTTTGATGTTTGGGTTCCACTTAAGTTAAGCCAGAAAATCCTTCTTGATCGTATTTCCACATGTGATTCTCTACTGAAACGTAATGAAAGTGTTCCATTTTTAAAACAAATTGTGACAGGCAATGAGAAATGGATACTGTTCAATAATGTGGAACGGAAGAGATCATGGGACAAGCGAAATGAACCACCGCCAGCCACGCCAAAGGCTGGTCTTCATCCAAAGAGGGTGATGTTGTGTATATGGTGGGATTGGATGGGAGTCCTTTATTATGAGCTCCTTCCAGAAAACCAATCAATCAATTCCAAGAAGTACTGCTCCCAGTTAGACCAACTGAAAGCAGCACTCAATGAAAAGCGTCCAGAATCAGTCGATAGAAAATGCATAATCTTTCATCAGGATAACGCAAGACCGCATGTTTCTTTGATGACCAGACAAAAATTGTTACAGCTTGGCTGGGAAGTTCTGATTCCTCCACCATATTCCCCAGACATTGCACCTTCAGATTACCATTTATTTCGGTCTTTACAAAATTCTCTCAATGGAAAAAATTTCAGTTCCCTGGAAGACTGCAAAAGGCACCTGGAACAGTTCTTTGCTCAAAAAGATAAAAAATTTTGGGAAGATGGAATTATGAAGTTGCCTGAAAAATGGCAGAAGGTAGTGGAACAAAATGGTGAATATGTTGTTCAGTTCAGTTCTTGGTGAAAGTGAAAAGTGTGTTTTTTATTTTTGCTTAAACATCAAAAGAACTTTTGGGCCAACCCAATACATAAAAGGCAAAATAGGTCCTGTTAAAGAACAAAAAATATCTACATTTCAGAACAACTCCATTTTACCTGAAAAGTCCCACATGATGGACAGTTTATTTGTAGTCTCTTAATATACCCAACACATTTTCATTCAGTACTTGTGAAAAATCTTCAGAGATTGTCATGAATTGTTTCAGAAAATGTGATAATTGGTGATGTTATAAATGGTAATTCCGCTTTCTCTATTTCTCTGGTATTGATGTGTGTGGAGGAGAGTGCAGTAGAATTTGTCTTAGTGTTTCAGTTCTAGTAGAGATCCTAATTCAAGTGCTAACACAGAATTTATCACATTTGTTGGTTTTCCTTTCCTGTTTGTTGTTGTTGCTAATATATTTTGACAGTTCTTACATCTAGAGCAGACAGGACAGGTCATTAGGGTGTATTTCTGATTGGGAATGTAAACCCAGGGAAGCAAGTTAAACCATCCAGGATCTGTATCCCATTGTTAACAGGGCTTACCATTTTGGATCTCAGTTGATCTCCTGAGATTCAATTTCCTTGTATGTGAATTGTGACTAGACTAGGGCAGCAGTCTCAGTATGGTCCGGAGACGTCCTCAAGGCCCTTTCAGGGGTCCTCGGGGTCAGAGTCGCTTTTGTCACATCCTCAAAGGAGTTTTCCAGAAACTGTGTTATAGGTTACTCTAGTAGAGTGAAAGCAAAGCAGGTAAGAAAATCTGGCTCTCTCCTAGTAAGCTAGATGTGGAAGAAATGGACAAAAATGTAAAACAATGCCATGCTTCTCACTTTTTTTAAAGAAAAACATCTATATTTTTTATAAAAATTATGTTAACATGTAAGTTTTGTGTTATGGGTTTTTGTTATTTGTCAATAAAAGAATTCTTAAAATTTATCAGTTTTAATTCCTATGTTGTGTTTTTTTTTTTATGAAGTATAGTTGTTTACAATGTGTTAGTTTCAGGTGTGTACCAAAGTGATTTAGGTATGTATTAATGCACACACATTTTCAGATTCTTTTTCATTACAGATTGTTGTAAGATAAATATAGTTCCATGTATTATACAGTATGTCCTTATTGTTTATCTGTTTTATACACATATAGTGTGTATTTGTTAACCTCAAACTCCTAATTTGTCCCTCCCCGTCTCCTTTCCCCTCTGGTAATCATGGCTTTTCCCTGCATCTGTGAGTCTGTTTGTTTTGTGAATAAGTTCCTTTGTGTCATTTGTTTAGAGTCCATGCATTAGTGATATTTGTCTTTCTCTGAGTGTGCTGCAGGCGGCATTATTTCATTGTTTCTGTGGCTGAGTGATACTCCATTGTATGTGTGTGCCACATCTTTCTCCACACATCTGTTGATGGATGCTTAGGTCGTTTCATGTCTCAGCTGTTGTAAATAGTGCTGCTGTGAACATTGGGGTGTGTGAATTTTTTCAAATTCCTTTTCATCTTTTCAGAATATCTGCCCAGAAGGGGGATTTCTGGATCATATGGCATCTTTTTTTAGTTTTTTTAAGGAACCTCCTTACTGCCCTCTTCAGTGGTTGCACAGTGTACATTCCCACCAACAGTGTAGTAGGGTTCTGTTGCCTTCCTTCCCCTAACCCCAGCATTTATCATTTGTAGACCTTTCGATGATGACCGTTCTGACTGGTACGAAGTAGTACCTCATCGTAGGTCTGGTTTGTGATATTGAGCATCTTTTCTTAAAGCTCTTGGCCACCTGTATGTCTTTGGAGAAATATTTAGGTCTTCTCACTTTTATGTTTTTTTTATGTTGAGCTGCATGTCAGTTGCATCATTTGCAGATATTCTCTCCCATTCTGTAGGTTGTCGTTTTGTTTACGGTTTCCCTTGCTGTGCAAAAGCTTACAAGTTTGACTAAGTCCCATTTGTTTATTTTTGCTTTTATTTCTTTGGCCTTGGTTGGGAAACTGACCTAAGAAAACATTGGTACAATTTCATGTCAGAGTTTTACCTGTGTTCTTTTCTAAAAGTTTTATGATGTCACGTCTTATTGAAGTCTTTAAGCCATTTTGAGTTTATTTTTGTGTATAGTAAAAGGGAGTGTTCTGACTTCATTGATTTTCATGCAACTTTCAAACTTTTCCAATGCCACTTGCTGAAGAGACTGTCTTTTCTGCATTTTTTATCTCCTTTGTCAAAGATTAACTGGTGTGGGTTTATTTCTGGGCGCTCTCTTCTGTTCCATTGATCCAGATGTCTGTTTTCGTTACTAGTATCATGCTGTTTTGATACTCTAGTGTTGTCAGAAATCTGGGAGGGTTATACCTCTAGCTTTGCTCTTTTTCCTTAGATTTGCTGTGGCAATTCTGGATTTTCTGTGGCTCCATATACATTTTAGGATCATTTTTTTCTGGTTCTGTGAAGAATGTTTGGTAATTTGATAGACATTGCATTCAATATGTAGATTTGCTTTGGGTAATATGGCCACATAATAATATTCTTCCAGTCTGGGAGTGTGGGATAGCTTTACATTTTTTTAAAATCATCTTCAGTTTCCTTTATCAATGTTTTATAGTTGTCAGCATATAAGTCTTTCTCCTCCTTGCTCAGGTTTATTCCTAAGTTTTTTTGTTTTTTAAATGTGATTTTAAAAGAGATTATTTTTCACTTTCTCTTTCTCTGTTTTTAGTGTAAAGAAATACAACAGATTTATGTAATTAATCTTGTATCCTGCTACCTTGCTAAATTCATTTATCAGTTCTGATATTTTTTGTTTAATGACAACCCACTGCAGTATTCTTGCCTGGGAAACCCCATGGTCAGAGCCTGGCAGGCTGCAGTCCATGGGGTCGCAAACAGTGGGACATGCCTGAGCACGCACATATGCACCTTACTAATTTTATCAGTTTGAATAGATTTTTTCAATCTTTAGGTCCTCAGTAATTTTTAAGAGTGCAATAAGATTAAAACCAAAGTTTGAGAACTGCTGAATTAGACCATAAACTCATCTTTTTTCATCATGAACCCATTTCTTTAAAATCCCTTGCTTTTCCTAGAGCTGGTTATATTTGAATTGTGCCCTTTCAGAAGACTCAAGTACTGTTGTACTACATGCTACAAAAGAATCTTTCTCCAATGAATGAAGATCATTTTTAAAATTGTCTTAATTGCTTGCTTTTTCTAAATTATATGTGCACATTGTAGAGTTTACCATTTACAAATTTCATTTTCTGTTTTGACAAACTTGTTTTAGAGTGAGCTCAAGTAAAATTAGTGTATGTTCCTTGAACTAATGAATTTGTTTTTCCTACTCCTATTTGATTATTCACATCCTTCTTTTGCCTGCTCATTAGTTTTACTCCCTTCAACTGACTTAACCCCTTTCTGTCCCTGAAAGTGAAGTGAAAGTGTTAGTTGCTCAGTTGTGTCTGACTCTTTGCCACTCCATGAACTCAGCCCACCAGACTCCTCTGTCCATGAATTCTCCAGGCAGGAATACTGGAGTGGGTTGCCATGCCCTTCTTCAGGGGATGTTCCCAATCCAGGGATCAAACTTGGGTCTCCCAAATTGCAGGCAGATTCTTTACTGTCTGAGCCACCAGGGAAGCCTCCTCCTTGAATGGCAGATATGGGAGGCTTGATAAGAAGAACCCAGGCAAGCCTTGTGGATGAAACTCAGTAACTTAATCCCAAGTATAGTTGATTGCGAATTCCTTGAGATACATCTTTATGCTAGCTAGTACTTATATAAACAGGTGTTTTATAGTTTCAGAAACTTTACAAGTTCCTTCTGTTATCTCCTACTTTTAAAAATTTTTAGTAGACTTTTAAAAATGTTTACTTTTCAAATTAATTAGGAGCTTGTGAGGTTTTCCATTTGTTTTAAATTCACCAAACTAGACATGAGGGTTTACTTCAATAGAAAGAGAAAAACCAATCTGGGCCTTTTATTTATAGCAAAAAGTAAAAAGGTAGAGGGGGACTGCACTTTCTCAGCATCTGACATGTGCAGTGGCATCCAATAATCACTTTGTAAATATTTCTCTAAAAGAGTGGCCAGAATAGGATTTAGAGCTCTTGAGTAAGCAGTTAATTCTTAAATGGTTGAGAATTGCTTTTAATAGAAAAAATTAATACACTGACTACTAGCAATATTCTCCTAAAATGAAATATCTATACCTCACTCTGCCGGGATGCTGGCAAGTCTGAAATACCTCTTCATGTGTTTGTTAAATGAAGCGCCGAGGTATCCTCTATCCCAGGCAAGTCCTCCTACACTGATCCTCGAAACGTCTGAGGGACATAAACGAGAGCTGTTTCTGTAAGTGCAGAGAGAGGAGCTAAAGTCTGAAATAGAGATGCCCTGAAGGTTGAAGACCTGTACAAAAGCCAAAACCAGGCAGCAGAGTGGAAATCCAATCATCAGTTTAACAGGAATAATGAGGACAAATTCCTGTGTTGGGGAAATTGCTAAAAACGTGTATGAAATGTGCCTAAAATGAAGGTTTAATATGCGTAATTTATAAGATGTCTCTTCAGTTCTTGCTGGGGGTTTATAATCTGTATTTAAGTCCTGCTAACTTTCTAGAATATTTTTTAAAAATCCAGGTTCTGAGGTAATTTTAGACCTAAGGGTTTTGGGTGAGAGGTTGCAGAGCTGTACAGGTAAACACCAAATGAGCATGTACACAGCAGTTTGCTTTGAGGTACACATGGAACTCCCTTTTATTTTCCAATCCACTGGTCCACCAACACTCAAGAGAATCTAGGTATTCCTTGAGTCCTATTTTTCCATTTTGGTTTACTTTTTTGTTGTGTTGTTTGTGTTGGTTTATAAGTGAAAACCCCTCAAGGGAAGAGGTGCTAAGATTCTTGGGTTGTGAATGGCAGTGACTGGCAGGGAGCTTAAGGGCTTTAGGGCCCCAGTACTTAGATTTGGATGTGAAGGCTTCACAGAGATGCCGCTTCAGCAGGTTAAGAAGCAGATCCTCAATCTGCCTTCTAACAGCACCCGAGTGATTTTCATACGCTTGGCTTGTGGCCACACTTTGAGAAATACCACTTTCGAGATAAAGCGTAAGCAGTTATTGTCCTCTGCACAAATCTAACGTAGGTAATATGGGCTGTTTTTTTGTTTTTTTTTTTTTAATGTATATAGTGTGCTTTTTTTTTTTTTTTAAAGATAAGCATCTACACCAGGGAAAAGAGTAAACGATGCATTACTGTCTGAAACTGATAAAATGTAGCTGTATAAGCGCATTATTTAAACAAGAAGGTTAACCACCAGAAAAAAATTACAAGTGATTCTAGGAGCTGCAATAAGAGGGAAGGTGAAGCCTGAGAGGGTTTTCCACTCTAAAACCTTTCCTACAATTTATGTTTGTTATGACATTTCTATGGCAAGTTGTCAGAGAAAAAACCTACTTCATTTTGTTTCTTCTAAGAATGGCAGTCTGTGCCTTTGAGAAACCTACCAAATCTGGGATTACTAGTTCAGTGTATGTGCTGCTCATCTTCCAGATTCTAAAGTGTGTACAAAATGCAGCTGGATTTACAGACATATCTTATCTACACTGAAAGTACATTTAAAAAATTTTAAAAACATACAAGAATACAAACAAGTTTATTTACAAAAAAATACAATAATTATAAAGTACAAATTGAGATGATTTCTCCTCTTCCTGTGACAGAAAGTAACAGCCTTTACTTTCAAATGAAGGTTTCTGGTATATAATGCACACTGAGTGATGTGCTGCTCTTGTTTATGTTTTTCTAAATAATTCCAGGCGGCCTATTAGTGATATGCACATGGGTCATTTCCCTCAAATCTTATTTCCAGTACTAAGCACAAGTCCAACACAAGTGGAACAGAACAAGGTAAGACAGCATTGAACTGAAAAAGCTTTACCCCAACAGTAAATTGTGATTTTTCTTCAAGTATTAACCTAGTGGTTTAGAACTGAAACCATAATTTTTGGCTTTAAAAAGAAAGTCCACTATGATTTTTAATGGGCAGAACAATACTACAGCCAACATCACCTGGCTAGCTTTCCACGTTTGCCATTTAAGACACAGATTTCTATAGTATTCAATTTTGTATGCTTTTTGTCTTACGGTCTCTAATCAGAGTCACTGCTGCTGCTTGAGGAGTCCGTTGACATAACCTCTACATCGTCCTCGTTTTCTTTGTTGTGCCCTGGAGGTTCCAACAGAAAGTCGTGACTGTGGTTTGGTGGTAACATGTTCATCGCCATGTCATTTGACTGCCATGGATACTGTGGAGCAAGGACATCTGCAGAAAAAGACGCACACATGAGAACATTTCGACTAGTAATTAGTTTACTTATTCTTTCCTTCATGCAAATACTCCAAAAATTTTTTTAAAGGTTAGACATCAAAATATACATTTGGCCAAATTAATGATCAAACTTATCAAGGAAAAATGTGATGTTTTATTAACTAGAATCTATGATTTATTTTTTTAAATCATACTTTCCTACAGTCACTATTCAAGACGGTACAATTTCAAATCTAATGTCTCATCTATATATATTTTATGCACGTATATTAATATGTAATAGGTCATTTCTAGACATTCTATATACACATTATAAATAGCTAATGTGTACTATACTAGGTATTCCAGTTTAAGCTGCCTCCGACTCTTCCGACCCCATGACTGTAGGCCACCAGGCTCCTCTGTCCATAGGATTTTCCAGCCAAGAATATTGGAGTGGATTGCCAATTTCCTTTTCCAGGGGATCTTCCCAACCCAGGAGTCGAACCCAGGTCTCCTGCACTACAGGCAGACGCTACTAAGCTACGAGGGACACCCGTAAGAGGAAAAGGCTTCTTCCCCTACTGGGGCCTGCATTCCCTCCTGTGGTGCCTGGCTGGTGTGCAGGATGTCAGTGGCATCCCAGTTGGATGGGATGGTGTAGTTTCAGCCTTCTACTGGGACTGTACTGACATATGATATGGTGCAATCACAGAAAAATGAGGTGATACTATAATGCACAGTGAACTCCCAGTTTGTCTTAGCTAACAGTGTTCACAAAAGCGTTTTTAGTAACACAGGGACAGCCTGACAACAAAACATTAAACATTAAAAAAGCATTATCTATAAACATTAAAAAAGCATTATCTAGAGTACATTTCTAGCAATGTAAAAAATACAGGGTGGGGCTTCCCAGTAGCTAGGACTCCACCTGCCAATGCCAGTAACGAGGGTTCAACCCCCAGTCCAGGAACGGACTCCACGTGCTACAGGGCAGCTGGGCCCGAGCGGCACCACCACTGAGGCTGCTCTGCGCTCTGCAGCAAGGGAAGCCACCTCAACAAGAAGTCCGCTTGCCGTAACTAAAGACAGCCCACGAACCACAACAAAGACCCCGTGCAGCTGAGTAAATGAGTGAATAAATTTAAAATAGGTATTTTTAAAATACACGGAAAATCATGAGATATGTAAAATATTAAGTGACTGCCCAAAAAGAGTAATGTTTTCCTTAGGCCTTTTAGAAAACTTTTAAAAAGTTCTACCAATGAAAACAAGTAGACTTCTATGTGAAACCTGAGGGGCGGAAGTTCAGAATGCGCTCTCATAGAAAACATACTCTAGTTACTAAAAAGTCCAGTAGAAGCTTTGTTATTCACTTGGTTAATTTGGGGGTTTTTAACAAGTATGTTCACATGGTATCCTTTAAACTGAATACATCTTTCTATAAAGTATGGTTCATTAAAAAAAAACTAAGTCTGGAGCTTAATGAGAGACCTAACGCCTGAGGAAAATGGCACAATATCACTTTATTCTAATTTCATAGGGCTTCCCTTCTGGCTCAGCTGGTCAAGAATCCACCTGCAATGCAGGAGACCCAGGTTCAATCCATGAGTGGGGAAGATCCCCTGGAGAAAGGCATGGCAACTCACTCCAGTATTCTGGCCTGGAGAATTCATGGACTCTCTAGTTCGTGGGGTCGCAAAGAGTTGGACACGACTGAGTGACTTTCACATCACATAGATTCTAATTTCATAGCCTCCATCTAGACCAGTCTTAAATGAGAGAAAGCAGAGAGCAGGACAAACTGGTAAACTAACTCTACCAACTAAAATAAGATGGGTCCAGACCCTCAAACTTGTTCCAACAGCCAGACCTTTGTCTTCATCATCATCTCTGAAAAAAAGCCTCTATCTGGAAGTACTATTCTGATTAACACATACCTGGCAGTCTGCCTGCTGCAAGTGCATCTCCTGGGAGGTGACCGTTTACTCCATTAGTGGAAGGATTGTTCATCTGACCCAGTAATCCACTTCTCATCTCCAAATCAGTTGGGTATGGTCTCCGTGGGTCCCCTAAAAAATACAGCCTGCTTTTAATTCAATCACATATGGAAATATGCTTAAATACCTTCTTTGAAATATTGATTTTCCTTGGTTCACTTTGAAAAACTCAAGCCACATTTTAAATTTTAGAATATTAAACTCACCAATTGCTATTAAGAACATGTTAAAATTTTAATTACATGTATTTTTATATCTTCTTTAGATCTTCACAATAACACTATATAAAATTGTCATTTCAGCAACCATTTCAAATGACAAAATTATAATCCTGATTCCTCTAAATTAAAACCTTTTCCTAATCAACCTCTTTAATCATGTCATTAAAGACTAACTCCTGGGGACTTCCCTGGGAGTGCACTGATGACTCTGAGCTTTCACTGCAGGGGCCTCAGGTTCAATCCCTGGTCAGGAAGTAAGATCCTACGTGCCACACAGTGCGGCAAAAAAGACTAATTCCTGTGACTTTCAGGTGGGAAATCAGAAGCCAGTGATGTTCATTTCCAAACACAGAAGCTCTCTCTCTAGTTCTGGGTTGATGAAAAGTCGGCCAGATTTGAACCAATACTGGGGTATTTTCTCACCAACTCTAAATTATTTACCCTCCAAAACTGAGGCTACCCTTAATGTTTCAAGGTATGGCAAAATACCACTGTCAGGAATGACCAAAAATAACTACTTCCCATCCTCCCAAAAGGCTGGAGCTCTCTGCCTGAGGTCTCTGGCTTGTAAGTGTTTTATCTGTCAATACATGTTGCAGTTTCTCTCTCTACTGTTTCTTAGTTACTCCAGCTTTCTGCAGCCCTGCGCACCTGCTGCCTATTGTCCAGGGCTTCATCTTTATACCCTAAGAGTTGGGACTGTTTCTCAGGCTGGAGCCCTGGTGGAAATCCCTTGAAAAAGTTGGCTCCTGGCCAGCCAGCGTTTTCCAGGTATATAAATAATACAGCTTTAGAATCATCACATATTACATTTTAAAATATATGCATTCTATATTTAAAATCTTTTTTCCTATTTTTATGTATAGTTAACCTAAGAATTTTCAAAACCACATATATCTAGTAAAAAGAGAATCATTTTTACCTGGGACCCAGGTCAGTGGGGCACACACAGCATTACTTGCACTAATCCTATGTGCATACTTAATTATTTCTTCAGAGGAAATAGCACCTGAGAGAGTGGAGAGGAGAGTTTCACATTTCGGCCTACTAACATGCAAGTTTGTCAGTGCACATGTCACAGTTAGACCCATACTTCTATTCATCAGGTTACAAAAGTGCACATAAGTAGTAATCTGTACAGCATGACCTGGTTTTATGTATTATTATTGTCACATATGTATTACATATAGAAAACTCTGGAAGAACACACATCAGACATTAACAGCAGTTAAATAGGAAAAGAGGGAATTTAGATGTAAATCATACCTATATATCATGAAAAGCAAATAACCACGGTTTTCATTGCAATTCTGACTTTTAGTATCCAAACTAAAAGATCCAAAATGGAAGCGTCTCCCAGCACCACTAAATGGGCGCACACCCCAAAGCCTTGCTCAGCTCTGACTCCATGGTGCTCTAGTCCTACTAGAGTTGTCCACTGCATGCCCGCTCTCATCCTCCATCCCATCTTTCAAGGTCCACCTCAAATCACATTGCTTCCAGCCCATATTCTGGTCTCCCAACAATGTAAAAAACCCATTGTCTTTATTATACATTTAAGTAATAGCCATAACTTCTTTATCTCATTTTGTAACCTGAAAAAGGACATGACACCTCCCTAACAATGCCCAGCACAGAGCTGTAACGCAGCAGACACTTCACAATGAAAATTCACTGGAAACTTTTTAACAGCATGACATGATTACCATTAATACTCTGATCAGTTTCTTGAAACCAAAACTTGAATCTTTCAGAAAGTCATTTAATGTTCCCATGTTACTAACCTTTCCTTGCTTTTTCTATTGACTTGAGTTTTTCTTTTGCTTGGTAAACAGCTGTTGCCTAATTTAAACAACATTTTAAAGAGAAATACAGATTATTCAGAACTATACCAAGTCCAGTTTTTGGCCTAATTCACAAAACCATTTATCCCATAGAAACAATATATAAAACTTGGAAATTCCCACAATTTATTTGTAATATTCTGAAATATCATTTGGGTATCATTTACATCAGCTATAATCAATGAGAAAAAACCATATTTATGTATTTATGAATTAGCCTCCATTCACAAATTAGTTGTTGGAAACAAAACATAAATTGGATTGTCGCTACCATTTTTGCTTTATGTCTTCTATCATAAGAATGTAGAAAACAGACTAGGTACTACTCCCAAAACAATCCTTACATTTGGTTCAAGGATAAAACACCAAAACTATTTTTTTTTCTAGTTTACAAGATAAGTTTGTGGATTGAGAGTGTCATTCATTTATACATTATCAATGTATAATGACTATTACAATGAACTCCTCCACATACCCACCCTGGGCAAAGACAAACTCAGGGCAGAATGAAGCTGACCCTAGCATATGCATCCTCAGCGATAACACAGTGGGTAAAAGTAGGCAGGCAGAGAGATCTAGGTTTAAGTTCCATCTCTCTATTTTTACCCTCTTGGGCAAGATAGGTATCCATTTAAAGTCATGGTTTCATCTGTAAAAATAGAAAAATGGTACTGACCTCATAAAATTGTTAAGATTAAACTAATACACTAGTGCACCTGGTGGTCTAGTAAAACTGTTAGTTGCCATTATCTAACTCAAGATTTATTCTTTTTTTAGACCTCATGTTCATTGTCTTTAGAGAAGGGCCTGCAAAATCTGGTCCAAATGAGAATCAAACTCAGCTCTTCCTGCAATACCACCACATAACAATTATGTTGGTCAGCACTGAGAGAAATAACTGAACAAATAAATTGTCTCTTTGAAATAGTAGAACAAGAAAAACTAAGAGTCCTTGACATATCCAAATCCCACTTCATTTAAGATGGAAGATGACATAAATTAATGTAAATTTTAATCAGTTTATAAAAGTGGTATGTATTTTTACTGATTGCAAAATTTCTAAAATTGAAGATTTAGACTATTAATAAATGAAACTTATATTGAGGACAGGATAAAAGTAAAATGTCATACTTCTGTGAATTCAATCTTGTGAATCTTTAAATAATGAAAATATGGTTCTAAAGAAATGCAGAGTATCTGAAAACAATAATTAAAAAGTGAATGACATGGTGTTTAATAAAAGTGACAAGTTTGGTTAGATTTTAGACCTGGAAATTCAAGTTTTCTTCACTTCAAAATTCTGAAAATAGGTTTATTTTTTGTAAATAGAGTAAATAATAGCTCGTTTTACATTAAGAACCAGCCTCTATCAGCTTACCAGTATCTGTTCTGCTTCCTTTAGCTGTTTTTGTAGTTGCTGAATATCACTGTCTCTCTTTTCTACTTCTTTTTCTAAAACTTGCATTTCATGATGGATTTTTCCCTGATTAAGTGCCAATTTCATTAGTTCCTGAAATTCCCCATCTCTGTGAATTAACAGCTCCAGGACCTGTGAGATAATAGTTGGTTAAAACAGACAACAGAATACTGAAGAACTATATTTCCAATGAAACAAAGAAGCCACATGTGAACTGGCTAGTCCTCAAAATTTTAACACCTTCAAAGTTTCCTAATCATCATTAGAAATAAAAATAACCTATCTATGATTATTTTAGAAAAGAGATTAATCAAGACTTTCTACTTTTTCTAATTATATGCTATTCTTTCATACAAAAAAAAAATCTTTCAGAACTAGCAATATGCCAAAATGAGCAGGCTTATTCATTTCTCAGGGAAGGCAAAATTTATTTGAGATGATTTTAGTTGACAGCCCTGGCAACCCACTCCAGTATTCTTGCCTGGAAAATCCCATGAACAGAGGAGCCTGGCAGGTTGTCCATGGGGTTGCAAGAGTCAGACATGACTGAGTAACTAAGCATGTATGTATGTTAGTTGACACCGGGAACTGAACAGACATTTCTCCAAAGATACACAAATCAACAAAACCAGAAGAAAAGGCACCCAATATCACTAATCATCAGGGAAATGCAAATCAAAATCCCAATTGGATATTACCTTGCACCAGCTAGGTGCTATCATCAGAAAGACAAAAGATAACAAGTGTTGGCAAGAATGTGGAGAAAGAGGAACCCTTAGTACACTGTTGGCAGAGATCTAAATTAGTGCAACTACTGCAGAAAACATTCCACTAAGTGTGGAGGATACTTAAAAAGTTAAAAAAAAAAAAAAGAACCACCATATGATCCAGCATTTTATTTCTGGGTATTTATCCAAAAGAAATGAAATCACTACTTGCAAAAAAATACCTGGACTTGTACATTCACGGCAGCATTATTCACAACAGCCGATACATGGAAGTAATCTAAGTGTCCGTGAATGGGTGAACGGAAAAAGGAAATGTGAGGGTGATCTACACACATGCACATACACACAAAGGAGTGTCATTCATCCACAAAGAGGAAATCCTGGCATCTGGGATAACAAGGGTGGACCTTACAGAGCATCACATTAAAGTCAAGTCAGACGGAAAGACATGGCATCATCTCAGCTACCTGAGGAATGTTAAAAAAGCCAAACACACAGGAAAAGAGCTCAGGTTGGTGGCTGCCAGAGGCCAGAGGGAAGGGAGTATAATGCGTGAAGGTGGTCAAAGGGTACAAACTTCCAGCTATCAGACAAGTAAATTCTGGAAATGTAACATACAGAATGGTGACTATAAGAATACACTACTGTAAATCTGAAAGTTGCAAAGAGTACATCTCAGCAACATAAAGTTCTTTAAAAATGTGCAGAATGCAACAGACACTTTTCCAAACACATACAAACTGCCAGCAGGTACATGAAAAGGTGCCACTTCCACCTTCCTTGCAATTTTCTTAAATGGTCTTATCATAAAAAAGACTTCCTTGGAAATCCAGTGATTAAGACTCTGTACTTCCACTGCAGAAGGTGCAGGCTGGATCCCTGGTCAGGGAACTAAGATCTCACGTGTTAACTAAACTTGTAATCATTTTGCAATTTGCACATATATCAAATCATCATGATATACATATTAAGCTAATCCAATTTAATGTATCAAATATATTATTAAGTATAAATATTAAATATATTAAATAATGTATTAAATATAACAATTATATGTCAACTATATTTCAATTACATCTCACCTAAATCACGCAAAAACATCCACTTAAAAACTGCAATTAATAATTTAATACTCTGATCTTCCTGTTCTCACAAAGTAAACATAAACAGGAAACTGAAGAAATGAAGAGGTTTTTTGTTTTTAATTCAAAAAGAAACCACTTACTTGGTTCTCCTCTCCAGATTGTAGCAACTTTTGGTTTCTTGAAATTGCCAGCATTTCTATAAGTTCTCTATAAAACAAAAACAAAGTCTGCAAAGTAAACACAACAGAGGCTCTCTTATCTGACCTCCACCCAACTGATGTGCTGGACTGATGGTCCTCACAGCAAGCTGACTCAAAGCTACTGCCCCACCGGCCCTGTGACTGGACTTCAGCTCTCACCAGCACAGTGCATTCTCACCAAGACTCAGCTGTGTTCATTACCAGCCCCATTTATGCAAGTTTTACGATAATTATATAAATCAATATGGAGTATATAAACACAAATGAAGTATGACTGTGAATAGGAAGAACTGTTTCTATAAAAATCTAAGCTCGGAAATACTCAACAGAGGTGTTAACAAAGGAAATCTATTGAACCAAGAGAAGTCAAGTCATAAAAACTCAGCAAGAGCTGCCCTAAGACTGCCTGATGAGTGGCCAAGGGCTCATTTCACTTTAAAGAAACAGGAGAAAACGCAGATGATGAATTACAGGTGGTTTACGCAAGAAAAACTCCATCAGTTCAGTTCACTTTAGTTGCTCAGTCATGTCCGACTCTTTGCGACCCCATGAATCGCAGCACGCCAGGCCTCCCTGTCCATCACCAACTCCCGGAGTTCACTCACACTCATGTCCATCGAGTCAGTGATGCCATCCAGCCATCTCATCCTCTGTCATCCCCTTCTCCTCCTGCCCCCAATCCCTCCCAGCATCAGGGGCTTTTCCAATCAGTCAACTCTTCGCGTGAGGTGGCCAAAGTACTAGAGTTTTAGCTTTAGCATCACTCCTTCCAAAGAAATCCCAGGGCTGATCTCCTTTAGAATGGACAGGTTGGATCTCCTTGCAGTCCAAGGGACTCTCAAGAGTCTTCAACACCACAGTTCAAAAGCATCAATTCTTCGGCGCTCAGCTTTCTTCACAGTCCAACTCTCACATCCATACATACCACAGGAAAAACCATAGCCTTGACTAGACGGATCTTTGTTGGCAAAGTAATGTCTGCTTTTGAATATGCCATCTATTCTAGGTTGGTCATAACTTTTCTTCCAAGGAATAAGCGTCTTTTAATTTCATGGCTGCAGTCACCATCCACAGTGATTTTGGAGCCCAAAAAAATAAAGTCTGACACTGTTTCCACTGTTTCCCCATCTATTTCCCATGAAGTAATGGGACCAGATGCCATGATCTTCGTTTTCTGCATGTTGAGCTTTAAGCCAACTTTTTCACTCTCCACTTTCACTTTCCTCAAGAGGCTTTTTAGTTCCTCTTCACTTTGTGCCATAAGGGTGGTGTCATCTGCATATCTGAGGTTATTGATATTTCTCCCAGCAATCTTGATTCCAGCTTGTGCTTCATCCAGCCCAGCATTTCTCATGATGTACTCTGCATATAAGTTAAATAAGTAGGGTCTACAAATCCAGCCCATCTGTGGTTTAGGTAAGTAGCTATTTTAGGAAGACAGCCACGCCTCTTCATTTATATATTGCCAAAAGCTGCTTTCCGATGACAAAGGCAGAACAGAGTAGTTGTGACAGAGAACTTCTGGCCTGCACATTTTTTAATTAACCAAACAGGTATCAACTAAGAGGGAGTCTTACACATAATAAATCACACATTTCTAGAATGCTTCTCTGTTAAATATGTTAACTTTCCTATATGGAAAATAGATGATTGGGAGGAAATGTGCAGCAGGCATTTTCTATCTATACATTAATTTCAAAATCGATGACAGATGGGACAATTCAGAAATTATCCAGGAAAGGACAGCTTCACAATTAGCCATCTGACACTACTGGTCAGCCCAGGGTTGCACCTTTTTATCTTCATCTTCCATTTTACCTTCGTATTCCCACCATCCACCTTCCTCTCACTAGCCTCAGGCTATTTCAGTGGACAGTACCAACTGGACTCAGTATTCCCCACTACTCCCTCCCTCCCATATACTATTACATTGAGTTAATTAAAGTAATTAATGAAAAAAGTGGGTAAGGGGGTGAAAAGTCTTCATACATTCAAATATTTCTTGAGTGCCTATTATGGGTCAGGCACTTTCTAGATGATTTGAGTTATAAAAGTGAATTAAATTCTAATACAGAAGTCAAGAAAATAAATAAGTAAAACCAGAGTTGACAAGGATTAGGAAGAAAATTAAGCGGAGTGTTACACCAGAAAGTGTCAGGGAGGTAGTCTGGCTACTTACACTGTGTGGTCAGGGGAGGTTTCTCTACAGGGTTATCTTTGGAGTAAAGCATGAACTAAACAGGAGAAGCCAGCCAGCAGATGTGGGAGGAAAGAATGCTTGTCAAAGACATGGCCAGTTCATCAGCACAAAGATAGGCTTGAGGAAGCGCACAGGAGGTGCCAGGGAGGGCACAGAGGAAGGATGCGAGGGCTGTACCGTGTGGGGCAGGAATCCCCAGCCCGGGGAGAACTCCGAGGTCACCACAAAATGGAAAGTAAAACACAGAATACGTGTAGTGCCCTCGAGTTATCCCGAAACCATACCCCTCTCCTTTCCCACTCTGTCCCTGGAAAAACTCTTCCACAAAACCGGTCCGTGGTGCCGCAAAGGTTGGCGCTGCTGGTGCAGGGCCTTGTAGGTCAGGTTAAAGGATCACTCTCACTCTGAGTGCAAAGTGAAGTTACTAAATTGTTTTAAACAGGAAAAGGACAGGACCTGATTCATGTTTTTAGACAATTACTGAGCTATCTGGAGACAAGACTGTAAGAGAGCTAGAGTGTAAATCAGATTAGGTGGTCTTTGTAGGAGCTCAGGCAAAAGAATGACACTGGCTTTGACTAGGTCCTAGGCATGAGGATTTAGTCATGGAAATGGGGAAACCGGCACAGATTTAGGGTATATTTTGGAGGCAGAGCTGACAGGACTTGCTAATATGACCAACTATTTTAGCCCATTTCTGTACCCCATTAATGAGATGAACAGAGTTGAGAACTCCTGGGCTAAATGCAAGCTGGCCTCTAGGGGCCGGCTGGGGATGGCCACAGTGAGTATGGTGGGAGATGCAGGGAAAGGAAGTACATGGGGCTGACCAAGAACTCAGGCACGGACATCAGCGTGTGGATTCAAGTCCTCTACTCCTTTCTTCTTGTGCGACCTGGAAAAGATGCTGGGATTGTCTGTACTGTGGATCCCTCATCAGCCAAATGTAAGAAATAATAGTGCTAGAGGATGAGATGGCTGGATGGCATCACTGACTCGATGGACGTGAATCTGAGTGAACTCTGGGAGTTGGTGATGGACAGGGAGGCCTGGCGTGCTGCGATTCATGGGGTCGCAAAGAGTCGGACACGATTGAGACTGAACTGAACTGATAGTGTGATTTTAAGGAGATGATGTCCGTATGTATCTAAAGGACTTAAAACAGCACCCTGGCTGTTGGCTAGAACGTAAATTGATATAACCACTATGGAGAACAGTAACGAAGCTCCTTAAAAACTAAAACGGGATTTCCCTGGTGGTCTAGTCGGCCTGCCAATGCAGAGGACACGGATATGATCCCTAGTCAGCGAACTAGGATCCTTGTGTGTTAGTCACTCAGTCGTCTCCGACTCTTTGCGAACCCAGGGGCTGTAGCCCACTAGGCTCCTCTGTCCATGGGATTCTCCAGGCAAGAATACTGGAGTGGGTTGCCATGCCCTTCTCCAGGGGATCTTCCCAACCCAGGGATCGAACCCAGGTGTCCCACACTGCAGGCAGCATGATGCCAATATAATTTTCATCAGGAGTCAAAAGTAACCAAAGAGAATGTAGGGTGGGAAACTGCGGCCAATGGCGTTGGGACTGGAATTGTTATAATAAATCACAGAGAGCCATTTCAAGACCCTGGAGCCATACAAAACTCCTCTGGGTCAGTGGGCTCTCCCCCTTGACACCAGGCTCCTCCTCGTAGTCGGCACCGAGTCTCACCCCTGGGGACCGTCTCCCAGCGCGCAGCACCCACGGGAGTTCCTTATACGTCCCTCGAGTGTCGCTGGACGAAGGGACCCACCCCGGCGACCTCTAACGTCCGCTAAGATTCCCATATTCTGGAGATCCAGGGTCACTGTCAGTATTAAGATGGACGTGAGTCTGAGCAAGCTCCAGGGGATGGTGAAGGACGGGGAAGCCCGGCCTGCTGCAGTCCATGGGGTCGCAAAGAGTCGGACACGACAGAGCGACTGAACGACAACAACAAAGAGGGCTCTTGACCCCGAGTCCCTGAGGGTTGCAGACCCACTTCCACGGCGCTCGGGCACTGTCCCTCGGGGCGCAGCCCTCCCTTCTAGCCCCGGGGAACCAGCCCAAGGCAGGCCGGGGGTCCCGACTCAGTCCTCTTGGCCCAGCCGCAGCAAGGGCCTCGGGCCGACGGCCTCACCTCGACAAGACCTCCAGATCTTCCAGCGCTGACAGCAGCCGCTCTCGCGTGCTGTTACCGCCGGCCGCTCCTAAGCCGCCGCCCGGCCGCTCCTTCTTCTCCTCGCCGCTCGACGCCGCCGCCATAGTTCCCACAGGCAGGCGTGCGCGCAGCTGCGCACTGGCGGCGAGAGGCGGGCTCGGCCGGCGGAAGGAAGGATCGCCGAGGCGAGGAGGAGCGGCGGGCCAGAGCGCCCCCTGCGCGCCTGGCGGTACGCTGAGGGCGCCAGCGCCCCCTGCTGGTCAGTGAGGGCTTGTCCTTCCACGCCCTGATTCAGTTCAGTTCAGTCGCTCAGTCAATTCCGATTCCTTGCGACCCTATGGACTGCAGCACTCCAGGCCTCCTTGTCCATCGCCAACTCCCGGAGCTTGCTCAAACTCGTGTCCATTGAGTCGGTGACGCCATCCAACCATCTCATTCTCTGTCGTCCCGTTCTCCTCCTGCCTTCTGTCTTCCCCAGCATCAGGGTCTTTTCCAATGAGTCAGTTCTCGCATCAGGTGGCCAGAGTATTGGGGTTTCAGCTTCAGTTCCACCCCCTGGAGGCAGAGCCAAACCGAGAACTGCCGGCCAACGCGGTCAGAGTCTCCTAGCCTGTGCTTGCTTAGTCGCTCAGCCCGTCCAACTCAGAGTCTCCTAAGCCTTAAGTTATTCAAGCAGGAATGGGAAGCTTCCGCTCAACGGATTTTCAGCATTCGAAGGACTTGCTTAATGGCCCGCCTCTGTGTCAGTTTCTTCGTGAAATGGGCGGGCGGGGGACTCCTCTTATTAACTTCTCTCTAGTCTGCATTCCCCGGAGAAGGCAATGGCACCCCACTCCAGTGCTCTTGCCTGGAGAATCCCATGGGTGGAGAAGCCTGGTGGGCTGCAGTCCATGGGGTCGCTAAGAGTCGGACACGACTGAGCGACTTCACTTTCGCTTTTCACTTTCATGCATTGGAGAGGGAAATGGCAACCCACTCCGGTGTTCTTGCCTGGAGAATCCCAGAGACAAGTGGGCCCTCGTCTATGGGGTCGCACAGAGTCGGACACGACTGGAGCGACTTAGCAGCAGCAGCAGCAGCAGTCTGCATTCCCATAACGCTATTCCCATTCTCCTGTTTGGGCTCACAGGAAGGCTGTAAGAAGTTTAGGGCAGGAACCGAAATCTATCATATTTTCTTCCTTTTTTTCTTGGTGGTAAAATACGCTTAGCATAAAATGTACCATTTAACCGTGTTTAAGCGCACAGTTCAGTGACATCAAGTACCTTCATATTGCGCTACCTTCACCACCGTCCTTCTCTCAGTTCAGTTCAGTTCTGTCCCTCAGTCCTGTCCGACTTCTTGCGACCCCATGGACCTTTGTTGGCAAAGTAATGTCTCTGGTTTTTAATATGCTGTCTAGCTTTGTCATAGCTTTTCTTCCAAGGAGTAAGCATCTTTGAACTTCATGGCTGCAGTCATCATCTGCAATGACTTAGGAGCCGAAGAAATAAAAGTCTCCCACTGTTTCCATTTTTTTCCCCGTCTATTTGCCATGAAAGTGATGGGACCAGATGCCATGATCTTAGTTTTCTGTATGTTGAGTTTTAAGCCAGCCTTTTCACTCTCTTTCACTTTCATCAAGAGGCTCTTTAGTTCCTCTTCACTTTCTGCCATAGGGTGGTGTCATCTGCATATCTGAGGTTATTGATATTTCTCCCAGAACTCTTGATTCCAGCTTGTGCTTCATCCAGCCCAGCGTTTCTCATGATGTACTCTGCATATAAGATAAATAAGCAGGGTGACAATATACAGCCTAACGTACTCCTTTCCCAATTCGGAACTAGTCTGTTGTTCCATGTCCAGTTCTAACTGTTGCTTCCTGACCTGCATACAGATTTCTCAAGAGGCAGGTCAGGTGGTCTGGTATTCCCACCTCTTGAACAATTTTCCACAGTTTGTTGTGATTCACACAGTCAAAGGCTTTGGCATAGTCAATAAAGCAGAAATAGATGCTTTTCTGGAACTCTCTTGCTTTTTTGATGACTGAGTGGATGTTGGCAATTTGATCTCTGGTTCCTCTGCCTTTTCTAAATCCAGCTTGAACATCTGGAAGTTCATGGTTCATGTATTGCTGAAGCCTGGCTTGGAGAGTTTTGAGCATTACTATGCTAGCTTGTGAGATAAGTGCAATTGTGTGGTAGTTTGAGCATCTGGAGGCATTGCCTTTCTTTGGGATTGGAATGAAAGCTGACCTTTTCCAGTCCTATGGCCACTGCTGAGTTTTCCAAATTTGCTGGCATATTGAGTGCAACACTTTCACAGCATCATCTTTCAGGATTTGAAATAGCTCAACTGGAATTCTATCACCTCCACTAGCTTTGTTCATAGTGATGCTTCCTAAGGCCCACTTGAGTTTGCATTCCAGGATGTCTAGCTCTAGGTGAGTGATCACACCATCATGATTATCTGGGTCATGAAGTTCTTTTTTGTACAGTTCCTCTGTGTATTCTTGCCACCTCTTCTTAATATCTTCTGCTTCTGATAGATCCATACCATTCCTGTCCTTTATCGAGCCCATCTTTGCATGAAATGTTCCCTTGGTATCTCTAATTTTCTTGAAGAGATCTCTAGTCTTTCCCATTCTGTTCTTTTCCTCTATTTCTTTGCATTGATTTCTGAGGAAGGCTTTCTTATCTCCCTTGCTATTCTTTGGAACTCTGCGTTCAAATGAGTGTATCTTTCCGTTTCTGCTTTGCCTTTAGCTTCTCTTCTTTTCTCAGCTATTTGTAATCCCATTTGTAAACTATTTGTAATCCTTCTCTAGAGCTCTTTGTATCTTGCAAAACTGAAACTCCATATCTATTAAATAACAGTTTCCCATTCCTCCCTCCCTTCTTGTTTATCCATTCATTTGTCAGAGACACTTGGGTTGCTTCCACAATTTTATAGTCCACCTCTTATAATCATATATCTCCCACCAAAATGTTTTGTTCACTGTTCAAGATGACCAGTGAACTGAATCAATGAATGTGGTATGTAAGTGCTGTGTGTGTGTGATTAGTTGGTCAGTCATGTCAGACTCTTGGCAACCCCATGGTTTGTAGACTGCCGGGCTCCTCTGTCATGGGGTTCTTCAGGCAATAATACTGGAGTGGGTAGCCATTCCCTTTTCCAGAGGATCTCTGTGACCCAGAGATCAAACCTGCATCTCATGTATTGTAGGCAGATTCTTTACCGGCTGAGCAACCATGTAAGTGATGGTTGTTGAAAATAGTTCGTTTGCTGGAGCCGATTGCACAGAGTGAAGTAAGCCAGAAAGAAAAACACCAATACAGTATACTAACACATATGTATGGAATTTAGAAAGATGGTTCGATGCAGGATACAGGATGCTTGGGGCTGGTGCACAGGGATGATCCAGAGAGATAATATGGGGTGGAAGGTGGGAGGGGGGTTCAGGATTGGGAACTTATGTACACTCGTGGCGGATTCATGTCAATGTATGGCAAAACCAATATAGTAATATAAAGTAAAATAAAGTAAAAAAAAAGAAAATAGTTCGTTTGGGCTTTTGTTTTTTTTTTTTTTTGGTCTGTTCTCCGAGGCATGTGCAATCTTAATTCCATGAACAGGGCTTGAACACACACACCCTGGGCTGGAAGTGTAATGTCTTAACCACTGGACTATGAGGAACACTTCTGAAAACAGTTTAAATAGTTATGTAGTTTAAATAATTTTAAAGTTCAATAATTTAAATAACAATTCCAAATCAACCAAAAATGTGATTTAACTCACTTTTCAGCAGGGAAAACAATGTAGCAGAAGACCGTCCTTACTAGGAAAACCCAAGGTTAGACAGCCCTGAGTATGGGGCCTCTGCAGCAGCTCTGACCCAAGCTGCTGTCACAGAGAGTGAGCCACAAAGCTGTCACTTCCAGACTATAGCTGGAAGGGAGCCAGGAGCACCCGGGGGCCTGTCCCCTGGCCTGTCCTTTCTGGAGGTGCCAAACCTGATTCCTGCTGGCGGATCTCCTCAGGATTCATGCTAAATAAATTCATCCATTGCAACTGCTGAATAATAATAATCCAGAATGGCATTTTATTGTCTTAAGTTGAGCACAATGATATGCATAGACAAACCCACACTGAAAGCCACAAATTATCACCAGCATGTTGACTGGTAAACCTGGATCAGAACAAACGAAGATAAATACAGATTTAATTGATGCAATCATCAGGACTTACATCACCATGGTGTAGGGATATCTGTGTTAAAGAGATTGGCGTGTTTGTGACCATAGGTCAGAGTTGCCTTCTTCCCTACACAAGACAAGAGACTTATGGACACCTTTTATTGTCCTACCACCCCCTACGTCTGCTGTGGGCTCACCTCTTCATTTAATACAGTCAACTCTCAGGCAATGGACTTAATTAGATTTAGGCTTTCTTAATTACAGTTGCATTCTAAGCATGCTTCCCAGTAGCTCTAGTCAATAATTTCTTATATTAAGTTTCCAAGGGGCTAAACTCCTTCAATTTATGTGGATTTTGTTTGTCTTGGGCCAAGATTCTGGTGGGGGGATGAGGTAGATCATATTAGTGTAGCTTCCACATAAAAATCCTGGGAGGATTCTAATTAGTTACAAATGGCCAGTTATAAATCCTCCATTACAGATCACCAGGGTCAATATGTGGACTGTCTGTGTGATGTGGCACAGTGGTAAAGAATCCGCCTGCAGTGAGTAACTGCAGGAGACACAGGTTCGAGCCCTGAGTTGGGAAGATCCTCTGGATGAGGGCATGGCAACCCAATCCAGTATTCTTGTCTGGAGAACCCCATGGAGCTGGTGGGCTACAGTCCATAGTGTCGCACAGAGTCAGACACGACTAAAGTGACTTAGCATGCACGCATGCCCTTGTGTGTTGTCAACTCCATACCTCCTGAGATTTGTGCAAATTCACATGTACACTGAATATTCTCTATAGACTGATAAGCAATGGTACTTCCTACTGATACACTCTTTTGCAAACCGTAAAGATCCAAGTATGGTAAACAAAATATGAGCTATTTTATAATACAGAGTTGGCCATTGAGCAACATGGTGGGCAGGGGTGCCAATTGGAATACTGCTACCTTTGCCTTGAAAACAAAGAAACTGATAAGTGATTCACCCAAGGCAGAATTGAACAGAAAGTGAAAGTGAAGTCACTCAGTTGTGTCCGACTCTTTTCGACCCCGTGGACTGTAGCCCGCCAGGCTCCTCTGTCCGTGGGATTCTCCAGGCAAGAATACTGGAGTGGGTTGTCATTTCCTTCTCACCAAAGGCAGAATTGAACAGAATTGGGACTCAAATCCTGGTTTTTTTTTTATTCCATATGTTGTGACCTAAAATCAAACACAAGCTTTTCCCCACAATCATTTAACTTAAAGCTCTGTAAAAGGAAAATACAGTTTCTATATTTACTGAAAAAATTCCACATGTAAGGGGACCTCTGCAGTTCAAATCTGTGTTGTTTAAAAGTCAATTGTAACTAAATATGAATATTTCATATATTTACATTGTTCTTATGATAACTGTTCATGAGGTAGATAGCATATTGAAAAGCAGAGACATTAGTTTGCCAACAAAGGTCCATCTAGTCAAGGCTATGGTTTTTCTAGTGGTCATGTATGGATGTGAGAGTTGGACTGTGAAGAAAGCTGAGCACTGAAGAACTGATGCTTTTGAACTGTGGTGTTGGAGAAGACTCTTGAGAGTCCCTGGACTGCAAGGAGATCTAACCAGTCCATCCTAAAGGAGATCAATCCTGGATGTTCATTGGAAGAACTGATGCTGAAGCTGAAACTCCAATACTTCGGCCACCTGATGCAAAGAGTTGACTCATTGAAAAAGACCCTGATGCTGGGGGGGATTAGGGGTAGGAGAAAAAGGGGAAAACAGAGAATGAGATGGCTGGATGACATCACCAACTCGATGGACTCGAGTTTGAGTGAACTCCGGGAGTAGGTGATGGACAGGGAGGTCTGGTGTGCTGCGATTCACAGGGTCGCAAAGAGTCGGACAGGACTGAGCGACTGAACAGAACTGAACTGAACTATGATAACTGAATTCATGGTAACTTTGAATGTGAAGTATTTTCTCAATCTATTGATTCCAAAAGGATAAATACTACACTGCCATATTTTAAATGGATAGCCAACAAAATCCTACTCTTTAGCACAGGGAACTCTCCTCAATATTATGTGGCAGCCTGGATGGGAGTGGAGTTTAGGGGCGAATGGAAACATGTATTTGTATGATTGAGTCCCTTTGCCTTTAAAGGTAAGGCCTTTAATGAGGTAGTTAAGTTAAAATGAAACTGTTAGGGTGAGCTCTAATCCCATCTGACTGGTGTCCTTATAAGGAGAGGACGTGGGGACCCACTGAGACCAGGGATGTGCAAGTGCAAAGCAAAGATGGTGTGAGGATGCTGCCGTCTCGCACCCGGAAGGCACCTGCAGAGGAAGGTAGCCGTCTGCGAGCCAAGAGGAGGCTGCAGAAAAAACTAACCTACTGCCACATTGGTCCTGGACTTCCAGTGTGTGTGTGTGCCTGCGCGCGTGCGTGGGGGCACACACACACTCAGTCATATCCAACTCTTTGCAACTTCATGGACTGTAACGCACCAGGCTCCTCTGTCCATGGGATTTCCCAGGCAAGAATACTGGAGTGGGTTGCCATTTCCTCCTCCAGGGACTTTTCCTGACCCAGGGATCAAACCGACATCTGCTGTATCTCCTGCATGGCAGGTGGATTCTTTACTAGCTGAGCCACTGGAGAAGTCCCTCAGACTTTTAGTTTCCATAACAGTGAGAAATTTTTCTATTGTGTAAGCAACCCAGTTGGTGGTAATTTCCATCCTCGACTCATCCTTTTATCATACCGGCTGCTACTTTTCCTCTGGAGAAAATCTCTTGAGCCCACTTCCCTCACCAGCAACTGCTTGGCTTCTTTGCTCCCCCAGCAGCAAAGAGATCAGGTTATTTTGTTACCAAGTTTAGCCCTTCCTGTGTCAATTTCAGTTCGTTTTTCAGCCCTAATTCCCCACCTAAACTCAGCTTGTAAAGGTCGTCAAAGACCTCTGTGCTGCTGAATGTAAAGGTCAGTGCTTGCTGTGCTTGATCTCTCAGCCGCCTGGACACAGTCCATCACCCACTTCTACTCGATAACCCTTTCTTCACTTGATTTCTAAGATGCCAGACTCTTCATTTTTGTATTTCCTCACTGATCTCTCTTCTGCATCTCTCTGGCTGCTTCCTCCTGGTTCCTCCTAACCTCTATGAAAGTGAAAGAACGTGTCAGTCGCTCAGTTGTGTCCAACTCTTTGTGACGCCATGGACTATAGCTCCTCTGTCCATGGGATTCTCCAGGCAAGAATACTGGAGTAGGTTGCCATGCCCTCCTCCAGGGGATCTTCCCAACCCAGGGATCGAACCTGGGTCTCTTGCATTGCAGGCAGGTTCTTTACCATCTGAGTCACTCGGGAAGCCCAGCTGGCCTATGAAGAGCATTTTAGGGCCACTTGTAGGCTCTCATCTCCATCTGGCTCACTTCAGATCACGTCATTCAGTCCAGTGGCTTTAAATGCTACTTGTAAACTGACTCCCAGATTTTTATTTCCTGCCCAGATCTGTCCTCTGCACTCAGACTTGCAAATGCAGCTCCTCCCGGATACTTGAGAGTCCTCCACTTGGGGGTCTAAAAAGACATTAGTAAGCTGGGATTCCTCATCTACACCCCCACCCACCCAGCCACACTGCCTGCAGCTCCCTCAACTAAGTTCAGTTCAGTTCAGTTACTCACTCATGTCTGACTCTGCAACCCCAAGGACTGCAGCATGCAGGCCTCCCTGTCCATCACCGACTCCCGGAGTTTACTGAAACTCATGCCCATTGAGTCAGTGATGCCATGCAACCATCTCATTCTCTGTCATCCCCTTCTCCTCCTGCCCTCAATCTTTCCCAGCATCAGGGTCTCTTCAAATGAGTCAGCTCTCTGCATCAGGTGGCCAAAGTATTGGAGTTTCAGCTTCAACATCAGTCCTTCCAATGAATACTCCAATGAATAATCAGTCCTGAGTATTCCTTTAGGATGGACTGGTTGGACCTCCTTGCAGTCCAAGGGACTCTCAAAAATCTTCAACATCACAGTTAAAAAGCATCAATTCTTCAGTGCTCAGCTTTGTTTATAGTCCAACTCTCACATCCATACATGACCACTGGAAAAACCATAGCCTTGACTAGATGGACCTTTCTTGGCAAAGTAATGTCTCTGCTTTTCAATATGCTATGTAGGTTGGTCATAACTTTCCTTCCAAGGAGTAAGCATCTTTTAATTTCATGGCTGCAGTCACCATCTGCAGTGATTTTGGAGCCCCCCCAAAATAAAGTCTGACACTGTTTCCCCATCTATTTCCCATGAAGTGATGGGACCAGATGCCATGATCTCAGTTTTCTGTAGGTTAAGCTTTAAGCCAACTTTTCACTCTCCTCTTTCACTTTTATCAAGAGGCTCTTCAGTTCCTCTTCACTTTCTGCCATAAGGGTGGTATCATCTGCTTATCTGAGGTTATTGATATTTCTCCCAGCAATCCAGCTTGCAATTCACAGAGCCCAGCGTTTCTCATGATGTACTCTGCATATAAGATAAAAAGCGGGGTGACAACATACAGCCTTGACGTACTCCTTTTCCTGTTTGGAACGAGTCTGTTGTTCCATGTCCAGTTCTAACTGTTGCTTCCTGACCTGCATACAGATTCCTCAAGAGGCAGGTCAGGTGGTCTGGTATTCCACCTCTTGAACAATTTTCCACAGTTTGCTGTGATTCACACAGTCAAAGGCTTTGGCACAGTCAATAAAGCAGAAATAGATGTTTTTCTGGAACTCTCTTGCTTTTTCAATGACCCAGCGGATGTTGGCAATTTGATCTCTGGTTCCTCTGCCTTTTCTAAAACCAGCTTGAACATCTGAAAGTTCACAGTTCACGTATTGCTGAAGCCTGGCATGGTGAATTTTGAGCATTATTTTGCTAGCATGTGTGGAGGTAATGAGGATAATGGTGACCTCCTTCAAAAGGTCCCACACACGGGCTGCTGCACTCAGTGCCCCAACCCTGCAGCAGTCTACCATCCACCCACACCCCCACCAGAGACACCTGGACACTCACAGGCAAGTCTAGGTCAGTTTTTTGTGGGGCAATGCCAAAGAATCACAAAGAAAGACAATGCCAAAGAATGTTCAAACTACTACACAATTGCACTCATCTCACATGCTAGCAAAGTAATGCTCAAAATTCTCTAAGCCAATCTTCAACAGAACATGAACTGTGAACTTCCAGATGTTCACGCTGGATTTAGAAAAGGCAGAGGAACCAGAGATCAAATTGCCAACATCTGCTGGATCATTGAAAAAGCAAGAGAGTTCCAGAAAAACATCTACTTCTGCTTTATTGACTACACCAAAGCCTTCGGCTGTGTGAATCACAACAAACTGTGGCAAATTGTTCAAGAGGTGGGAATACCAGACCACTTGACCGTCCTTCTAAGAAATCTGTATGCAGGTCAGGAAGCAACAGTTAGAACTGGACATGGAACAACAGACTGGTTCCAAATCAGGAAAGGAGTACGTCAAGGCTGTGTACTGTCACCCTGCTTATTTAACTTACATGCAGAGTACATCGTGCAAAATGCTGGACTGGATAAAGCACAAGCTGGAATCAAGATTGACAGGAGAAATATCAATAACCTTAGATAAGCAGATGATACCACCCTTATGGCAGAAAGTGAAGAGGAACTAAAGAGCCTCTTGATGGAGTGAAAGAGGAGAGTGAAAAACCTGGCTTAAAACTCAACATTCAGAAGACTAAGATCATGGCATCCGGTCCCATCACTTCATGGCAAATAGATAGGGAAACAGTGGCAGACTTTATTTTTTAGGCTCCAAAATCACTGTAGATGGTGATTATAGCTATGAAATTAAAAGACGCCTTGCTCCTTGGAAGAAAATCTATGACCACCCTAGACAGCATATTAAAAAGCAGAGACATCACTTTGCCCTAAAGATCTGTCTAGTCAAAGCTATAGTTTTTCCAGTAGTCATGTGTGGATGTGAGAGTTGGACTATAAACAAAGCTGAGCACTGAAGAACTGATGCTTTTGAACTGTGGTGTTGGAGAAAACTCTTGAGAGTCCCTTGGACTGCAAGGAGATCCAACCAGTCAATCCTAAAGGAAATCAGTCCTGAATAATCATTGGAAGGACTGATGCTGAAGCTGAAACTCCAATACTTTGGCCACCTGATGCAAAGAACTGACTCACTGGAAAAGACCCTGGGAAAGATGCTGGGAAAGAAGGCGGGAAGAGAAGGGGAAGACAGAGGATGAGATTGGATGGTATCACCAACTCAATGGACATGAGTTTGAGTAAGCTCCGGGAATTGGTGATGGACAGGGAAGCCTGGTGTGCTGCAGTCCTTGGGGTTGCAAAGAGTTGGACACGACTGAACGACTGAACTGAACTGATAGTTGAGTTACAATGTTGTGTTAGCAACTTCAGTTTTATTTATTTTAAAAAAATGTTATGGATTTATTTATTTATTTTTGGCGGTGCTGGGTCTTCCTTGCCGCACGAGGTTTTCTCTAGTTGTGGCAGACGGGGCTCCTCTTTAGCTGTGGCTCACAGCCCTCACACTGCAGTGGCGTCTCTTTCTGCAGAACATGGGCTCTAGGGTGTGGACTTCAGTAGTTGTTGCTCCTGGACTCTGGAGTGCAGGCTTTGTAGTTGTGGTGCACAGGCTTAGTTGCTCCACACAGGTGGGATCTTCTGGAACCAGGGACGAACCCATGTCTTCTGCATTGGCAGGAGGATTCTTTACCACTAAGCCACCAGGGAAGCCCCTAGCTGGTGGATTCTTATCCACTGCGCCACCAGGAAAGTCCAGCAACTTCAATTTTTAAATCAATTACAAAGCCTCAGAATGTGCCATTTTAACTGCTTTTAATAAACCGAGTTCTCTCTACTCAATCCAACTGGCGTTGCTCTACATCAGGAGAAGTTGTACAGGTTGAACAAGGCCCCTTATCTTCCTTGTCCTGGTTACAATGGGAAGCTTTCATCAGAAGAACCTCATCCTCCTCTTTCCAAAACACAACACGGCAAAAAACTCCCACTGTCCAAAATTGCTCAGTGTTAATTAAAGTCATTAGCCCGGTGGAAAGTTAAGCAACTTGTCTTTTAACTCCCTACATTCTTGGGCCTTGAGAATAAAAAGGAGTTTAGGTTAAACATCTGCTTCTCTTTAAATATTCATGGTGTTGTTTCAATGGAAAGGTTTTCTAGAATTAACAAATCTTCTAATAATAGTCTCATCTCCTGCTAGAAATTCTCCAGGCATCACTGAAAACTTAACCACTTCTCAGTAACTCCAGAGAAGGTGGGCATCATCATTGGCCTGGTTTGATAGTTTCATTTATTCTCTCAACAGATATTTATTGAGCTCTTTATGTGCCAGGGATCACACCAAATGCTGGGCCTGCAGTGGTCAGGGAAGGCTTCCTGGAAGAGATGCACTCAGAAACTCAAGGTAGAAATTGGCTAAGCTAAGTGTTGGACATGGGGCAGGAAGGTAGGCAAGGATAGAAGGAAGAAGAACTAGAGTAAGGAATCAATGTCAGAAAGAGAATGGTTCATATATCTCACCATTCTTGATTCAAACATGTAGTGAATTAAACAGAGAATTCAGTCCATTTATGTGGAGGATTAAATAGTGAATTCACTACACATTTGAATCTCTTTGAACCTCCAAAGAGATAGATCCATGTCCCAGAATCTGTGAATGTGTATTTGGAGATGTGTGATTTCCAGTTAGCCCAGTAGCCTTGATGTCTTCAAGAATTTTCTGGGACACAGCAGCCATCAATTAATAAATCAGTGCTGTTGGGGTGTGAACTATTAACCATACAAATCCACCTACTCTACCATCACCCTGTCCATATTTCTTTGTTTGGTACTCAAGGAATTCATGATAGACTCTGCCAAATTCAAGAACTTCACTTACGATAATTTTTATTTTTTCTCCATTTAACATTCCTAAACAACAATAACAGCAACGAAACGAGGTTTAAGGAAAAGGAACATGCTTTTTGTTTAATACCCATTTTTGACAGAATACGTTTAAATTTGTTCTTAAATTTAAGGACACATATTTTTAATTTCAGAAAACCAGTACCTACCACAGAGCAAATGTTCAGTATTCTTACTGAAGCTTTTTGACTTATCTAACATCTGAATGTGAAGGTCAGTATGACATTCATTTTAACTTTTGTTTTCTCCCAGATAAAAATATTTGTTTTGGCTATATTGAGGGAGCTTTCCCAGAAAAATTCTCCTTTTCGCCTGTTAGTAAGTTAGTTCACTTCCTGTCTCTAACTGTGGAGACAATTCAGAGAAGATTAATTATAATCTCCAGGCTGCCGGTTTGTTTTTCATTTCCTCGCGTTTCAAATCCTGTTCAGTTTTGTGTATCAGCTTTTCACATGACAGGCAGATCCTCAATCAATGTTTACTAATTTAATTGAGGAAAACGCCTCGTGAGCTAAACACTATAGTTCAATTGGCAAATTGGCTTCAGATTGCTTTTCTCCATCGTCTCTCTGAACGTTTCACAATCCGGAATGAACCACAGGACCGTGTATGCAAACGAGTATGTGTAGCGCCTCCCTGCAAAAGCAAAGAGATAAACTCAAGTGGGAGGAGATGAAGCATTGATGAAGAATGGAAGCCCCCTCAAAACCATCAAATTCCGAGGCCATTTAGCCGTCTCAATACAACATCATCATCATTGTTTCCCATTGTTCTGGTAACTTTCAAATACATCTGCATCGTGTCATCTGCTTCTGATACTGGCCAGATTTTTACCCTTAAAGCCATACAGATGAGTTTGCTGCTAATTGTTTGAGTAGAAAGCTTGAGGTCGAAGGCGGTTTCTTAGCCCTGGTCAGGGAGAACAGTGGCGCCTTTGTGTTTCCAGACTCTCTGGGGCTTGGCCCTTACCTCTTCTTGGATAACTCGTTGCTCTTGGACACGCTGGGCTTTGGCCAGCTCTGGCCACAACCCTCCCCGCGAGTCGTTCCCCTGGGGCCGCCCGGCCAGCGGTGAACACACTGACTCGCTGTCCTCCAGGGCTAGGCTTCCAGAATGTGCCCTGCCCATTTTGTGAACCTAAGACCTGATGTAAAACTTCTAATTTTAGACCCCAAATTCTCTCTCCTAGGAGATCTGAAACTGCAAGCCGCTCTTCGTTAAGAGCTTGTATTTTCACTGGAAAGCCTGTTCCAAACATTGGCCACAGTTCACTCCATCTGATCCATGCTTTTTATCTCTTCTCAACCAGACAGATTCATAATAAATCTTCATTTGCTGCACGGTCCGGCAATCCACTTTCAAGACTGGGTGTACACAAGCCCCTGCCGGCCAGTGCGCTGTACAAAGTGCCCCAAAGCTATTTCTCCGGTTTTGCCTGGGGTTCTGGCAGAACAGCCATGACGTTCCTCAACAAAGGCTTTACAGTTTCAAAGGGAGCTTAGATCCCTTGATTTTAGTAGTGTCTGCGGTTCTTTTCTGAGTCTTCAGACATCCAGCCTGCTGTGTGTTTAGCCCTGGATTTTGATGTGAAGTGGTGGAATTAGGAAACACAAATATCACTTGGCAAGGGACCATTCTAACAGACTTTTGTACATTTCAATCTCCTCGCAACCTATGCCTTTTGGATTACTTGCAGCCTGGCGATTGGTCAGAAAACTTTACATCCCTAGCGTGAGTGAAGGGCCCATCCCCGGTCTTGCACCAAGGACAGTGAAGTGGGGAGAAGTCCAGGGACATAAAGCTCCAATCAGTCCTCTTTTTATTCCAAGTCACACTTGATGTACATGCATTTTCTATTTGGCACGCACCCCAGGGGCCCAGGCAGGCTCAGGGTGGCCCAAAATATTAGGGGAAAGAAAGGCTGCTGAGGTCTGGCACTGCCCTGAATGACCAGAAGAAAAGGTCAAATCAGAAGTGGGGATGGGGGCAGGATGAGGGAGCCTGCAGGAGCCCCCAGGGGACAGCAGATGACGCAGGGGCCTCGGTAGGGATAGTTGGCATATATTTGGCTAGACTGTCCCCTTTTTGCATGTCTCTCAGGAAACTGTATTGCAGTAAAAAATCTTAAGAGGGTCCAAATAGAAGAAATCTTGTGCCAACTTTGGGCACAAGTCTTCCTGTTCATTCATTCTTTCAGCAACTTATTGAGCAGCTATGATCCTAAATACTGTTCTAGATTCTGCTGACGCAGTAGAGGATGAATCAGATGAATTCTCTGCCCTCTTAGAGCTTGCCTTCTAATGGGGAAGGCAGAGAATTAATAAGGAAATATATCTAATAATTTTGTTGTTGTTGTTTCTGTTTAGTCACTACGTCGTGTCCGACTCTTTGCAACCCCGTGGACTATAGCCCGCCAGGCTCCTCTGTCCATGAGATTTCCCAGGCAAGAATACAGAAGTGGACTGTTATTTCCTCCCGCAGGGGTCTTCCCAACCCAGGTATTGAACCACCCAAATCTGCATTAGCAGGCAGATTCTTGACCACTCAGATTTTAATTTTAGTTTATGATAAATGTTATGAAGGGGTGGGTGACATGTTATACGGGGTGGATGACATGTTATACAGGGTGGCCAAGGAGGGCATCACTGAGGAGGTTGATTTTTAGCTAAGACCCAAAAGATGAAAAGGAAGTTCTCACTGTTTAATGATCTAGGGATCATTCTGTTCATTCCAAGCAAAATAAACAGGAAATGCAAAGGCCCTGAGACAGGGAATACCTGGGAGAGTTTGAGGAAGCCTGCAGGTTGGAGCACAGTGAGTGAGGCAGAATATGTGGGATGAGTGAGTGTCAGACAGAGGCCCCATCATGTGAAACCTTGTAGGTCACAGCAAGGAGTTGGTATTCTAATTTTGTTACAGTGGGAGTGGAGAGGGTGATCAGTAGGTGGCTTTGGGTTGAACTTCATAGGGTCCCTATAACCTGGTAAAGTCATGTAATACTCAGGGTCATAAAAAGAGATCAGCTTTTGTGTGTTTGCTATTGTTGAGCCACTAAGTCATGTCCAACATTTTTGGGGACCCCATGGACTGTAGCCTGCCTGGCTCCTCTGTCCATGGTATTTTCCAGGTAAGAATACTGGACTGGGTTGCCATTCCCTTCTCCAGGGGATCTTCCCAGCCCAAGGACTGAGCCTGAGTCTCCTGCATTGCAGGCAGTTTCTTTACTGCTGAGCCACCAGGGTGCTGAGTATTTCAACCATGTTGCCTATCAGGACTATAGTCCCTACCAAGGTCCGCTTTTCTTCTCACCAACCTACTTAAGATCTGTCAATTAAAATTAAGGTGCATCCGCTTGTCACGAACTGTTCACATCCCCCAGTGCCTAATAGCACCAGTGACCTATGGTGGGGCCCTCACTCATTTATTAAGTATTTATTAAGTGCCTGTTATGTCCTAAGGATACAGTGGTGAGCAAAATACACATGTTCCTTGCTTATTATGGAACTTAATAATAGGGAAAGTGCAGTGCTAGGGGAGCATACAGGAGCAGTCAAGTAACCTGGTCAAGGAAGACTTCCTGGAGGAAGCGACGTTTAAGCTGAGAGCTGAAGATTAAGTAGGAGAAGACCAGTTGTAGAAGTTTTCCAGTTGGAAGGAATGGCATATAGCCAGAGGTAAGAGAGAATGTAGTGCTTAAAAAATATTTTCAAAAAGATGAGAGGCAGAGTACAACATTGAGAAGTGGGAAGAACTGAGGCTGAAATGTACTTAAAGATCCAGGTCATGAGGCTAAATCATGAAGAGTCACATCAGGGTGTTAAAGCATCTGTACTTTATCATGAAGGTGATGGGAATTCTCTGAAAGTATGGAAGATGGATTGGGAATGAGGGAAGATGGTGGTAGGAAAAGTCATTGTACTAATTCAGGGGGGATATTTGTGATTTGACCAAAATTGTAGCCATGGAAATAAAGCAAATTTGACTGATTACAGATACATTCATCCACAGCTTAAGAAGATAACTTGGAGCCAACTCTCTCTAAGGAAATGAAGCCAAAAAAAATATGGGGAGAATGAAATTGATGCAGAGAAAGAATGACGAGAACAAGATGGGTTATGTAAGCTAAATTCACAAAGGAGCAAAACCCAAGCATATGTAGATGCTAAGAAGAAGATGAACGATATGCAGAGACAGGGAGAGAAAAGGATGGTGGGAAGAAAGAGATGATATGGCCCCTGAGAGAGAGAGGGGGGCGAGTGGTAGTCCTTGGGGCCAGCCCACTTCCTGGCAACTTTCTAGGTTCAGTTCCCATAAGCTTCGGCTTTATCACGTGTTCCAGCCATAAATTCTCATGACCCCTGTCTCTCATATTGCTCCATATGGAGGAGCTTCTCCCCCTCCACATGCAGGCTAGCTTGAATGAGTTTTGCTCCTTGCAACTTAAAAGAATCTGAATCAACCATTATGTTATACAAACTAACTATTCAAGAAAGTCATTAACTAAAGCAAGGCAAACTGATGCAGTTATAATGAGAACTATAACTTCTGAGTGTTTGTAGATGTCCCTGTCCACGGATCAACTGTTTTTCAATTCAGTGAGTCCAACTGCGATCAAAAAGTGCCTTGGAGAACAAAAAGCATTGAACGGTCATGATGTCTGATCTCTCTCCAACTCCTTCTCCAGAGGTTGAATCACAAGAAACCACTTCTGAGGCCAGAGACCACAAACCCGGGGGCCGTGGTCCAAGGAAGGATGAGGAAAAAGAACAGGGGAGAGAAGCTGACTCTTGCCAAGAAGCACTCATGAATATTCTGGAGGAGTCAGGTCAAACAGCAAAAGGGAGTGAAGGCTTGATGGAAACCCAAGATGATAATCATATCGGACTGATGAGGATGGGATAGGATGAGATTGAGCTGGTGGACAGAAATTGTTTGGTGAGGTACAGCGTGAGAAAACTGAGCAACCTACCAAGTTTCAGAACTTGTGAGGGGACAAAAAGAGAGGACGGCCTGCTCCACGTTCTTAAGGACTTAAAGTCTGGTGAGAAACCCAGACGTACGCACAGATTACATAATGTGGTGAGAAGCAGGTTAGCCTGGGTGCTATGAGTTTACAAAGTGCATTTAGATTAAGCTAGAGGTTCGAGATATCACAGCTGGACACAGTTATGTTCGGTTATAACAGTTATATCAGATATAAACCTGAAACATAGTTATGCAGGGAATTTCAGGACCAGCAAAATTTTAGGTGTATCTGAAAAGTTCTGAAGTACTTGTAGCAGGTTGTACAATTAATATCAGAATATAAAGTGGTAACAGCAGAAGAGAAGGCTGAAGATTTAAAGAGAAGCCATTCCATGAAGGGCATTTTTACTTCCAAGATAAAAATCTTAGACTTATTCTTTTTAATAGATAAATATTGGTAAAAGCTTTAGTCACAAGAAGATGCAAAAATTATGCAATGGTGTATCTTCCTACTTTAAAAAAAACTAGAAATGGAAATTTTTACAAAACACTGTTAAACTGTAGCTGTAAATACTTAGCTTGTAAAATTCTAAATATCAAACAAAAAATGACAAACCAGATATTGAAGATTATAATCGAGAAATCAATTTAGCAGAAACAGGGCTAGGATATGAACACTGTAAATAGTGAATATATACCTTTCTTTCTGTAAATCAGAAACAAAAAATACACATCCTTTCGTATGTTGTTGGAGCATCTTCTAATATAGATCATGCGTTTAGGTACAAAGAGAATCTTAACAGAATATCCTAAAAGAGATTTTATAAATCATTATTTGCTGATTAGATTTTAAGCTAGACACCAGCAATAAAATTGGATGTGGTTTTATCAGTCACTGAAAGATGTTTAGCAAGAAGGTGACACAACCATGTGAGGAATGGGTTGGAACAACAGTTGGGAGACACAGGAGGAGGGAAACAAGTTAAAGAGATATTGTAACAGTCTAAGAAAGCAAGACAGTAAGTCCCCTGCCTATGAACCTTCAAGTTGCAAACTTTCAAAAATGCAAATGAGTGTTCACACGTCCAATCATGTAAGTCAGTTCACATTATCTCACGTGCGTGCACACTCTACAGGTGGTTGTGCTTCTGTGTCCTTTACTCTGCAGGACTGAATAGGGTACAGTGGTGCAGGAGCTTTATATTTCCAGCCCAGGAAGTCCAGAAGCAAGTGTAAAAGCAGCCATGATGTAGTGGGTACTGCTAAGAAGTTCTTTTACAGCTGTACTGTATTACTGTACTTTTCCAGGTTCTATACTGTAAGATTCAGAATATTTTCTTTATTGCTTTTGTGTTTGTTTTTTACGTATTATTTTTGTGAAAAGTATTATAAACATTACAGTACTATACAGCCCATTGTGTTAGCTGGGTTCCTAGACTAACTTTGTTGGACTGGATGAAAAAAAATTAGACTTATGAACATGCTTTTGCAACAGAACTTATCCATATGTAGGGGACTTAGTGTAATGTGAGTCTGAACCAGAACGGGAGATGTAGGGAATAAAAAGGAATAGACAATTTAAGAAGTATTTAGTAGATAAAATAAAAAAGGACTGGCTGACTGAATTTAGGGGAGAGAGAGACAGAGAGGGAAAGGAGAGGAGGAGGGAAACAGAGAGAAAAGAGAGAGATGAGGGGATGGAGAAAAGGTGAATGAGCAGGTTGGGTGGTGATCCAGTGGCGGCAATGTCATTAACCCAGGCGAGCGACACAGGAGAAGGGAGAGGTCTTGGGGAAACAGGCAGCGCTCATCTTTGGGCTGGTTCGGTTTGCAGAACACAGGCTGTAGTGCAGTTTGTGGAAAGAAAGCTGCAAACATTGCCATTGGCAGCAAGATTCTTCTTTTGTGCAGGGGAAATTCAGAACTCAGGCCATGAAAAGGGAGGGCATGTCTGCTGCTGCTGCAAGTCACTTCAAGGTTCCTCTTTTGTTTGGTGCTTGGCTGGGGACGGGTGTGCTTATCAGAAGTACTTAATAGGACTTTATACCACCTGCCTCTTATGCCCACCACTTACATGGCATGTTTAGGAGAATGAGGGGGTGATAATTGTCCAAGCCAGCTGGAAGACAAGATGAAGGACTCTACAAGTGCTACAAGGGCCGACTAATGCTATAGTGAATCCAGAAAAGGAGACAGGACTGTGGGTGAAATCAAGAGCATGGCCTTGCTTTTTTTCATAAGTCCGGAGGAGGCACACAAGTCTTTTCGGTGCTGGGATGGATCACAGGCAGTGACCCACAGATAGGAATAAACTTTGGGTAGAAGGATCAGGACCCAGAGGGTGCACTGGGAGGGAGGAGGAAGGGAGATGGGTCCTGAAGCCCAGACAGGGGTTAGGACTCAGCAGGGCAGACCAACGGCAATGTGGCAGAGATTTGGGGTCTGTAGACTACAGTTATTTCATGGGCTCTTATGTAAATGGACTTCCCTGGTGGCTCAGACAGTAAAACGTCTGTCTACAATACGGGAGACCTGGGTTCGATCCCTGGGTTGGGAAGATTCCCTGGAGAAGGAAATGGCAACCCACTCCAGTACTCTTGCCTAGAAAATCCCATGGATGGAGGAGCTTGGTCCAGGCTACTGTCCATGGGGTCACAAAGAGTCGGGCATGACTGAGCGACTTCACTTCACTTCACTTCTATGTAAATTGAAGTCATTAAAATTAATTTTGCCCTGTGAATTTTCTGAAGAGTTTCTCTACATTTATTTGGATGGTTGATATTCAAGGTGATTCAGCAGAGACCTTTAACGAAGATAAAGCCTTGCTTTATGTGTTCACAGTTGAGGATTAAAGGACTTTCGACTCCTTGAGGGGGCTTAGTAAGTGTTGATTACAATGACTTAGAAAATCCTTAGGGCATCAGATGGTGACGCAGCCTAAGTCTTCCAGAACACATTCCACTTTGAAGCAGTCCAGGGGGCCTGGAAATGAGGAGGCAGGGATCTCAAGCAAAGGGCGTGACCTTTTTTATCTGCAGTTTTCTAGTCTGTAAAATGGGAATTATAATTTCTTCCTTCACTCAGTGACTGCTTTATGGGCATCTTCTGTGTGCCAAGCAAGATTCTACCCATGTTATAGAGTTATTTTGAGAATTAAATGAAGCAACATAAGTGAAAGTGCTTAGTATAGGGTCTAGAATCTACCAGGTGTGAACTATATTCACTTTTTTATCCAAAAGAATTTTTTTTTTTTTACTACAACATGAATGGGCATTTGAGCCAATATTGGGTCAGGCCAACAATGGGCCAAGCATATCAGAGTGCTTGTTATAAATATCAGGATGTCTCACATCCTGGAAGGATTGACTGCATTGGGGATCCAAGAAGGAGATGACTTTTAATTTAAAGGTACATTTTAGAAGCAGTAGGATGGAGGGCAAAATGTTGCTCTTGGGAAAGCGAACCCTATGTCAAGGTCATTCTGGGAAGTCTACATAGGGTGTAATGAAGCGGCACAGATGTTCCAAGTTAAGACCCGTTGGAAATATGACTGTCCTGCTGGGTCTAGAACATTGAGAAAGAACTATCAGGTAGCTTGCTTCATCACAATGTTTCGAGTTAAGGTGCATGACAACATAATTGTTCTTCTGAGACATCTTAACTGTAAACACTGCAATGCACTCACTGAAGCCTGGGAATTGAGTTTGCAATTCAGAATAAATATTTGGAATTAACTGGTAAGGACCCTGATAATTCATATATTAGCATTTCCCAGTGCTCTGGGTAATTCATTTTAAAGAATAAAGGATCAAAACCACAATGAGGTACCATTTCACACCAGTCAGAATGGCTGCGATCCAAAAGTCAACAAGCAATAAATGCTGGAGAGGGTGTGGAGAAAAGGGAACCCTCTTACACTGTTGGTGGGAATGCAAATTAGTACAGCCACTATGGAGAACAGTGTGGAGATTCCTTAAAAAATTGCAAATAGAACTGCCTTATGATCCACAATCCCACTGCTGGGCATACACACCGAGGAAACCAGAATTGAAAGAGACACGTGTACCCCAATGTTCATTGCGGCACTGTTTGTAATAGCCAGGACATGGAAGCAACCTAGATGTCCATCAGCAGATGAATGGATAAGAAAGCTGTGGTACATATACACAATGGAGTATTACTCAGCTATTAAAAAGAATACATTTGAATCAGTTCTAATGAGGTGGATGACGCTGGAGCCGATTATACAGAGTGAAGTAAGCCAGAAAGAAAAACACCAATACAGTATACTTACACATATATATGGAATTTAGAATGATGGTAATGATAAACCTGTACGCAAGACAGCAAAAGAGACACAGATGTATAGAACGGCCTTTTGGACTCTGTGGGAGAGGGAGAGGGTGGGATGGGTTGGCAGAGTGGCAGTGTAACATGTGTGATATCATAAGTGAAACGAATCGCCAGTCCAGGTTTGATGCAGGATGCAGGATGCTTGGGACTGATGCACGGGGATAATCCAGAGAGAAGGTGTGGGGCGGGAGGGGGGAGATGGGGGTCGGGATTGGGAGTTCATGTACACTCGTGGCTGATTTATGTCAATGTATAGCAAAACGAATACAGTATTGTAAAGCAAAACAAACTAAAAAATAAAAATCAATTTAAAAAATAAATAAAGAAAGAATAAAGGAAGAAAACCTGACTCAAGCTGGAAAACATGTTTTCTCTCAGTATTACTTTCGCTTTCAAAATGATTCATTAATAAAGGGTGTGGGGTTTTCAATTTTCCTTTTATAAACTGGACTTTAGCCCAGACTGTGATGAGCCTAAGAAGTCACAATGAGATGGAATATACCTGATACTCAAAGAGAGAAGGGGAAGACCAAGGCTGCTTGCACATGCCCCCCTGGTACTCTGAAAGACAGTAACATCACTTACTACGTTATGATAACTGTAAGTGCCAGATTATTTTTCAACCTTTCCAATAGACTTTTAGCTCCTCAAGGACAAGGACTGTGTATTATTTAAACTTTTTTAAATGTATTTATTTTTGGCTGTGCCGGGTCTTCTTTGCTGCAAGCAGGCTTTCTCTAGCTGTGGGGAGCGGGGGGCTACTCTCTAGTTGCCAGGCATCGGCTTCTCATTGCGGTGGTTTCTCTTATTGCGGAGCACAGGCTGTAGCCACATGGGTTTCAGTAGTTGTGGTGTGCGGGCTTAGTTGCCCCTTGGCATGTGGGATCTTCCTGGACCGGGGATCAATCCCACATCCCCTGCACTGGCAGGTGGATTCTTAACCACTGGACCACCAGGGAAGTCCAAGGATTGTGTATTATTAATCATTGTAACTCCAGTTGCTTGAATACCCCTCATAGGAGAGGCTCCGTAAATGCCTTGTAGTGAGCGAGGGGTTCAGTGAATTAGAGAGGTAGATGGACAGATAGAGGGGTAGAGAGATGAATCTTGGGTTCCTGGCATTAAAGAAATAAATGCCGTAACAATGCAGCAATGGTGCTCAGGTTAAAGGAGAAAAGAGACTGATTGAGTGGGGCCCAAAAGAGTCGCTGAGGAGGGATCTGATTTTAGAGTCATTTAAGAAAAAGCAAGGAAAAGCCTGGTGGGCTGCCATCTCTGGGGTCGCACAGAGTCGGACACGACTGAAATGATTTAGCAGCAGCAGTAAGAAAAGCAAACGTGGATCGTTTTCACCACAGTTTCTCTTAATCCGTCCTGCTGGGACTCCAGAAAGAAAGCTGCTATGGGGTAAATGAGGCTGCCTTGTGGCGATCAAGAACTAGGAAGGGCTCCAGGGCTTTCCAGAGGGACAGAAGGCGCTTCTCCTTGACTATGGGTTTGTAATCCTGAGAGGCAAGTCTCCATCAGCCTGTGGTGGGAGGATTACAGGTTTCTAGAGCCCACTGAACAGTCATCATGATGACAGCCTCCAAATGGTCACTTATAATGGATGGACAATGGTGGAGTAAGGGGTGGAGGAACTTTGGGAGCGGAGGCCGTGGGGGTTGGCTTGAAGACTTCAGGGTGGCAGTGTGAGTGCAGGGGACCATATTTCATACCAAGGGATTTGGTCAGGTCAGCAGCTGCAGGGCACCGGAAGCATAAACCTTTCACCTCCAGGGCATCTCAGACTGAGCCTGTCCACAAAGAGTAATTAAAGAACTGCAATCTGCCAGACCTGGAAACAGCCAGGAGAGGGCGCCTCCAGGGACAACTCACTAGTTTGCAGAGCAGTGAAAGGTGAAAATGTTAATTGTGACCCCATGGACTGTAGCCCACCAGGCTCCTCTGTCCATGGAATTCTCCAGGCAAGAATACTGAAGTGGGTTGTCATTCCCTCTCCCGGGGATCTTCCCAACCCAGGGATCGAACACAGGTCTCCTGCATTGTAGGCAGATTCTTTTCCATCTGAACTGCCAGGAGCTAAAAAGCTGTAGGGAGGGAGGGACTGCAGGGTTCCCGCCCTGGGCAACACTGACAAGGCCCTTTGAGAGAAGGTTGTGCCACAAGAATGGTCATTAGAGAACGTAGTCTCTGCCTTTCTACTGGCCGGTGGAACTTGAAAAAATAGATCGGCGCTCAACTAACTGCATGGAAAGCAACAGATACAAATACATCTGTACAAGGGAAACCTCTCCACTCCCCAGTGCTTTACATGGTTCACATGAAGATCTGAAATTTCATATTTATAATCTACACATTCAACAGGGTGGGGGATATTGGAGGGGCGAGTCAAACGTACTGTACAAAGGGAAACCTTGAATTTATAGATTGTTCTACTGCTGTCAGCTCTAACCGTTACGGATGCAGCAGATCACCATTTTTAAGAGCATGTGAGCCAAATGCTAGGGTTTCAATCCAGGCTTAGATGCCTTTTACTCTGAGACCGTGAGCAAGTCTCTTCACCTCCTAAGTCTCTGCTTCTTCTATAGAAGAACATCAAGCACAGAATTGTTAAGATTAATGAAAGTAATCCAAGTAAATACTGGCACATAATAAGAACTCAGGCTTCCCTGGTGGCTCAGCTGGTAAAGAATCCTCCTGCAATGAGGGAGACCTGGGTCAATCCCTGGGCTGGGAAGATCCCCTGGAGAAGGGAATGGCTACCCACTCCAGTATTCTGGCCTGGAGAATCCCATGGGGTCACAAAGAGTTGGACACAACTGAGTGACTTTTACTTTCACAGTAAGAACTCAGGAAATTAGCATTGATATAAAATATGACTTGAATGATAAAATTTGAATTGCATCACATTTGGCCAAACATTCCCAAGTTCCCTGGTGACTCAGTGGTAAAGAATCCACCTGCCAATGCAGGAGACCAAAGTTCAATCCCTGGGTCATGGAAAGGGCGTGGAAATCCACTCCAGTATTCTCACCTGGAGAATCCCCATGGACAGAGGAGCCTGACGGGCTACAGTCCACGGGGTCACAAAGAGTCACACACAACTTAGTGACTAAGCCACCACCGCCACCATCACCACTAGCTATTTTTCCTACATAATTGCCGGTAGCGTGAACTCGTGAGACAAATCAGAAACTTATATTCAGATACACTCTTTTCCTTCTAAGATACTTAAGAATCTCTTGTTGAGCCTCCAAAGTTTTTACAGAATGTAGTTTGGAAACAATTGCTTTATTTGGCCAAAACTAAAAGCCATACGTCCTAACCTGATTATAGTGAGTTCAGTACTTTACTTCTGGCCCACTCACGCTGTAATAACCATAGACAACATCTGAAGTTGGCTCCGTTGAAGCTCCTTCTAATATTTGGTGTCTATCTGAGCTGGTATGATCCTGAACCTATGTGAAGGGTACATAATTGACACTGCCAAGGAAAACAGTTTAGAAGGAGACCTTAGGTTAGAGGAAATAAAATCTGTTATTTGGAGTCACTGTGAATAGACATAGAAGCTTTTAAAACATATATAATAGGATGTGAGAGTTGGACCATGAAGAAGGCTGAGTGCCAAAGAATTGATGCTTCCAAATTGTGGTGCTAGAGAAGACTCTTGAGAGTCCCTTGGACTGCAAGGAGATCCAACCAGTCCCTCCTAAAAGAGATCAACCCTGAATATTCATTGGAGGACTGATGCTGAAGCTGAAGCTCCAAATCTTTGGCCACCTGATGTGAAGAGCTGACTCTTTGAAAAAGACCCTGATGCTAGGAAAGATTTAAGGCAAAAGGAGAAGAAGGTGGCAGAGGATGAGATGGTTAGGTAGCATTACCGACTCAGTGGATGTGAATTTGGGCAAACTCAGGGAGACAGTGAAAGACAGGGAAGCCTGGTGTGCTGCAGACCATGTGGTCGGTCACAGAGAGTCAGACACAATTTAGCAACTGAACAGCAACAATGGAATGTTGGTAAGATGCTCAGTAAAAAAATCTGGGCGCCTGTAAACTTCACATAAAAAATACACTGGCACAACATTGTAAATCAATTATACTCCAATAAAGTTTAAAAAAATACAAATAATTGGGGCTGTAACAAAGGACATAGAAAGATAGAGTGATGAGCAGATATGAAAACAGACTAAGAGATTAACAACCTTGTCAAATTTGCTCAGAGGTCTAAAGAAAAATTAGTCACTGTTTCTGTTATTTATGTCATTTAAAACTGTGACCTGAAGTGTAATCTCTATTTGTGTTAAAAAAGAAAAAGGCTTTGGAATTAGATTGTCACTTAAAGATGACTGGAACTTAAGTCTGTGAATGACTGACTTCTTTTAAACCTTGTGTTTTAAAAATATTAACTCTGGGTGGTGAAGTTAAGGGGAAGGCCTGGGGAAATTTTTGTTTCCTACCCTCCCCTCTGTTCTCTTCTCCTTTCCATTCCTTACCCTATGTCTCTTCCATGTAGCAAATAGCTGGGAGTTGAATTTCATGTGCTTAATTACATGAAATAATTACCTAAATTTTGTGTTTTGCTTGGAAGCAAAACCACAATGGACAAGGCTATAATCAAATGATAAGGTTATGACAGCAACTAATTGGGAAAGCCCAATATACGTGAAGAGAGTTTTGCCATTTCCAAATAAAGACTAATGAAGTTAATATTATTAGGACTTAATAATACAGAGCTGTATTATTATGCAGGTAGACAATTGGCATAATTGGTAAGTAATCATATATGTAGCCTGTGTTACTTTTATGTATGCAAATTATACTTCCACAGGTTAAGTCTTCTCATTTTAGGTCCACACAACAGTATTATCTCAGCAAAGCAGGGCTGGGGTGAAGAGAACTAAACCAGAAGTAACTGACAAAGCAGAGGACCCATGAAAACAGACCCCGCATTCCTGGCAATTGGAAGTCTTGGATAAAATACTAGGGTGAGTGAAGGGAAAGCGATTCATGATAAGGCAGGAAGGAACATGATAAGGATGGAGAAGAGATTTAGGTTTTGTGTTTTTTTTTTTTTTTTTTTTTAAGGAGGGGGTTTTGGTCAAGGGTAGTTGAGATTTTTCCTGTTCTCATCACCCACCTTTCACCAGTCCCTCAAAACATTTATGGTATCCAGAAAGCCATAAACAGTAATTATCTCCACAATTAGAGACAAAGCTTGATAAGCAAGCCAGCTGGCAGAGGTAACATGAAACTCTTTCTCACTAAAATGTTAATGGCTGATACTGGATCCTCTGCTGTTTCCATAGGAAGAAAAACTAAGAGTATGAGCGGGCTCTGGCACCAGAGGTCTTCCCAAGGAAGGAAAGCATATTAAATGGTAACAAGAGAGATAACTAATATTTACTGAGTACGTGTGGCCAGGTTCTGTTCTAAATGTGCTCATGGATTAACTCATTCCCTCCCAAAGTGCTTTGTCTGAGGAAGGTACTCTTACTAATCCCTATTTTTCAGATGAGAAAGCTGAGTCACAGAGAGATTAGGTACTTGCTCAGGGCAACGGCACCCCACTCCAGTACTCTTGCCTGGAAAATCCCATGGACGGAGGAGCCTGGTGGGCTGCAGTCCATGGGGTCGTGTAGAGTCAGACACGACTGAGCGACTTCCCTTTCACTTTTCACTTTCATGCATTGGAGAAGGAAATGGCAACCCACTCCAGTATTCTTGCCTGGAGAATCCCAGGGACGGAGGAGCCTGGTGGGCTGCCATCTATGGGGTCGCACAAGTTGGACACGACTGAAGCGCCTTAGCAGCAGCAGCAGCAGGGTCAGGAGGGTGAGACCAAGATTTGAATTCTGGCATTTCGAGTCCTAGAGTCCATAGTCCTGGCTATTGTTGTTGTTCAGTCACTAAGTCGGGTCCGACTCTCTGTGACCCCACGGACTACAGCACTCCAGGCTTTCCCTATCCTTCACCATCTCCTGGGGCTTGCTCAAACTCTTGGCCATAGTTGAAAGGAACCTGATTTGGAGAGAAGATGGCCCAGGAGACAAAACTCTCCTACAGGGATGATGTTGCCTAAAGTCAGCCTGTTTACTTCTGAGTGTTGGAATGAGGAGTTCATGCAGAGGTGTTTTATCTTGTTACAGAGTTGTGTGTTTGCTACTTACAAGAACACCAGTGCTGGGTAGGATGTTACATTGGGTCCTATGGAAAATTTGATACAGCCTTGGTTCCCATGTGTGTATGGCTTTGCTGCCTGAATTAGTGATCCTGTTGCAGTTATTTAAGCTTTCTATGCCTCTGAGTGCACATTTGGAAACTGGGTTAGTTCCACTTGTCAGCTTCCTGACTCAGAGGAATGCCAAGGGCTAATGGACTGATCCATGCAAAGTGCGTTGAGCCATAAACCAGGACTAACTGAACTTTGAGAGAACAGTGTGACTTGGCAGCTGTATTTGGATTAAGAGGAGTGGTAGAACAGTCTCACAGTAGCCTCTGGATGTTCTTGGTTCGGCCGCCTGGTCTGCTAGGGCTGCCTGAATTCTCCTCTAGGCTTTCAAGCGGCACCGCTATAATGAAGGGCAACTGTCTAGTAGACTTGGGCCATGTCCATATAGTCTGGGATTGTTCAAGGTATGTAGAGATAAGAATTCCTAATTCAAAACAAGAATCTTCAAGCCAGGACTTTGAAAGCCATTACTTATCAAAAAAGGTTAAAAAGAACTGGATCTACTCCAAGGAAACTTTTAACCTAATAGCAAACACCATACCTTAGGATTCAATTCAAACGATAGTGATCTAATGACATCACAAGGGCAGAACCATTGGAAAGTTGTTTAAAGAAAATAATAATAATGATGATTTATAAAGAGACATGGGTAAGAAGATGCCCAAGACAAAGAGGATGGAGAGAGATATCTCAGTTGTAGCTACGATTAAGAAACAGAAAATCCAAAAGAAGTATAAAGCGACTTTTTTTAAAAAAAGAAAAATGTGTCTGATTAATCCACACTATCTAGTAGAATCTCTCTTCCATTTTTTAAAGCATAGAAATATTAATTACCAACCTATGTCTTCAAATAAAACAGATGAAAGCAGGAGGGTGATCACAATATTTTTAATAGATGCAGTTATTAACTCAATGATTTAACCTCGGATTTTTGGTCTTCTAAGGACAGAGTTATATCTTGGGGCAGTCAGGTCTCTCTCGACCCAAGAAAGGACCATGTGAGCTAAAAAATAAACACAACCGGTGGGAACCAAGGTGGGAATTCAGGATCGGAAATAGGACAGATTAAAATAGTTTACGGAAAGAGTGTGAGAGCAAGGGAAGGAAATGGAATGACAGAAGGGAAGACCATACAGTATTAAGAAACAACAAACCCAAAACAAGAAAAATAAGAGAGTTTTTCTGAGTGCTGCTGTAATTCAAACCATTTCAAATAAAAGCTATGACAAATTGCAGAAAACTTGAGATACAGATTTGGTTTAAAGAGGCTAAGACTTTCTTGTGGGAGCCGCCTAGGCCCGTCAGTGTTTTCTTAGTGTTGGCAGCAGCTCATTAGTGTTAAACTTGGCAATGTTTTTTCATATCTATGGACTCTTCTCTTTAAACACTCAAGGCCCTGTCTATTCCTCACAAAAGGAGAATAGTGATACAGACTTTTTAGTGTAAAAGTAAGGTATAATCTTCCCAGGAGTATGTGAGAGACTAAAGCATCATGAGAAGGAATTTTTCAGGTCAAAAGCTGGTGGATGAGGTACAAGAACCTTCCTGGTATCCCTGCTCCCAAAACTCATGGAAAGCAGTGTCTGCTTTTTCTTGTGGGAGCCGCCTAGGCCCGTCAGTGTTTTCTTAGTGTTGGCAGCAGCTCATTAGTGTTAAACTTGGCAATGTTTTTTCATATCTATGGACTCTTCTCTTTAAACACTCAAGGCCCTGTCTATTCCTCACAAAAGGAGAATAGTGATACAGACTTTTTAGTGTAAAAGTAAGGTATAATCTTCCCAGGAGTATGTGAGAGACTAAAGCATCATGAGAAGGAATTTTTCAGGTCAAAAGCTGGTGGATGAGGTACAAGAACCTTCCTGGTATCCCTGCTCCCAAAACTCATGGAAAGCAGTGTCTGCTTTTGCCTCTGTCTCCCACGACCCCATTTATGATGGCGGTTACCTAGTTTACAGACACATCTTCACAGGTTCTTTGCTGGATTGAAAGCGGTTCCCTTCACTAAAGAACAATGGTATTTGTGGAAGAAAAAGGTCATTTAGGTAAATTCACAGCATTGAGACGGGAGGTGAGGGGGCAGGCCACACCTTAAAAGAAGGGCATAGCCATTGAGGATACAACAAAAACTGGTTAGCACCTCCTAGGCCCCAAAGAGTGGAAGATTCCACTTCTAGTACACCCTGAACCTATTATACACTCTCTGTAATATATTAACATCTAAGTGACAAACCCACAGGCACTACGTTATGTTCAATCTGTGATAAGGTCTTTGAAGGTACACTACCGAGCGGTTCCTGTATTATGTGTCAGGGAGACAGACAGTCATTAACCAGCCCATTTCACATAGAAAACGTTCATTGTGTTTGCTGAGGATGGGGTTGCTGGGGCTGATGTTCTGCGTCTCTGTGTCTAAGCCTGTTTACAGGGAGATGAAGGTTAGCTTCCTTGCCCACGCTCTGCGGGCTGCCCCACCCTGTGCTGGCCTCAATGGAAGGAAGGGTGGAGCAGGCACACAGAGTTTTGCAATGCTCCAGGACTTTGCACCCCAAGTATTTACTGAGACAGTCAGGTAATTCTTTAGAGAGGCTGGGCCTAACCTATAAAAGCTGGCAGAGGGACAGGAGAAGAAAGAAGTGCTCCCTCTGTCTGGAAAAGGCGTGCTCCGTGTGCCTGTAATAATTGCAAAAGCCACGATACAGAAACACAGGGATGGTCCTCCACACCCTCTTGCAGCTGATCACCCATCTGACAGCTCAGCTTCAGGGCAAGGAGCCTAGGCAGCTCCCACACACTGCTCTCCTGCGTCTACAGGCAGCTGTTTCCTCTGCCTGGAAGAGGCTCTTCTCACTTAAAGCTACCTCTTCTTCACAGAGTCCTCTCCAGCCCTCTCCACATCCCACTTCCTGTATTAAGCTTCTCCCAGCTGTCTCAGCCCACAGTCATCACTTTGCTCTTTGGCCTCCCACACCACTCACCCAGCACTTGGTAATTTCTGTGGTTGATCTGTTTATCCCTTCAACTCCCCCCACACCACCACCGGACTTTGTCCGAAACAGTCAGCCTTGACAACGTGCTTATGAATAATGATAAATCATTGCAGTAGAGTGGTTTAGGCATGCCTGACACAAGTTCATGCTTGTGTAACTTTGAACTCAAATGAAAAGTTTTTCATGGCTAGCACTTTCGAAAGGCAGTAAATCCTTAGCATGCGATTGTTTTCAAACATTGCGGATTTTTCAAGGAGGCATAAGGAGCAGGCCTCATCAGATCTGGGGAAAGAAAGGAACAAACAGCAGGTTCACAGAGTCCTAAGCGCACACTGGTGTGACCCACTCGTCCTGCTCACCCAGAACTGCCAGTTTCAACACCGAAAGTCCTGTGTCTCAGTCCCAGGCAGACCTGGACAGCTGGTCACTTACCAGGTGGCCATTGCACATTTTGACGAGAAGCAAATGCAAGTCTTAACTAATGGACTGCACCTACTCTATCTTCTCTCATCTCAAATCCTGGTGCCACAGCCTCTCCAAGGACACGCCACTCTCCAGGACTAGTGGAGAAGCAGGCAATGATGCCCACTTCTCGAGAAGGAACCTTGAGTTGATTCAGCTCTGCTCACTACAGAAGCCATCTCAGGCCTGGGAGGCCAGACGGTCAAGGGAAAAAGCCTTGTACAGAGTTCTCACAAAAGAGAAACTAAAAGGAATATTTGGAACAGGAAACAGTGACCTTGATGGCACGATTCCCAAAGGGAGAGGCAAAAGGCAGAGATTCAGGAAGGCAAAAGTCCAGGGTCCACGGGAAGTCCGTCTCACGCTGAGCATTCCACAGCAGGCTTGCTCCATGCCTCTCCAGAGCATCTGCTTTGATAATGCTCCTGGGCAATCAGGCCGACTGTGACAATTCAAGCGGCTTGGCGCCAGCAGTAAAGAGTCTGCCTGCCACTGCAGGAGACGCAAGAGACATGGGTTCAATCCCTGGGTCGGGAAGATCCCCTGGATAAGGGAATGGCAACCCACTCCAGTATTCTTGCCTGGAGAATCCCATGGACAGAGAAGCCTGGTGGGCTACAGTCCGTAGGGTTACAAAGAGTCAGACACGACTGAAGTGACCTAGCACACACAGAACAGATAAACAAGAAAGTTGGAATCTATGACCACAGTCACAGCAATCAGCAGGACTGCTGCTGCTGCTGCTGCTGCTAAGTCGCTTCAGTCGTGTCCGACTCTGTGCGACCCCATAGACGGTAGCCCACCAGGCTCCCCCGTCCCTGGGATTCTCCAGGCAAGAACACTGGAGTGGGTTGCCATTTCCTTCTCCAATGCATGAAAGTGAGAAGTAAAAGTGAAGTCGCTCAGTTGTGTCCGACTCTTAGCGACCCCATGGACTGCAGCCCACCAGGCTCCTCTGTCCATGGGATTTTCCAGGCAAGAGTACTGGAGTGGGGTGCCATTGTAATACTTTCTGAGCACCCAAGCTCTCTTATAAGAATAGATACATTTGGAAAATCCAGATGGTCCTGAAATGAGCATAACGATAGACAGACACATCATTAATGATGGTACACATAAAATCCAGTCCAGGTCGATAGTTTGTATAATGATGAGAAATTTTTCCATAATAAAATAACAAAATGAAGCATTTTAACCTGTACAACATATAACCCAGTAACTCACAACAACAACAAAAAGTATAATTGGGAAATGGAACTATTACTGCCTGTATCTCTTCATATCGCTGAAGATTTAGGTGGAGCTGATTTCTCTAAGTGTGGTTTCCTTTGACTGACAATGCTCATGTGTCCCAGAACCAACTCAGCCGGGGGTGGGGGTGGGGGGCTGAAATTTAGGGTGTCTAGTGTAGGAATGTGCTCTAACCACCAGAGGGTATTCTTTCCTCCTCTGGACTGTAGGCAAGTTTCTGGAACCACAAACTAACCCTAAACCAACCCCCTACTAAAAACGGGCCAGGCCAGATTATAGGAAAGTGCACTGATTCGTAATATTCATAGAAATTCCCCCTTGTCTTTCCATCTGGGAGACAGTTCAGTTTTCTTCAGCTGAGAGAACCATGCTGGCAGCAGGCCAATCTACACACACAGCAGAAAACAAATGACATCTCTCCTGCTGGTCAAAGCAAGAGAAGAGTCCCTGCAGAAAAAAGTCCAGCAGTTATTTCAGATGATCCAGCCCACACGCCCCCCATCACAATTGCCCACCTCAGCCCCCACTCCTCATGGGTAGAGCAGGATTTTCAAGAAAGTCAGAAAGAAAGAGCGGAGGGATTTCAGGGGCTGTGGGGCCTCCTGCCTGAATTTTGATCTCGGCTAATTTACAACTGAAAAAGGCCCAGGTCTCACTGGAGACCAGAAAGCCTAGGAAAGTTACCAGAGAGATTTGACAACGTCCAGAGTCAGCCCGGGAGTCTGTCCCAGCGCATTAATATAGCAAGTTTAGAAAGCAAGGTCCTGGAAAGATGCCCCAGGGAGACGCCCAAGGGAATCAGTTTGAATCCGGCCAAATGCTTACTCTGGAAAAAGGAAGACTTTGTCCCTTCCAGCTTGTTCAGTGCCAGAAGCTCTTTCAGGGAGAAGGCCATGAAATTGAGAAATATGGGATATTGGGTCATCTGCCCAACTGAAGGCAGCTTCAGCAAACCCAAACTTCAAGCTGATATTTTCCTCTTGTTTTTCAAATGACTTCAAATAAAAGTAAGAAGTGAAGCACTTTTATCTCACAGCCAGCCTACTCCCTGCAGCGCCACTCACCAGAAATACTGTGGATAACTGGCTCTTGCTTTTCAGGGCTTCCGATTTCTATGAATTACAAAAAAACTGATCTCTCTACTCATCTGGTTCTCCATCTCTTCATCTCATATATCTCTCAGTCATCCGCTCAGGGATTTTTGTTGTCATTGTTTTGTTTTGTAAAAAATGGAGATCCTGAAACAGATATTATTTGACTTGAGATGTTCATTGCACAAATCGTTGCAGTTTTCCAGGGCCTCATTCCATTTAGTTGTGACACTGGGTCATTCCATTGCGCAGACGTGCCAAAAGCCAGTGCCCTGTGGATGGACGTTTATGTTGTTTCCAATTTCTCTTCCTATTACAAAAATGCTATAATGCAATTCTTAATTAAAAGAAATAACTATTAATAAGAATTAATGGATATTAATTAACCCATTGATAACTATTAATAGGTTGTATTATGGTTTAGCCCCTGCCTGTGCTAAGCCCTCTAGAGGATGTTAAGGTGAATAAAATAGATTTTTTTTTTTTTTTTTTTTGCCTTCTTGGAGTTTGCTCTCTAGTAGGAAAGATCTATAAGCATCTAACTGATGCAAGAAAAAATGACTTAAATACTAAGAACTTGGACAAGTAGGACATTCAAATATACAACACATTCCCTGCCTAGGGAGCGTACAGAAAGGAGTTATCCAATACTGACAGCTGGGGTGAGAGAAGTTTTGATAAGCAGGCTTCATCTATGGAGAGATTTGCTGTAGTGTGTTTGATGTAGGGAAACTGATATGGGAGCTTGTAAAACTCCTTAAAAAATAATTTTTTTTTAATTTGTTTGGCTGAACTGGGTCTTAGTTATGTCTTATGGGATTAATTCCCTGAGCAGGGGTTGAATCTGGGCATCCTGCATTGGGAGTGTGGAGTCTTAGCCACTGGGCCACCGGGCAAATCCCTGTAGAAGCCTTAAAATCATCCTGTTGACTGGGACAGAGGACTCTAGGATTTTTGCTTTTGAATTTCCTTTAACAAACACAATCTCAGACAGGACCAGGAATACTCTGTCCTTCTTGCAAGCGTGCTTGACTGAGTTTAGTCTACAACTTTGTCTCGCAACCTGAAAAATCCATTTACAAACACCCAACATACTTATTGCTTTTGCTCTATCTCCAGATTTTCTGGGCAAGAGTGTGATCTCCACATAAGTGCATCACAGTTGAATTACCTGTTACATCTGGTGTGACTGTCCGGAGAAAGAGATTTTACTGGTACTCCAGATCCAATGGTATGTTATAAAAAGGAAACATGAAATGACTTGCCTGTGATAACAAATCTCTGTAAGTCAGAATCTTCCCAGCCATCATGTACATAAGCTGAAAGGAGACGTTTTCTTTTCAAACAATCTTAATGAGCAGGTCTTTTGCTTATTAACATCTTCAAAGTGCTTTGAGCTCCTCCCCAGACGAAAGGTCCTGTGTGAGTACAAATTATTATTATGCTCACAAAATGCGTATACACTAAATGCAGGAAAAGAGCAAACGATTTACCTCCATGGCCTGCAATGCCCTTGAGACCCTTTGATCTGCCAATATAACCACCAATTATTCTATATCCTTTTCTCTCTAAATGCATGCATCAAAGCACTCTCATGCACACCCTTGTAAATCCAGCTGTTTATTCCACAATAGCTCCTCTTAATTAACCCTGTTTCCTTTCTCTTTAGTTGGCAGCTGCTGACTCAGCCTTTCTTCAGCTAAAGAGAAAGTATATGCAACCCTGGGTATGGAATGGAAAATAACTCCATTTTTCTTTTCCCTCTACAAAGAGGGCCATGACATAGAAGATGCGTATTAGTAAAGATTCTTTGATGACCTAGAAAAATGCATATGATACAGTAGTGAAAAAAACATGATACAAAAATGTCGAGGGTAAATGACATGTACACACTGCTATTTTTTTCTACGCATCTTGAGATTTATTGTTAGCATGCTGCTACATTTAAAACAGACCTACTGTAAAAAAAATAAATAAATAATCAGTTAAAAAACAAAGTAGAGAGTGTTATCTCAACTGTAATATGAGTAATTGGTCACATGAATTGAATAAAACCATGCCAGTCACTGAACTGAATGTTTTGCTTAGTGATAGACTTTCATTTTCAGTATGAGCCAAGTACTATCATCCTTCTTTTAAAGATAAAGACACTGAGACTTAGATAGGTTAAGTGATGGGGTTCTCTCTGGCGTTGTCTGGCTCCAAAATTTGTCCCTTTAATGAAAGTCATGCTGCCTTTTAACAATGATTGTCCTTAGATAGGGAAACGTGTGTTTCTCCCCCAACATTTTATGCTTACACAGTTTTAAAAAGAACCAAAACTAACATATTAATGACATGAGCTAATCAAATAAAAAAGAAGAGGACTAAGTCACTCTTTTATTGATGGATGTGATGACTTAGGATAAATACAGGTAATGTGTGGTTAAGCTCAGAGTTCTCCAGATCTCTACTTTCTTATCTTTAAAATAATGGGTTGAGCCAAGGTACCTTAAAGTACTTTTCAGTTCTAACATTGCTTTAGTCCCTTCGTTTCTGTTTATGCTTCAGAGATGGCACTTTTCTTGAACAATAAGTAGATCCCAGTTCCTTAAGTCTGCTCAAAGAGCTCTGTTAAGTACCAAAGAAAGAACCATGGAGCTGAGTGTTAAATGAAATCAGTCAGTGAGTCATCTTTGAACACCAGGAAAGAATAAAGACTATTTATGTTAATGATAAATGTTGAAAAGTCCTAATTAATGTAAAATTATTACACAATTATAAAATTATCATTGTGAATCAAGAATAACATACTTTTCTGATCTCATCCTAGAGTAAAAGACAAGTTACCCTGGAAATCAGAGCCAGGTCTCCTTCTGACCGGGCTCAGTTTGGACATGTCTAGAATGCAGGAGTGAGCAACCCTTGGAAAGAACATGAAGAGTGGGTGTCTCCAGCTGAAAGGAGCATTTGATCTTTTCTTGGAAAATAACTACCTGCAGCACAAAGGAAAGTTGCTTGTCCCCACGGAAGGATGAGTTCCTCAAGCAGGAAGCATGTGGCACCAACCATGAAGAACCATCTGTAATGCTATAAATATTAAGATGTCTGGGAAGTATGAAGAATTTTTATTTCTGCCCACTGAGCATTACATTTATTTATTTATTTTCTATTTCTGAGAGTAGTCTTTATTTAGAACTCTTTCATGCCCAGTATTGTATTTTTCAACACAGAGAAATGCAATGATTCAGCACATAATATTAGCTCAATGAAGGAAGCATACTAATATTTAAGCTTTAATTAGTACAGTGTTTTTTAGGTAAGCCTTAGGAACAGTAGCAATGGTACCCCACTCCAGTACTCTTGCCTGGAAAATCCCATGGATGGAGGAGCCTGGTAGGCTGCAGTCCATGGGGTTGCTAAGAGTCGGACATGACTGAGCAACTTCACTTTGACTTTTCACTTTGATACGTTGGAGAAGGAAATGGCAACCCACTCCAGTGTTCTTGCCAGGAGAATCCCAGGGACAGGGGAGCCTGGTGGGCTGCCGTCTGTAGGGTCGCACAGAGTCAGACACGACTGAAGCGAATTAGCAGCAGCAACAGCAGTAGGAACAGTACTATTTCCATAATTAATACTTAGAATTCAATCTTCTACAGAACCTAGAATCTTTTTTTAAATCATCAATTAAAAAAAAATCCTTCCAGGGATCAAAGATTTGGGAATAAAAAATAAAATCATTTTTATACTTGAAGAAAACATGGAAGAATTTCTTTATAATCTTAAAGTGGGGAAGATCTTTCTAGTACAACTAAAATCCAGAAATCATCAAGGAGAAATAATAATGTTAGATAAGGTTAACAATATAACAATTAAAAACAAAAAAAATACACACTTTTTTTTAAAAATGAAAGATTAACTACCAACAGATAAAGTTTGAAATTCATATCAAGATAAAAAGAGAATGTACCAGTGTATGAGTTCTCAGCAATCAATAAGAAATGGATCAACAACCCAGTAGGAAAAAAGGCAAAGAAAATGAACTGAGAGTTCACAGATAAAGAAACACATATGAGAGACACTCACTTTAACTCAAGCATCTTCAAGAAGTGCAAGATATAACTATTCTAAGTTGTTTTACCCTACCCATCAGGTGGGCAAAAACCTACACATTTGATAACATGTTCCGTAGCTAAGACCTTGAGAAGGAAAGCATTATGGGTAGAAGAATAAATTGGACAGCAATGTAAACGTATCTATCAAAACTACAAAGCCACACAACCCAAGGCAAGTTTTAGGACCCCTTGCCTGCACAGATCCCTTTCCAGGCCCTGCAAAGAGTCTCAATAATTCTTCAACATATTATGTTGTTTTTGAAAACTTTCCAAAAATTAGATATTTTCATCACGATTGTTTAAGACCGCTGTTCCCTTTCCACTGAGACTCCCTCTCTATTCCACTTTCCCTTGCGAAGTGTGGCACCGAAATGGCATCAGGAGCTTTTGGAGTCAGGCTAAAGGAAAGCTGAGGTGTAGATACACTTAGTCTGGATTTAGTAGCATCCCCTTCTGTAGTATGCGGTCACTTCCATTACAGCCAAATTATTGCCCGATGTCCTGCTGTAAGAACGGTTTCCAGAAATATTCCTGTCACCCACTTTGCCAACTACCTGCTATCCTGACTAGAAGTTACAGGGCCAAAAGTTCTACTGAAATACAAACATGTCTTATGGTGCCTGATACCAGAATTATGTGGGGAGTGGAAAAGAAACAAGGTTTAAAATATATGAAGCCTGAAGCCAATCTATGGAAAATTATTTTAAGTGTTAGGTATATAAAATTATAAGTGGACTCTTTAGCTTTTAACCAGTATCTGGTCAAAATGGATGTACTTCACAATGTAGCAGTTATAAATGGCCCATGTATTTATATCATTTTTGAAATGAGAATCATGTGAAACAGACTTTATCAGAATGTCTGGGCTGTAGGGCACAAATCTACAGCGGCACTACAAGTGGCAAATGTTTGCAAGATCTGAATGCTGCATGCACGCCAACTCGCAAAAAATAATTTTTAAAATGTAAATTAACCACACTAAAGCAGAGCCTAAATTACCTTTCTGCTTTCTCTCTTTAAAATATCACAACATTGTAGCTACATGAAGAGGCAACCAAAGTGTATGCAGCCAATTAAAAAAAAAGAAAGAAAGCATTATGGAGATGTCTCAGGTAGTTAATTAGTAAAACTATTATGTTACTTCTCAGAATATTCATGGTATTTTTTTTAGCTTTTCAAAATTAGTAGTCTATTGTGATTTTCTTTGTATATAAATATTCATTTTCATACCAATTTTGAATTGGATAATTTTGCATTCTTTTTCTTAACGAAGATCCACGGAATTATAATCCTCAGGGTACAACATGAAGCATTCTTTGTAGTCATCCAGTGCACTAGAGAACCTCAAGTGTGGAAATTTATCTCAGAGTTGTTCTTGTACAGGTCTGTGCAAGTGTATTCAGTCCCAAATTGTTTTGAAAAAAGATTGAACTCAGTAGGCTGAACAGAGTATGGGCATATCCATATAATGGAATATTATACAGCTCTAAAACTAGGGGCACACTTAATATCCTGGTATGGAAATGGCCACAAGATATATTTTTCAGTGAATATACCTTGGTGCAGAACACTGTGTACAGAATACCTTTTATTTTAAAAATAAGCAGGAAGAAAAGGAACATACATTACCATTTGTTTTGTGTATTTCTGCATACACAGGTTCTGAAAATGAATAAAAGTGATTGTAGGGAGGAGGCCCTGAGTGGACTCAGAGGTGGGAATAAGATTGTTTTTGGCTGCACCATGCAGTTTGTAAGATCTTAATATCCTGATGGGGAATTGAACCTGGGCCCTCTGCAGTGAAAGGGTTGAGTCCTAACCACTGGGCTGTCAGGAATTCCCTGACACCTTTTTAAAATGCCAGTGTAGTTACTTATTAGCTATGAGTCTTAAATTCATATGCATTCATTTCAGCACCATTTATAATAGTCTTCAATCAAAAGAATTTTGAAAACCTGAGTGAATTTTCAATAAGGATACAAGAAAACATAACACCATTGAACATATTTAATTATATGAAAAATTTTAAATTTCTGCACTTGGAAAGAAAGAAAGGCAAACAAACAGAATTTATTGTCTTTAACATCCAATTCATACAAAAAGAAACTCTTAAAACTACAATAAATAGTGAGCAATGAATATGAATAGTCTAGCAAAAACTTAAAAAAGCAGATAAAAATATTAAACTTGGAAAGTATTGTTAGCTTCCCCTCTGCTACACGCCCAAGTCCAATATGCTGCAAAGCAGTGTCATTTTATCTCCATTGTCAATATAATCACCATTGTCACTGTCATGATTCTAGCCCAAGCCACCACTTTCTCCCATTAAGATCAGTGCAGGACTTTCCAGGTGATGTAGTAGCTAAGACTCCATACTCGCTCCCATGCAGAGGCCGGGGGTCCATCCCTGGCTGGGAAACTAGATTCCACGTGCCACAACTCAGAGTTTTCATGCCATGACTAAAGATCCTGAATGCTGCAACTAAGACTCAGTGCATTGGATATAGTCCCAGAAGTGGCATTGCTGAGTCCTTTTTTATAAATGAAATTCACATACCATCAAAGTGAACCATTTCCTTTAACTATTTCAAAGTAAGCAAGTCAGTGGCATTTAGTATGTTTACAACACTATGCCACCACCTCCATTTAGTTCCAAAACCTCAAAAAGAAAGGCCATACTCGTTAAGCAATTGCTCCCCATTCTCTTCCCGCCTCAGCCCCTCACAGCTAACACTGCTTTCTGTCTCTATGGATTTACCTATTCTAGGTATTTCATGTAAATGGGATCACACAATATGTAGTTGGTGTCTGACTTCTTTCACTGTAGCATAATCTTTTCAAGGTCAATCTACAATGTACTTCTATCAATACATCATTTGTTTTAATGAATAAATACTGTTTGGCTACCTGCATATGCCACACCTTGACTAGACGGGTCATCTGTTGATGGGCACTTGGGTTGTTTTCCCCTTTTGGCTGTTGTAAATAGTGCTGCTATGATCAGCCACCTTTCTGATGGGCGTATGAACTGGTACTGAGCAGACTTACCAATGAGCCTGCTGGACTCCTATCCAGAGATGGAGTCTGGCAGGGACACTCCACCGTGGCACATCAGCTAGGACCTCTGCCATTAGCGGTTAAGTACTTTGAATAATTACATGCAGATTACCAAAACTTGAACATATTAACAACTCATCTATTTCATCATCAGCTCACATTACCAATTTATCTACTTCCTTTCATATTTTCTTGCCTCTTTTTTTTTTTCTTGCTTCTCTTAAACCCACAGAAGATTGAGACAGAGATAACCCAGAGCAGCCAAGGATAATCTGTTCGAGGGACCACGGATGTAGCCTGAAGTAAAAATTCAACTAATAGGCATGATGACTATCGGTTGAGTCAGTCATGGGGAAAATGAATTGCAAATATGAAAGGAAGTAGATAAATGGGTAATGTGAGCAGATCATGAAATAGACGAGTTGTTAATGGCATCTTGAGGGCAGAGCTTCCTGGGCGGCAACTGCTGACCGGTGACAAGGGGACAGGCTGGTCCCCAAGCTCTCCTATGTCCTGAAGGACCTTCACCTGCAGCCGGTGTGGTTCGGCTAGTTCTTGTTCACTCTGTGATGTTATGGGAGCTCTGGCTTTATGGCTCGGATTCCTGTCCTGAATGTTTCTACAGCTTTCATTCCTACAAACTTCCCAGTGACTGAGGGAACTTGAGTAATTCCTTGCATCCGGGAATGTGCTTCAGGAAAATACCTCTGAAAAGAAGTTAGGTTGCAGATATCTAGAGCTTTACAATCATTTCCACTCTCTGATTCCTCAGCTTCTCTCTGGAACTGCAACCTAAGGCAATAATCCCTAGGTCAGGAAAATTACGTGGCACAAAGAAGTTAATCCCAATTTTAGGTTAATGCAAGAAATTGGAAATCTGTGTCAAGTTTAGGAGAATTTGAAAAAGAAAAAAAGAAGTGTCCTAATTTTATTTAGTAACTTATTTATTTTATTTTAAATTAGATGAAGTACTTTAATACCCTCTGCAGAATTATATAACTATATTAACATTGATATATTGTTACATTAGAATCTTAACTGAAAAAAAAGAATATATATTCATGTGAAAAATATTCATAGAAAGAAATGGCAAAATAGGAACAAATATTATCTTTGGGGGATATTTTTCCCTTACATTAAAAAATGCCTAATGATGATGTATGGCAGAAACCAACACAATATTGTAAAGCAATTATCCTTCAATTAAAAATAAGTAAATTAAAAAAATTCTAGTGAAATGTGCATGTGTTGTTCTTATATGGAAAAATGCTTAAAAAAAAATAAAAGCAGAGGGACTTCCCTGATGGTCCAGTGGTTAAGACTCCATGATTCCCCTGCAGAGGGCACCAGTTCGACCCCTGTTTAGGGATCTAAGATCCCATATCATGCATGACACGCAGCGTAGCACACACTCCTACTCCCCACCAAAAAAAAAGTGGAATACAACATGGTTTTAAACAAAGCTTAATCATCCTAAAGTGACTTTTATTTATTAGGAAAGGGAGTGACAAAGCCTTCAGAGTGAGTACAAACTAAGAGAAAAAAGATGATGGAGATTTAAAGGATTTCATCTCCACTGTGCTCCTCAGGGAACCTGATGGGACCCAGCTTTTCCAGAAGGGACAGGATACTGCCTTTTGTGGCAAGGACAAAGAAAGGTTGGGGTAGCTAAGACACTCCAAGACTTTCTGACACGTTTAATGTCCATGGCCGAGAAGGGCCAAGACACAGAGCTTATTAGAGAAAATTTGTGCCAGAGAGGCAGTTCCAAATGGCCAGGCTTGTGACTTTTCCTTGCGGGTCAGAAACATATGCCCATGACACAGCAGGGTAGTGAGACTACAGAATGGCAGGCTATGGAAACTATTTGAACATCTGTTTCATGGGAATGTTTTATTGACTCTTCAGACATGCTAGTAAAGAGTGCCCCTCAGTTGCTGACGAAGCCTTTGTAGTTTGTGCAACAGCAGAACAGGCCAAAAGCTGGGGGCTGTGACCTGTTTCCAAATAAAATGTCTTGAAATAATTTTTTTTTAATGATGTCAGGGAGAGATCTGGTGGTTAATTAATTCATTAAGCACATACTCGTTGAATGTTTACTATGAGCCAGGCACTACTGTGAGCCTTAGGGAGAGAATTTCTTGTCACCGTGGTACACACATTCTCTGGTGGGAGGCTGCAAGGTGCAGAGAGGGGGATACAATAAAGAAAAAGAATAGGTAAATAATACAGTATGTTGGACAGCTATGGAGAAAATAAAACAATGGAAGGAGTTAAGGAGAGTCAGTTGTCAGGTTTTAGCATTTAAATAAGGTGAATCAGGAAAGATAGCACAGGGATTTCCCTGATGGTCCAGTGGCTAACTAAAACTTTGTGCTCCCGAGGCAGGGGCCCTGGGTTAGATCCCTGGTCAGGGTACTAGATCCCATGTGCTGAAACCTCAACGAAGATGGAAGATCCTGCATGCCACAACTAAGACCCAACACAGCCAAATAAATAACTGAAAATAAATATTTTTTTAAAAGGAAAGATAGGGCAGGGACATTGAAGCAAAGATGTGAAGAAGATGGGACATACACCTCAAAAAAAGCATTCTGGGCAAAACCCTGGGCAGGACTGTATCTGGCCTGGTCAAGGAACAGCAAGCAAGGAGGTCAGGGAGGCTAGGAGCAGAGTGATCGAAGGGAGAGCAGGGAGAGAGGAGAGGCGATGAGAGAGGGTCAGGTCACATAGAGTCTTGAAGGCTGTTGTCAGGAGAATAAAGGGGACAAATTCACCAGTACAGGCCGATAAGCTCCTCGAGGAAGCTGATAAAGGGAGACAGGGTAAAGGTCACTCTTAACAGTGATTAGGGCTCAATGGTGTCATAGCGAGATAGGAAACACAAGACGAGGAATACATTTGTGGCAGGGGGGAAAGGAGAGAAGTCATTTGTTTGGAAGGGAGTTCTTTTGAGGTGCAAAGAGGGCCCCAGAAGTTAGAGCTGGTACCTCAGGAAACAGGTCGGGATGGAGATGCAAGTGGTGAATTGTCAGGAAAGACTGCATTTCCCAGCCTTTCTTGCAGTTAAGTTTGGCCATATGACTAATTTCTGGACAATAGGATATAAGTAGAAGTTTTCTGAAGAAACTGGAAAAGTTCCTTCAAGGAAATGGACTCATCTATGTCAGTTTGTCATCTCTCTTTTCTCTTTTCTGCAGTCTGGAATGTGGATGATTTAGCTGGAGCTCCAGCAGCCATTCTGAAATAAAGAGGTGCCCTTGAGAATGGAAGCCAAGGGTTAGGATAATAAAACAAATAAAGAGAAGTTCCCTGGGTCTCTGATGACTATTAAGCCACTGTATCCCATACAAGTCTAGTTTGCTCTCTTTAAAAATTTTCATATCTTGAATAAAAACAAACATATTTTAAGCCACTATTATTTGGGTGGTTTTTTTTTTTCTGATATATTCAAACTAAACTAACCCTAAGGGTTATAACTGGAAATACAGATTTGAGAGTCAATATCATATAGATACGGGCTTCCCAGGTGACTCAGTGGTTAAGAATTCACCTGCCAATGCAGGAGAGGCAAGTGATGCAGGCTTGATCCCTGGGTCAGGAAGATCCCCTGGAGCAGGAGATGGAAACCTCACTCCAGTATTCTTGCCTGGACAATTCCATGGGCGGAGGAGCCTGTTGGTCTACAGTCCACAGGATGGCAAAGAGTTGGACACAACTGTGTGACTGAGCATGCATGCTCGCTACCATATAGATGGTATTTAAAGCAATGGGACTGGTGAAATTACCAAATAAAGACTGTAGAAATGATCAGGCTTGAGATCAAGCCCTGGAATTAGGGCTCAGAAATTACACATGGAAGGTGGGACCAGCAAAGAAGACTGGAAAGAAAAATGAAGTAAGCGAAAAACCAGGAGAGTGTGTTGCCAACAGAGACTAAGAGTACAGATTATTTCTGGAAGGATGGCGGAGTGAACTATGTCAAATACCACAGGGAAGTGAAAATGAAGACAGAGAACTGACTGATTTCTTGGACTTCCCTGGTGGGCCAGTGGTTAAGACTCTGTGCTTCCAATGCAGAAGGTGTGGGTTCAATCAATCCCTGGTTGGCAAACCAAGATCCCACACATCATGTAGCACAGCCAAAAAAAGGGAAAAAAAGATTTAGCAACATGGACGTCATTCATGAGCCACCACTTCAGTAGAGTGATGAAGACATGAAGACAAGCCCTACTGGAGCAAATTCAAAAGAACAGGAGGCGAGAATGTGGAGATGGCAGATGTAGACAACTCTTTTGAGATGTTTCACCCTAAAGGGAAACAAAGACGAGGGAACGAGGTTCAAGAAAGAGATTAAGACGAGCGATATTAAGTCAGCTCAACAGCTTGATGGGGGTGATTCAATAAAGGCAGAAAAAAGTAAACAACAGCAGAGGCAGAGCCTTTGAGACAGAAGACAAGATAGAACCCAGAGCACACCGGGAAGGTTGCCTCCGATAGACACCGACCTTTGGGAGAAGAGTTCTAGGGAAACGGAGGAGGCAAAATCCAACTGTGTTCAGGAGTGAACACAGTGTGAGCTAAAAATGACACAAGTGAAATAATATTAGTGGTTGCCTCTGGGTAATACAGGACTGGGATTATTTTTTTCCTGTGCTTTTTTTTGCATTTCTGTGACTTGCAAATTTTCTAGAGGAGTACCTACTACTATCATAGTTAGAAAAAGACTTGACGAAAGTGGAAGGAAAGAAAATCAGCCAGTGTGTTCATTTCTGTCTATCTTGGAACTAGGCCCATCCCTGGGAATAGAGGAAGTACAAGCTAGACATAGAAGTGACTCTGCAGGAAGGCCTTATTTATGATGAAACCATTTCTTCTTTCTCAGTCTCTCATCCGCTCTCTGTTGGGAGCGCTAACCCAAAGTGCTCCAGGAAAGGAGGAAGTCCAGTGTAGCAGACAAAACACAGTGGCTAGAGCCATGGTGGGCTTCCCTGGTGGCTCAGTGGTAAAAAATCTGCCTGCAATGCAGGAGACCCAGTTTCGATCCCTGGGTCGGGAAGATCCCCTGGAGGCAGGCATGGCAATCCACTCCAGTACTCTTGTCTAGAGAATCCCATGGACAGAGGAGCCTGGCAGGCTACAGTCTATAGGGTCGCACAGAGTTGGACAAGACTGAACTGACTAAGCAGCAACAGCAGCAGCAGCAGCAGAACCATGGTAGTTGATCGGAATTGCCGGCCCAGGCAGATTCCTGGGGGTTCGACAGGTAGATAGGAATAAGGCATCACAAGCAGGTGAGGCTTGGAAGTCTAGGCAGATAGGCAGAAGCGCTAGAAATGTCTACCTGCAGGCAGCCACTCAACTCAGGTTGAAGAGCAGAACTGGCAGAGTCAGAGATGGGCTTGGAAGAACAAAGGTGTGGTCAAACAGGGCCCACCACGGTGCTCCACTTACCAAGCCACACATGTATGAAGGGCTCCGCGCTAGTTGTTGGCAAGTCTCACACACATTACAGAGACGCACTGAGAGGACTGAAGTTTGAAACATGCCTCATACAGTTTGGAACATGTCTCTTATTACCAGATCATTCGTCAGTCATGAATTAAGATATTTATAATCCCACAATTACCTTATGAGCAGCACAATTATTTCTTTTCATTTGTTTCAAAATCATTGCATTTTTAAATGGAGTTATTTAAAATAAACCACATTTTTGTGGTATGAACCCTATTTTAGAATTTATTGTTATCTAATTAATAGCCTTTATTTTTTAGAACAGTGTCAGATTTACAGAAAAATTGAGCAGATGGTTCAGAGTTCCCATAGCCTCGCCTCCCCTCCTCTACTTTCACACACAGCTCCTTCTTTTATTAACATTTTGTGTTAGTGTGGTATATTTGTTACAGTTGGTGAACCAGTTTTGATACATAATTACTAAAGTCCATAGCGCTGGTGGTGAAGAACGCATTTCCCAGTGCAGGAGATACAGGAGACTCGGGTTCGATGCCTGGGTCGGGAAGATCCCCTGGAGGAGGGCATGGCAAGCCCACTCCAGTATTCTTGCCTGGAGAATCCCATGGGCAGAGGAGCCTGGCAGGCGACAGTCCATGGGGTCACAGAGAGTTGGACACGACTGAAGTGACTTAGCTATCAGCTACAGTTTACATTAAGGTCCATGTTGTACAAATCTGAGTTGACAAGTGCACAAAGTCAATGACAGATCACGCAGACTAGTTTTGTTGCACTAAAAATGCCCTGTGTTTCGCCTATTCAACCCTCACCTTTGGACTCACCCATCCCCCTGGATTCACCCATCCCCCTGGACTCACCCATCCCCCTGGACTCTTGGAAGCTATTGATTTTTTAGTGTCTCCACAGTTCTGCCTTTTCCAGAATGTCATAGGGTTGGAATCTTACAGTGTATAGCCTTTTCATACTGGATTCTTTCACTTAGCAATACGCACTTAAAGTTCCTTCCTGTCTTTTCAGGACTTGATGGCTCATTTCTTTCTTTTTCTTAAATCACTGGATAGTATGCCATTGTTAGATATACCACAGGTTATTTATCCATCCATCTAATCAAGGATACCTTGGTTGCTTCTCCGTTTGGGCAATTATGAACAAAGCTGCTACACATGCAGGTTTATGTATGAACATAAGTTCCCATTTATTTGATTAAATTTTTTTAGTTTCCATACTGCCACTAAAGATCCTGTGTGCCGCAAATAAATTAATTAACGTTAAAAAAAAGAGTCTATAATGAGTATTGAGGGTACTATAATGGCCAGGCGATCACAGCCTCCATTCATATGCCCCTGGTGGGTGAGTCTGGGTCTGTCCTGTCAGGGAAAAGCTCTGCGTCTGAACATGGTTAAGGTTTCAAGTTAAATACTCTCAGAGTCTGCCATTGAGAGGAGCAGTAAGAAGGCTCCAAGGAAGGCAGAAAACCCAAGCAAACTCAAACTGTAGACCTGGGGAAGAAAACAGAGAGCCCAGTCAACAGAAGGGAGGACCACAGGGCGATTGGATCCTGAGCTGGGGATCCTGAGATGCCTGTGACCTCAGGATCATCCCAGGGTTGAGCATTGAGGGAGGGTCAGGGGAGCTGGACCATAGAAACAAGCCAACAGAACGCACCTGTGTGAGACCAGCAGGTGGGCACTATGGGGAGAAGTTTGGGCAGCAGGCCCTACGGAGCAATTTCATCCTACACCCTGAAAGAGCCACTCCTTCAGGACTCAGCTCCTGAAAAGCAGTAAGCAGTTTGTAAGCTGACTGACACGTAAAGACACCTAGAGATTTGTTCTTTAAAGGAAATAACACAGTGACTGCTTTTTGTAATGTAAATTATTACTCCCTAATTGTTACTACTCATTGTTGGAAGCACGGATGCTGAAGCTGAAGCTCCTGTATTCTGGTCATCTGATTCGAAGAGCCGATTCATTGGAAAAGTCCCTGATGCTGGGAAAGATTGAGGGCAGAAGAAGAGGTTCTAAGAGCATGAGATGGCTGGATGGCATTACCGATGCAATGGACACGAACTTGGGCAAACTTCGGGAGATGGTGAGGAATGGGGAGGCCTGGTATGCTGCAGTCCATGTAGTCACACGACCAGGCAACTGAACAACAACTATTGCTATTGTCGCTATTTTTGCAAATTTGATTTTAATCCATTGATTTTCTTAGAGTATCCTTTTAATCTGGTTTCCTTCTATTAGATATAGATATATAGATCTGACATTTCCAAAAACAGAAACAGATGCTACTAATACATCCTAATTAGCAGCTTTAAATTTGAATCTTTACAAAATATTCATGAAGCTAAAAAAAAATTTAGTTTAAACCAGAATTTCCCAAAACTGACTACACATAGAATTAAACTGGGAGTGTTAAAAACACAGATTCCTGGGTCCCACCTCTTGAGCTCTGAGTCAAAAGGAGACATGGGAAGGCTTGGGGACTCCTGATGATGGCTTGGGCTTAGAAACTTTTGTGCGGCCGTGGAAACTGAGCACATGGACATTAACACAGAAACGATCTTATTGTTCCTGTCCCTGGCTGCCCCTCACCCAGTGCAAGAGGGAGGTATTTCCAGCTTATGCCGAACACGGTGATCCTACAAGTGGCCGGGAGAGGCGAGGGATGGGGTGGGCTACTGGTCTAACAAGGAGGTCTCAGAACCAAGGGAGGGGCCACTGCTGTGCAGGCCGGTGTAGAGGCAGACCTTGGTGGCAGTAGGTGCCTCAGCTCCTGGAGAAGACCTCTAAATACAAGGCCAGGGGTGTGACTATGCTCAAGAGGCTGTGAACTTGATCTGGAATTCAAAGAAACGGGTTTTGTATTCGCTCCTATGTTCCCTAAAAATCATTAGGGGAAAACTGAATTTGCTCCCGTGGCAAGCAGAACAATGACTCCACCCGGATGATGTCCGCGTCCTACCCCCTGAAACGGGGGCTGTGTCAGGTCACAAGGCAGAAATAGCTGGTTGTTAATCAGCTGACCTTGAGATGGGGAGATTATCCTGACTGGGTGGGCCTAATGCCACCACAAGGGCTCTTAAAAAAATGCAAGAGGGAGGTAGAAGAGAGCCAGAGAGATAACTGTGTGAGGAGGACTCCATGTTGCTGGAGAAATGGGGCCACAAGCTGTGAAATGTGGGTAACCTCTGGAAGTCTAAAGAATCTACTTGTAATACAGGAGAGCTGAGTTTGATCCCTGGGTCAGGAAGTTCCTTTGGAGAAGGAAATGGCAATCCACTCCAGTCTTCTTGCCTGGAGAATTCCATGGACAGAGAAGCCTGGCGGGCTACAGTCCATGGGGTCACAAAGAATCAGACACGACTGAGCGAGTAACACCCTCACACTTTTCTGGAAGCCAGAGGAGGTAAGAAAGTGAACTCTGGTTCACCCGCTGATGTCAGCTTAGAGACCTATGTCAGACTCTGACCTCCAGAGTAATAAATTTCAAGCCACTAAATCTACGCTTTAAACAACACAGATTTATTTTTGCAGCAAGAATAGGAAACTAATACAACATCTATGGCCAGGTTCTTAATTTTTTTCCTTTCGAATTCAAGAAAAGAAAAACTAGAACTTAACATCTGACAGTCTGTCGTGTCTTCTTATCACAAGTCCCTGCAAACCATGTCGAACATTTTACTTTCCTTCTCTTTGAAGAGATAGAGAAGATTCTATATCTAAGATCACCAGGCTTGTTTATTGGGCCAAGTTTTTAACACAGTAGGATACAATTGTTGGAAGACTCAGGATCCATATTTTAAAAATCTCCCTTGGTGTCTCTAAGTTGACAGCCAGGTTTGCAAACCACCGGGCTAAAATTTTAAGTTCTAAACCACATGATTAGGAGTGACTGCATGCCTGGAGAATGAGCACACTGGATTATTATTAACCTGAGAGGGCATAACAATGTGGTGTCCACAGAGACTGGGCCTGGTGATGTAACATTCCATCAATGACCTGAATGATGAAACGGTGAGCATGCTCATTAAATGTGAATGTGGTACCAAAATGGAAAACAGGCGGATGGAGGCAGGCATTTTAGTTAATTAATGAGGGTTGTTTGGATGGAGAGCATATTGATTCAAAGGACAGGTGACAGCGGGGTGAGGAAGTGCTGCAGGAGTTGCTAGGAACGGAATGAAGGTCAGGGAAGGCAAGCACAGAACAATGCACGTTCTGTGGAAGGGAAGGAAATGGCACAGTAACAGGCAGGGTGGGAGCAGACTGTGACATTAGAGAAGGATCCTGTAGTAAGGCTGGCCAGAGTTGGTGGCGCTGGGGGCGGGTGCTGGAAGGCCACTTGGCTTGGGCCTCGCATTCACATAGCCCCTGAAATTTAGAATTCTGACATCATGCTGGTACCTGACAAAGGCATTCATTTGTTAATGTAAAGCCCAGTTTTATAATCCCATTATTTTGCAACTTTTCCTTTCTTGATGTATTGGGAGCCTCAGAAAACGAAAAGTAGCCTAGACATCTCAGCTTCAAGAGTCTTGGCTAGAATCACAGAGGATCACAAGACTCACTATTGCAAGCACAGGTGTGCAGCCATGGAGTATTTTGAGGATTCATAAGGAGCAGTGGGAGGTCTGTAGCCAGCAAGGCTGGGGGGATTCGAATCCCAGGACGATAGGAGATTTACTTTGATTTTTCCTGAAGAAAGTATCAATAGACTGTTTTGATTTTTCTGTTCCCTCACTCCCAGAGTTATATATTTGTATAATCTATCATTTATTGTTTATTTATTTTTTGCGATGCACCAGGTGGCAATTGAGGTCTTAATTCTCCAAACAGGAACTCAACCTGTGCCCCTGCAGTGGAAGCAAGGAGACTTAACCACTGGACCACCGGGGAAGTCCCCATATGTATAATCTAAAAAGTATACACATGTAGAATACAGTTCTACAAGGTGTGTTGTGAAAAGCACAAATCCTCTAGGAATCCCTCCTCACCATTTTCCACATTCTCAGCTCTTCTAGATGATTCTCTAGGTCTTCAGGTCTCTAAATTCACATGCTTGAAATACTTTTCCTTGCTCTTTCAATGGTGGCCATTGTCTGAGTTGTCCCCACCATAGAAATAAGGATTTGGTGTCTTTCCTCTTGTGCCCTATATGTATGAGTGTGCCTCCCCATCACTCACTCTTCCAACATAGCAACCCTATAATCTGTGTTAGGTGAATATTCAGTGTGTTACTATTAACAGACGAACTAGAGTAAATTATGATACATCCTCCCTTCTCCCGTATACTTTTTTTTTTTGGTCCCCGGAACTAGTAACTATCTTGTTTCTTCTTTTTTTTTATTTTCTACACTTTTATTTATTTTAAATTTTTTATTTTTGGGGGGGCAGGGGCGAACCATGTGGCTTGCAGGGTCTTAGTTCCCTGAGCAGCGATTGAACCCAGGCCCTCGGCAGAGAAAACACTGAGTTCTAACCACAGGACTGCCAGGGAATTCCCTTCCTACATATTTATATCTGCTGTTTGCCTGTATCTGCTCTCAAGGTCATCGAAAACATTCAGTATTCTCATATATTTCAGCAGTGTCTCCCAAAGCCTTCGAAAATGCTGCCGCCTGGACCTGAGACAGGGCTCTCATCCTAAGCCCTCTTTTTCCCTCACCCCAGGGACGCCTCCCTCCTGGCTAAACTCTGGGTCCTCTTTCTTTATTTGTTCCATCTTCTGACTTGTGTTCTGGAGACTTCCTGAGGCAGGGGCACAAGATATGAATTTTGGAGAGCTTGTATTTCTGAAACGCGTTTAATCTATCTTGACAACGTGATAGATGGTTGGGGTTGGGTACATATAGAATTCTAAATTGGAAATCATTTTCTTTGAGGACTTTGAAGGCTGCAGCCATCTGTCCTTCAGGGTTGCTGCTGTTGAGCCTCAAACTGTTCTGATTCACCACCCTTTATCTCCTCTTCTTTGAAAGCTTGTAGCATCTTTCCTTCGTCCTCATTGTTTCAAGATCTCACCTTGGTGTGCTTTGACATGAGCCTATTTTCAATTCTATGTGGGCATCTGGTGGCCCTTTCATTCTAGAAACACGCTCCTCTGTTCTAGGAAATAGTTTTGAATTACATTTTTAATGACTTCCTCTATTCTGATTTTTCTGTTCTCACTTTTTGGAAATCTATTTTCAGATATTAGATCTCTTGTTCTGGAGACTCAGTTTTCTTATCTTTCCTTTGTCTATTTCTTTTTCTTTTGCTTTAATTTCAGGAAATTTTACTCTCCTTTATGTTCTAATTCCTTTATTGAATTTTTATGAGTATGTATTCACTCATGTCAGACTCTTTGCAACCCTATAGACTGTAGTCTGCCAGGCTTCTCTGTCCATGGGATTTCCCAGGCAAGAATACTGGAGTGGATTGCCATTCTTCCTCCAGGGCATCTTCCCGACCCTGGGATCAAACGTAGGTCTCTTGTGTCTCCTGCATTGCAGGTGGATTCTTTATTGCTTGAGCTATTAGGGAAGCCCCCAATTTTTATTTATATTATCCTATTTCTAATGTCCAAGAGGTCTTACCTGCTCCCTGAATCTCCTTTTTCTGATGTCATGTTCTTTTTGACGGTTATACATCTTAGTATACATCTTAGTATACGTCTTCGTTCTGAGATTATTAATCAGAGGATATTTGATGTTTTCTTCAACCTGCACTGTCTCTCTTTTCTCCAAGTCGCCTTTTTCTATTCATTTTGGTCTTTGTAACTCATGTGAGAGGCATCCATAATGTCTGGGAAATGTGGATTGTCTGCTCTTATTTAAAACCGGGGGAGGTGGGGGTTGGCGGGGGTGGTGGTGGTAGCTGAAGAGCTGAGTGGGAAGTCTGAACCGGTAAGGGCTTTGTGACCAGACGATCCACTGTGCATTCCAGTGGGGATGTTTGGTTGGAAGATGTCCACATCAGTTCAGTTCAGTCGCTCAGTCATGTCCGACTCTTTGCAACCCTATGGACTGCAACATGCCAGGCTTCTCTGTCCATCACCAATTCCTCTTTTTCCTTAAAAAACTTAAAGATTTTGTGAGTCCAAATTCCCCAGAGAGGACCCTTCCAAGCTCATGCCCAGAGGATATAATTCTGGCTACAGGCATTGTGGGAGCACAATAGGGAAAGCGCCCTGGGTCTTCATTTATTCACTCAACCCCTCTGTTTTTGCTATAGCACCCAGTCCTCAACTCTGCCTGGTGTCCTCCAATCTACAGACCTCTGTTTTGGTCTCTCTGCAGTGGGGAAGGGGCACTGACCAGGCTCTGAAGAAACAGGAGGTGATCTGGGAGTCTTGTTGTTCAGCTGCTCAGCTGTGTCTGACTCTTCGTGACTCTGTGGACTGTAGTACGCCAGGTTCCCTGCCCTTCACCATCTCCCAGAGCTTGCTTAAACTCATGTTCACTGAATCAGTGGTCATCCAACCATCTCATCCTCTGTCATCCCCATCTCCTTCTGCCCTCAATCTTTCCCAGCATCAGGGTCTTTTCAAATGAGTCAATTCTTTGCATCATGTGACCAAACTATTGGAGCTTCAGCTTCAGCATCAGTCCTTCCAGTGAGTATTTAGGACTATTTCTTTTAGGATTGACTGGTTTGATCTCCTTGCTGTCTAAAGGACTCTCAAGAGTCTTCTCCAGCACCACAGTTTGAAAGCATCAGTTCTTCAGTGCTCAGCCTTCTTTATGGTCCAACTGTCACATCCATACATGAAAGAAGGGAAAGTGAAAGTCGCTCAGTCCTCTAACAACTGACTGTTTTTGACCCCATGGACTGTAGCCCGCCAGGCTACTCTGTTCATGGAATTCTCCAGGCAAGAATACTGGAGTGGATTGCCATTCCCTTCTTCAGGGGATTGTCCCAACCCAGGGCTCAAACCCAGGTCTCCTGCATTGCAGGCAGATTCTTTACCATCTGAGTCACTACGGAAGCCCGAATCCATACATGACTATTTGAAAAACCATAGCTTTGACTATACGGACCTTTGTTGGCAAAGTAACGTCTCTGCTTTTTAATGTGCTGTCTAATTGCTTCCTAAATGAACGTTGAACTGATACTTTGGTTTTGCCATGCTGCCACTTCTTTACCGGAGGTGCCTGGTGCAGCCTGTTCATGAGCCTTTGGGGAATTCTGGATGGCTTCTGGAATTGTTCCACTGCTGGTTTAGGATTCAGTTTTCCCCTGTCTGCCCTGTCATTAGCCATGTTTCTTATCTTCAAGCTTTTGAAATTTTGTTGCTATGGGAAGTTAAACATTTTTTGTTGCTACTATTTCTTCCCTTAAAAAATTCATTTGCATCATTTACATGAGCTTTCTAAAATGAGAAAATGAAAATGTGTGCTTGTTCAGTTTTCCATCTTCACCAGGAAGATTTACTTCTTACTCTTTCCATTTCTGATAGTTTTATTTTTTAACCAATATTTGTTTACAAATTATCATTCATTGTTTTGCTTTTCAAGTTAAGACAATCTAGTTACTTTTTTCAAAGAATATAGCACAGGACCTCCCTGGAGGTCCAGTGGTTAAGAATCTGCCTGCCAAGACAGGGGATACAGATTTGATCCCTGGTCCAGGAAGATTCCACATGCCATGGAACACTTAGCCCACACGCCATAACTACTGAGCCTGCACTCTGGAGCCTGCGAGCTGCAGTTACTGAGCCCATGTGTCCTAGAGCCTATGCTCCCCAACAAGAGAAGCCACCACAATGAGAAGCCTGTGCTCTTGCAACTGAAGAATCACTGGCTTACCACAATTAGAGAAAGTCCATGCCCAGCAATGAAGACTCAGTGCAACCATAAATAAGTAAATAAACATGTAAAAAAATTAAACTAAACGTTAGCAAAGAAAGAATACAGCTCATAGCGACTATGAAATAATGATTGGCTTTTTTAGGGCTTTGAGAGCTTTGCTATGTGCATGTATACCTACCAGTGTTGAGACAGCTGCAGCCTACCTGGGGAAGATCATGCACCCGCAGCTGATGACCCCAGACCAGTGAAGAGCAATACAGAAAGCAATGGCACCCACTCCAGCACTCTTGCCTGGAAAATCCCATGGATGGAGGAGCCTGGTGGGCTGCAGTCCATGGGGTCGCTAAGTCGGACATGACTGAGCGACTTCACTTTCAGTTTTCACTTTCATGCACTGGAGAAGGAAATGGCAACCCACTCCAGTGTTCTTGCCTGGAAGATCCCAGGGACGGGGAAGCCTGGTGGGCTGCCGTCTATGGGGTCACACAGAGTTGGACACGACTGAAGTGACTTAGCAATAGCAATCTAAGAAGGAAACTACGTGGGTCAAACCGACTCATCAGCATTCATGTGACAGACATTTCTTTGTCTCAGCCTGGAGTTGCTGGATGTTTGAGTTATTCCACTCATAATGAATTCTCTGAAGCAGTTGTCTCCAAATTTTTTCATTGACACTCTTCTAAGAAACACATTTTTAACATGCCCTCGAATATGCGAATTGATTTATTTACAAATTATACATGTCTTCCTATAGCATTATCATATACAATATTAATATATGTAAGTATTGCCAGGAGAAATATCAATAATCTCAGATATGCAGATGACACCACCCTTATGGCAGAAAGTGAAGAGGAGCTAAAAAGCCTCTTGATGAAAGTGAAAGAGGAGAGTGGAAAAGTTGGCTTAAAGCTCAACATTCAGAAAATGAAGATCATGGCATCTGGTCCCATCACTTCTTGGGAAATAGATGGAGCAACAGTGGAAACAGTGTCAGACTTTACTTTTTGGGGCTCCAAAATCACTGCAGATGGTGACTGCAGCCATGAAATTAAAAGACGCTTACTCCTTGGAAGAAAAGTTATGACCAACCTAGATAACATATTCAAAAGCAGAGACATTACTTTGCCGACTAAGGTCTGTCTAGTCAAGGCTATGGTTTTTCCTGTGGTCATGTATGGATGTGAGAGTTGGACCGTGAAGAAAGCTGAGCACCAAAGAATTGATGCTTTTGAACTGTGGTATTGGAGAAGACTCTTGAGAGTCCCTTGGACTGCAAGGAGATCCAACCAGTCCATTCTGAAGGAGATCAGCCCTGGGATTTCTTTGGAAGGAATGATGGTAAAGCTGAAGCTCCAGTACTTTGGCCATCTCATGTAAAGAGTGGACTCATTGGAAAAGCCCCTGATGCTAGGAGGGACTGGGGGCAGGAGGAGAAGGGGATGACCGAGGATGAGATGGCTGGATGGCATCACAGACTCAATGGACGTGAGCGTGAGTGAACTCCGGGAGTTGGTGATGGACAGGGAGGCCTGGCGTGCTGCGATTCATGGGGTCGCAAAGAGTCGGACACGACTGAGCGACTGAACTGAACTGAGAGTCTTTTTCAAGGAGGTGATAGAAAATAAAATTAGAAGTTCTATTATTTTTCTTCAGTATCTCAGTGAATCATCTTGCACACCATGGAATTTTCAATCAGGATAAGTTGAGGATCAGAACCCCTGGGAAGGTTTTTTCAAAAGCCTCCTGTCCGGGGCCCACCTGGGCATTCTGAATCAGGACTTCTGAAGACGGGACCCTGGCAAGGATATTTTGAAAAAGTTTCCCTGACGATTCCCATGCATATTTCTGGTTAAGACAAGACTTAAAAATCAGAGGCCTTAAGAAACTGTGACTAGTGGTCAAACATCTACCCTGAGTTGCAAATTGGGAAATGTATAGCTTGATGAAATATCTGAATTATCACAGACCTCAAAAAACTTTGTCTCCTTCCCTCAGCTCTTTTTTTCCCTCTGTATCTGTCCTCTTTCTTCACTTTTTAGTATAATCTTGATATTTCTATTATAGACAATAAACATTCCTTTTTGAAAATATAGACAAAGAAGAAAATTAAAACTCATCTAGAATCCTACCATTCCAAGATAGCTCTTAAAATTTTTCATTTATAGCCTTACAGATATTTATGCCAACATATATTTTAAAGTATATTTAAAACATATGCTATACATGCTATTTTTAACCTATTTTCTCACTTGGTAATTCTATTTTTTCCTATGACAAATTTGCACGTGATGAGACAGCGGGTGTGCATGCTCAGAGCAGATAGTGACACTGAAGCCCCCTAGAGCAGGCTGAACTGAAACTTCCTCAGACTAATATTCTCTCCCCTTCCCTTCACATCCTCCCTCACTTGGTTTCCCTTGCTTTCTGCACGCTCTTTCTCATTTCTTTTACCTTCTACCCTCCTCTCTATTCATTAAACCAATCGAAGCCTTCAGGACAAGGGTTAATGCTCATATTTGACAGTATGAAACTTCCTGATGATTTGACAAGGGATGTATAACCAGGGAACTGGAGAGACAGCTGTGCCTTCCTCTGCAAAAGGATTTTCTGAGCAAGCCCAGGCAAGAGCCTGCTGTTCTTGATGATTATCTGTTATTTCCACTTGGGAGCCCAAATTAAAGCTGCTTATTTGCCTTCTAAGCAAGGTGTGGCCAGAGGCAGCCGGAGGCACCCAGATTGTCAGAGAAGAGCCGTTTCAGGGAAATTGCAGTTTCTGGAATTGTAACCGAGAGACAAGACTGCAGGTGACACAAGGCAAGGTCTGAGAAGCAGCAGGCTCGACAGTCCAGAACCAACCAGCTGCCGTGCTTCCACTCGGAGGGTAATCAGTTTTCCCACGGCTGTTCCTCATAAAAAAGCGGCTACAGAAAACCAGTTTCTCCTGTTTGGAGAGTGCTGGTTGCCCTCGCCTAGTTCCTCAACCCACTGCCTTAGGAATTTCCATCTGTACCAACGCATGGAGAGTGAGGGAAGCTTCTGAACATTGAAAACTTCATTGGGATGATATGAAAGCAAGTAAGCCCCTTCCACCGCAATAGAGCCAAATTGTGTTTTCTAGAGCTGCGGGAAAGGATCGTTTTCATTAAATGCAAATCATTGCCCCCAAATTAACAATGAAATTGGCAGTGGCTTCATTGACTGTAAGAGCCTACATTAGCCAGCTCTCTGAGGGCATTCTGCTGTGGAAGGTCTCAGGAAATGAGTACAAAGTAACTTGCTTTCCAACTTCACCCTCAATACCACCCCTGCCCAAGCTTTGTTAGTTATCAGTTGGAATGGGAGGAAGGGGACAGTGTATCACACTTGGGCCTATGCTGGGAGATGCTTCAGGAGGATAGCAATTAAGAGCTTTAATAGAGTGTTAGTCACAGTGGGTGGGACTCCTCCTCATTCTACAGAAGCAGAGCCAGAGAAACTGATGATAGCTGAAGAAAGGGAGGGCCCCCTGTCCCCCCCCCCCCAACACATACAACCTCTCCCTTTCCCAGCAAGAGCTACTTAATAAGCACCACTAAGCTTGTGTATAAGACTAGAGGTCTTTTCAAGAAAATTAGAGATACTAAGGGAACATTTCATGCGAAGATGGGCTCAATAAAGGACAGAAATGGTATGGACGTAACAGAAGCAGAAGATATTAAGAAGAGGTGGCAAGAATACACAGAAGAACTGTACAAAAAAGATTTTCATGACCCAGATAATCATGATGGTGTGATCACTCACCTAGAGCCAGACATCCTGGAATGTGAAGTCAAGTGGGCTTTAGAAAGCATCACTACGAACAAAGCTAGTGGAGGTGATGGAATTCCAGTTGAGCTCTTTCAAATCCTGGAAGATGATGCTGTGAAAGTGCTGCACTCACGATGCCAGCAAATTTGGAAAACTCAGCAGTGGCCACAGGACTGGAAAAGGTCAGTTTTCATTCCATTCCCAAAGAAAGGCAACGCCAAAGAATGCTCAAACTACCACACAATTGCACTCATCTTACATGCTAGTAAAGTAATGCTCAAAATTCTCCAAGCCAGGCTTCAGTAATACGTGAACCATGAACTTCCAGATGTTCAAGATGGTTTTAGAAAGGGCAAGGAACCAGAGATCAAATTGCCAACATCCACTGGATCATGGAAAAAGTAAGAGAGTTCCAGAAAAACATCTATTTCTGCTTTATTGACTATGTCAAAGCCTTTGACTATGTGGATCACAAACTGGAAAATTCTGAAAGAGATGGGATACCAGACCACATGACCTGCCTCTTGAGAAACCTGTATGCAGGTCAGGAAGCAACAGTTAGAACTGGACATGGAACAACAGACTGGTTACAAATAGGAAAAGGAGTACATCAAGGCTGTATATTGTCACCTTGCTTATTTAATTTATATGCAGAGTATATCCTGAGAAACGCTGGGCTGGAAGAAGCACAAGCTGGAATCAAGATTGCCGGGAGAAATATCAATCACCTCAGATATGCAGATGACACCATTCTTATGGCAGAAAGTGAAGAGCTAAAAAGCCTCTTGTTGAAAGTGAAAGAGGAGAGTGAAAAAGTTGGCTTAAAGCTCAACATTCAGAAAACGAAGATCATGGCATCTGGTCCTATCACTTCATGGGAAATAGATGGGGAAACAGTGGAAACAGTGTCAGACTTTATTTTTTTGGGCTAAGTCACTGCAGATGGTGACTGCAGCCATGAAGTTGAAAGACGCTTACTCCTTGGAAGAAAAGCTATGACCAACCTAGACAGCATATTGAAAAGCAGAGATGTTACTTTGCCGACAAAGGTCCATCTAGTCAAGGTTATGGTTTTTCCTGTGGTCATGTATGGATGTGAGAGTTGGACCGTGAAGAAAGCTGAGCACCAAAGAATTGATGCTTTTGAACTGTGGTGTTGAAGAAGACTCTTGAGAGTCCCTTGGACTGCAAGGGAGATCCAACCAGTCCATTCTAAAGGAGATCAGTCCTGGGTGTTCTTTGGAAGGACTGATGCTAAAGCTGAAACTCCAATACTTTGGCCACCTCATGCAAAGAGTTGACTCATTGGAAAAGACTCTGATGCTGGGAAGGATTGGGGGCAGGAGGAGAAGGGGACGACAGAGGATGAGATGGCTGATGACATTACCGACGCAATGGACATGAGTTGGGGTGAACTCCGGGAGTTGGTGATGGACAGGGAGGCCTGGCGTGCTGTGATTCATGGGGTCGCAAAGAGTTAGACACGACTGAGTGACTGAACTGAACTGAAGCTTGTGTATAAGCTTATGTGAAATAAAGGGGAAATATTTTGACATAAATATGTCCAGAAAAGATCTCTTATAGAAAGAATAACCTCTCAGTTATGGTAAATTTGATTATTTTTAAAAATAATTTTTTTTCTTTGAGAAAAACTGCAAATTTTTTTCTTCTCCCCAGGGAAACAAATCTTTACTTGTAGCAGCACCTGGAATTCCACCATTAGTGACTAATTTCAATGTGTACTATAGGCACCTGGAATTTAAGGGGCCTGTATCAAAATGCATATTGTTTATATGAGGCCAGCCAGTATTTCTTGCTGAAATCGGAATCTTTGAGATGACTTTTTAATGCAGACAGCTGGCGCCGCACACATACATACTCCATCGCCCCAGCCCCTACTATGACCATGACTTTTAGCCATTAGGTAGGTCTCCAGTTCTCTGATGTGTTAGTCATCTCGGGCTATAACAAAATACCAGAGACTGTGTGACTTAAGCAACAGGCATTTAGTTCTTATAGTTCTGGAGGGTGGAAGTCCAAGATCCAGGTGCCAGCAGTTTACGGTGAGAATGCTTCTTGGCTTGTAGACGACCACCTTCTTGCTGTTCCTTGCACAGCTCTGTTTGTTTGCTTGTGCACGTGGAGAGAGCAAGACCTCTCTATCTTCCTCTTCTTATAAAGACACTTATCGCATTGTGACCTCATATGAACCTAATGATAACCCAAAAGCCACACCTCCAAATAACATCACATTGGGAATTTGATCTACGGTATATAGATTTGCTTCCCTCATAGCTCAGTTGGTAAAGAACCTGCCTACAATGCAGGAGACCTGGGTTCCAGGAAGATCCGCTGGAGAAGGAAATGGCGCCCCACTCCAGTGTTCTTGCCTGGAAAATCCATGGACAGAGGAGCCTGGCAGGCTACAGTCCGTGGGGTCGGTCACAAGAGTTGGACACGACTTAGCGACTAAACCACCAACCATACGAATTTGCAGGGGTGGGAGGGAACATACAAACATTTAGCTCATAATAGCTGGCTTTTGATAGGACCTTGGGGTAATTAACTGTAGCTCAGAATAGGTAGTTGACCTACTTCTGCAGGTTAGGAAATGATTTCCACCATAGTTGATGATTGGGTTGCTTCAATCAGGACTGACCCTCTGTAATTAAGGAAGAAAGCAATGAAAACTGGAAATAGTTGTTTGTAAAATGTTGGCATACTTCAAAGGGAAGTATAGACAATAATCAACAATGTCACTCTTCCTGCACTGAAGCCATGGTCCATCTCAGATCCCGTCTCTTTCTTTTCTCCCTACTTTCTCTATCAGCACATATTAGGGCAAACATATTAGGAATGCAATGTGTGTTTGTGTTATACATACACTTGTCTTGTACTTTCTTTACATCACATGGGCTTAATATTTCACTTGGAGATCTAGTTATTTCACTGTGTTGGCCTCTGTTACTTGATGGGGCAATGGGTGAGACAAAAAAAAAAGTCCCTACCTTTGTCTCGTGACCTTCAGAGTAAAGGAATCATGTATCAGGTGGTGACATCGCAGGAGCCCCTAAAGAGTGTGAGACGGCAGTAAGGAGGAAGTTGAGGTTGAAAAAGGCAAGACAAGATGCCCCTACCTGCCAGTTTTGCAAAGAACAAGCTTCATTATGATCAAGTCAGTTCCAGTAAGCCATCTACAGGGAGGAAGCAGTTAGTCCGAGGTCCCTCAGGTTGCTCACTACTTATACCCTACCTCAGATTTCCCGCGGGTGGACATGTACTTGGAGCCCAGAGTCCTTGTCCCGGGTTGGGAGAACACAACTGTGCCTCTCCTGCCTGTTGGCCTCCTTTTCCCCACCTCCATGCAGGGGGGTGAAATTAAATTGAAATTAACACCAAGGACCCCACAAAGGGTAAACCACTGCGACAGGGCCATGCAGGCAGAGGCCACGGCTAGAGGAAGCAGAAGGTCATTTCAGGTTCTTTAGGCATTTAGGAGAACTTTAGAGGGTTAAGTTACTTCTATTTTCCTAGTCCTCTTCTCCCCTGTGTGCTGTCACACCTCCTGGCTCCAGGCAGCAGCTCCGCACTTCATCTCGAGTGCACAATGTGCTCAGAAGAGTACAGTGAAGAAAGAGCAAGATGCCTGGGCCCCTCGCCCTCCCAGACCAGCGCCGAGGCTCTTGCTGGTTCTGCTGGTTTTACACCACTTCCAGGGAGCAGCATGTGACAGAGCCACAACCTCCGGTCACTCTGTCAGCTATCTGCAGTTCCTCCTTTCTTTTCCTTTTCCTGACCTGATAAACAATGACCGTTGAAGCATCCCACTATCTACAGATTCTGAGCCACACTTAGTTTTGGTTAGGAGAAAAATTCTACGTTCACCAAAACAGTGGTCAGAATGCTTTACTGTATGAGCAGGAACTTTACTTTCTCTGATACAGATTACTAGATCTATTAGTTACCATTCCTGTTTTCTGTATGTTTATACTTGATAGCAAAATCGATGCTACCCAAGAAATAGACAAGGAACTTCTTGGCAAAGGGAGGAAATAACCAAGTAGTTGAAAGTGGAGACTCAGGAAGTAGCTTAGTTCTGTGTTCAATTCCTCCTCTCATTTCTAAGGCTTCCCTCCTCTCTGAAAAAAGAACAACAGGAATAGCAAAGTCAACAAATTGTGAACTCTGTTTCCCACCTGTCCTAAGAATGCTGGTGTCCCCTGCCCCACCCTTGCCACAGGCAGAATTCTTAGTAGTAAATTAGAGCAAACGTAGAAATCTGCTAGTACAAGCAGGTGAATGCATGCCTCTACTGTCATTTCCCAAAGACAGGAAGAGTTCTCTTTCGTCTAAATGGCAGATACCAATCCTTCCAGCTTTCTTTTCTGTAAGTTAATGTCTAAAGATGGCATTTCAAAACAGTAGAGGGAAAGACGGATTATCGATACATATTATTGAGGCAACCATACAGCCACATGGGGAAAAAATAGAATAAAACCCATATGAAGCAAAGATTTAAATATAAATAGGAAAATATAAAAGTACTAGGAAAAATGGTTTAAAGTTTTTAATTTTTTTAAAATAGTTTTGGCAGTGAGGCAAAGAAGCCATAAAAGGTTCAACTATATAAAACTGGTAGATTGAAGTATATAAAATAAAATTTTAAAAATTCATGAGAAAAACAACCAGAGATGAAGAAAAAGAACAAATAACAAACTGGGGGAAAAGTGCCTGCAATTCTTGTCACAAGAGGGTAATTCCCCCAGGTAAAAAGAACCCTTAAATTTTTTTTTTTTAATTGAGGTAGTGTTGATTTACAATATTATATAAGTTTCAGGTGTCCAACAGAGTGATTCACAACTTTTAAAAGTAATACTCCATTTATACTTTTATAAAATATTAGCTATATTCCCTGTGCTGTGCAATATATCCTTGTAACATTCATTTTACACACAGGAATTTGTACCTCTTAACCTATACCCCTATCTTGCCTCTCCCCCTTCCTTCATTCCACTGGTAACCCTTGTTTGTTCTCCTTATCTGTGCGTGCGTGTGTGCTAAGTTGTTTCAGTAGTGTCCAACTCTTTGCAGCCCTATGGACTGCAGCCTGCCAAGCTCCTCTGTCTATGGGATTCTCCAGGCAAGAATACTGCAGTGGGTTGCCATGCCCTCCTCCAGGGGATCTTCCCCATCCAGGGATCAAACCTGCATCTCCCTTGTTGTTTCCTACATTGGCAGGCAAGTTCTTTACCACTAGCGCCACCTGGGAAGCCCCTTTATCTGTAAGTCTGTTTCCAAAAGAACACCTAAAATTAATAAGCAAGATAACAAAACCCAATAGAAAAAAAAAAACAAAACAGAAAAAAGGATACAAGCAGAGGGCTCACAAAAAAGGATACAGAATAACTCATTGTTCCCCTATCAGACTGATAAAAACAAAAGTTTGGTGACATATTTTGTAGGCCAGCTGTGACTATACTTCCTTTTGTGTAAATATCTTACCCATTGCTGTTGCTGCTGCTGCTAGTGAGTGTAAATTAGTACTTTCTCAACAAGTCTTCCCTGGCGGCTCAGATGGTAAAGAATCTGCCTGCAATGCAAGAGACTGGGATTCAATCCCTGGGTTGGGAAGATCCCCTGAAGGAGGAAATGGAAACCCATTCCAGTATTCTCGCCTGGAGAATTCTAGTGACAGTGAAGCCTGGCGGGCTACAGTCCATGGGGTCCCAATGAGTTGTACTCAACTGAGCAAGTAACACTTTCAGTTTAATGGTTCCAGCTTCCAAATAGGCATAACCTTTGACCAACAATTCTACTTGTAGGAATTGATCCTACAGATATATACACAAAAGGAAGTATATTCAAAGTAATTCACAACAATGTTTTATGTGTATATAGATTACATGGAACTGGAAAAGAGAATAAGGAAGTTCTGTATGCACTGGGATGGAACCATCTTCAACATATTTTGTTACGTGAATAAAAACAAAGAGTGTATGCGTGTGTTTAAGTAGTCTAAGAACTTTTTACTTCTTTAAGAATTTTCAAGAAGTATATCAAAAAACTCATAACATTGATGTTCTCTAGGGAAGGAAATTGGATGGCTAGGGGACAGAAGGGGCAGGGAGACTTTTTACTGGATATATTTTTGTACCTTGTGAATTGTAAACCATGTAAAGATATCACTGTCCTCAAAATAAAATATTATAATAAAGAATAAATATAGGAATTCCCTGGCATTCCAGTGGTTAGGACTCTGTGCTTCCACTGTAGGGAGCCCAAGTTCAGTCCCTGGTGGGGGAACTAGGATCCCACAAACTCTGTGGGACAGCTAAAAGAATAATTAAGAAAAAAAAAAAACAGACAACAGCCTATGAGCTTGAGTGAACTTCAGAAATGATGAGGAGGATGTTAACTTTATGCTCTGAGAATTTCATCTTAATTGAAAAAAGAAAAAATGAGCAGGATCCCAACAAAGAAATAGAGACAAGCCTGGTGTTCTGGCAGGCCTCTGTCTTGGGGCATGGTACTATCTCATGTGCTGTAAATGTTTAACAAATGCCTCCCTAGGGAAAAACAAACAAACAAACAAAAAACACTGATTTGTAGCCTTTGTCGATTTTTGTGTTATAAATATTCCCAACACTAAGAATTGGGACAAGATACACACAGTGTGCTCTAGTGAGCCAGCACAATCCAGCTTCATTATACAACGGGCATCTCTCCAGTTATTGAAACTAGTACCTCAAGAAACATCTTTGATTCCCAAATGCTTTCTGTCCCCACTCCTTACTGCCCATTGTGCCCTCAATGGCCACTCTGCTCCTCCCTGATTGAGTAGAACACTCATAGTTTGGGAATGGATCCCATCCCCAGCATGTGTGTCCTGATGGTTTAACCCAACACACCGTGGTTCCCCCATTGCTGTGCAGAAAAAGATTTATCCCTTGGGATGGCCAGATGGGCCCTGAGCATTCTGGAGCTCCAGTTGAGGCCAATGAGATGTAAAGGAGATTCGCTGGAAGCATCTCAAAAGTTTCCCACTTTTCAAAGACAATGGCAGGAAGAGACTGTTTTTCTCTTCCTCATACAGATGAGGCTAGAGCAGCTATGCAATCTGATCAAGCAGCCTGAGTTTGGAGGGGAGGATCAAAGCCAGAGCCTAAGCACCCCACCCTACTTCTGGTTTTCCTGGGCTGAAAACCAATACATTCACTATTTACACCCTTCTCAGCTCCTTCCATTGAATGGATCTTAAGCAATACATTTTTAACCCTCTTGTGTGGGTTTATTTTCTGTATCAATGTGACTAGGCTACAGCACCCAGTTATTCAATCAAATACCAATCTGAGTGTTGCTGTGATGGTATTCTGTAGATACGACTAACATCTACTTCACTTGGCTGTAAATGAAGCCTATCTTCACAATCTGCTGCATGGCTTTGTCAGCTGAACGGTCTTAAGAGCAAAACTGAAGTTTCCCTAAGGAAGAAGAAATTCGCCTGTGAAGGCAGCATCGACTCTTACCCAAGATTTTCCAGCCTGCCCTTCCTGATGGCCTGCACTACAGATCTCAGACCTGCCGAGCCAGCCCCACAATCGCATAAGCCAACTCCTTGCGATAAATACCTCCCTCTCCCAAATATATATATGTGTGTGTGTGTGTACCTGTTTTTTTTCTCCTACAGAACTTTGAAAGACTTTGAAAAACTTTGAAACCTGTTTTCCCTTTCCAGTACTTATCTCAATTCAGGGTTATGTACTTTGCATTTATTTGTATATTTGTCACTTTTCCTAGTTAGTCTATAGCCTTTATGTATACATGTGACTAATCAGTAGAATAGCTGGTCAAAAGTTATGTACATTTGGAAGATGAAAAATAGTGTTAAATTAGCTTCCTTGGAAGGATCTACACTCTTACTAGACTATAGGCTTTATGTTCTTGTCCTCCTATGTGTTCTCAGCACATAGTACCTGTTCAGTAAATATGGACAGATGGAATTCTAGGAAGAGAAACAAGAATTAAGGCAGAAAGTCCCGAAGGTATGCTAGGCTGTGGAGTTCCAATCATAACATATCCATGTGGCTGTCCAAATTCAATGCCATTCATTAATGATTTTTTTTTTATTCAGATTACACACGGAACAAAATTTCTCTAATAGTTTCAGCTCCTCTGTGGCCTGTCTATAAGGAATCTTCTCTGGTCAGGCTCATGGCCAGTCAGCTCTCCCCAACTAACTTTCCACTCAGACCTCTGTATTATTAATCATTCTGCGGGTCAGTCTGATCAGAACAGTCTGATCCAGAAGAACGAGGAAAGAGAAATCATATTTTTGACTAACCTACAACTCCAATTAAGGGGAGAAAAGAAAAACAGAGCATGAGGAGAAATTGTCCAAGAGCTGGGAAATTGCTACAGCACCCACATCTGTGGGGGGTGGCACCTTTGTGAACCTTGCCTTCTCAGCTATGCTGATCTCATACCAGCCTCTGTTTAGGAAGCCAGGGCAAGCACTTGTCCGACTTGTTCCTAAAAGACTAAGGCAAGTGGACCTTGATGGTGATTCTCCTTGATTAACGACAAACCTAAAGTGGTAAAAGGAGATTTGTCCAAGATCACATAACTTTTACATAGACATTCAGAGAACAAGTGTTAGCTTCCTCTGAGTGCAAAGCTTTTGCCAAAGAACCACACTGAAGATGCAACAGGAAGAGTATCTGATCTGGGCAGCATGTTGAGTTCAGAAGGCTTGAGGACAGTCTTAGATTAGGACTAGAGTTCTGTGATCTATAATTCAAACTTTATGCTTTTTTAATTTCCTTATTTCAGTCGCTTGAGTTCTTTTAGATTTTTTATTTATAATACAGGGTATGCAAAATGTAAAAAAAGAAAAAAATTAGATGTTATCTTTCATTTGTTTTTAATTGATATGTAATTGACATATAATGTTATGTTAGTTTCAAGTATACAACATTATAATTCAATGTTTGTATCTAAAAAAGGAAAACTTTGAGGACTTTCCTAGCAGTCCAGTGGTTAAGACACTGTGCTTCCACTGCAGGGGGCATGAGGTCCATCCCTGGTCAGGGAATTAAGATTCTGCGTGCCTCATGCCATGGCCAAAAAAAGTGGGAGGGGAACCTTCTGATTCTAGCCATAACATGGTAGTTTTCATTAACCAAAGTGAAAATTGTTAAAAGCTGGACAAAATATTTAACACACCATTTGAAGGAATTTGGGGAGTGACCAACACAGATGATCCCTAAGAGAAGGCGGGCACATCAATTCAGTTCAGTTCAGTTCAGTCGCTCAGTCGTGTCCGACTCTTTGCGACCCCATGAATCGCAGCATGCCAGGCCTCCCTGTCCATCACCATCTCCCGGAGTTCACTCAGACTCATGTCCATTGAATCAGTGATGCCATCCAGCCATCTCATCCTTGGTCGTCCCCTTCTCCTCCTGCCCCCAATCCCTCCCAGCATCAGAGTCTTTTCCAGTGAGTCAACTCTTCACATGAGGTGGCCAAAGTACTGGAGTTTCAGTTTTAGCATCATCCTTCCAAAGAAATCCCAGGGTTGATCTCCTTCAGGATGGACTGGTTGGATCTCCTTGCAGTCCAAGGGACTCTCAAGAGTCTTCTCCAACACCGCAGTTCAAAAGCATCAATTCTTCTGCGCTCAGCCTTCTTCACAGTCCAACTCTCACATCCATACATGACCACAGGAAAAACCATAGCCTTGACTAGACGGACCTTAGTCGGCAAAGTAATGTCTCTGCTTTTGAATATACTATATGACCTCCATATTCACCCTGGCTCAATTCACAGGGCAAGGAACAGAGTAGCAGGCTGCCACTTTATTAGTCTGTTGCACAAAGAAACCAGATTGGAGTTTGAAGTTGCCAAAGTGGCTGGGACTTAGGTGGTAAAATCCCAGAGAGAAGGAAATTTCAGAGAAGTGAACCCAAAGGCTAGATGCAATCTCCCTGTGAGGTGTCTGACAGCGCCTAAGCTGAGCAAACACAGCAGAGACTGCAAGAAACCTAATAGAAAGCAGCAACTGGGAGGCTAATGCATTGTGCAAAGTTCTTGCAGCAGTGTGGTATTAGTGAGGTGAGAGTACAAGGTGCACCAAAGTGAAAGAGCAACACTCAAACTTCTGATTGAGACCTCAGAAAGACCTCATCCTTGTACTGAAGCCAAACCAAAAGAGACCAAAGCTAATAAATTAACCCTTGACATATTAAGGTGATTTGTCTGTACTAACTGCCTCCCTTTTGGAAGGAACATAAAATAATACAGAGCCTCTAAAAGTGAATAACCAGTATGCTAAAATAGGAGGAAAAATGGAATAATAAAAAGTATTTGATTCCTCCCCTCAAAAAAAGAGAAGAAAGGAGAAACAAAGTAATAAAAAATAGAAATTGAAACAAGAAAGTACATATAAACATTTCAATGATTACATTAAATCATTGATGTAATAGAGTAAATTGGAGTAATAGATTATTACTCCAATTAAAAGAAAAAAATTGCTTTTGGATAAAAAACCAAAAGTGAAAGTGAAAGTGAAGTCGCTCATCCTATCCAACTCTTTGCAACCCGTGGACTGTAGCCCACCAAGTTCCTTCGTCCATGGGATTCTCCAGGAAAGAATACTGGAGTGGGTTGTCACTTCCTTCTCTATGCTATTAATGAGACAATTGTAAGGACAGAACATTAAAAAAATAATAATTGAAAAAAATATGTCATGTAAACACTAACCAAAAGAAAATTAGTGTAGCTAGATTAATATCAGACAATACAGGTTTTAGGGGAAGAAATATTTCTAGAGATTAAAAGAGACATTTCATAATGATAAAAGTGTCAATTAAAGATCAAATAAAATAGTCGAAAGTTTGTAATACACTAAAGAATGTATAAGTAATTTATAAAAAATATAGCAAAATTTCATTATATATTAAGCAAAGTTGACAGAACTAAAAGAAGAAATGGATAAATCCACAATCATTATTGGAGATTTTAGCACTTCTTTCATTAGCTGATAGAACAAGTAATCAAAAAAGATGCAAAGAAAAAGACTTGAATAACACAAGTAATCAAATTAACCTAATTAACATACATAGAATATTTCAATGAACAATGACCTTATACTGCTGTTTTCAAAAGTATATGAACATTTATCAAAATGGGCCATGTGTTAGGCCATAAAGTGAAAGTGAAAATCTCAGTCATGTCTGACTCTCTGTGACCCCACGGACCATACCGTCCATAGAATTCTCCAGGCCATAATACTGGAGTGGGTAGCCTTTCCCTTCTCCAGGGGAATCTTCCCCACCCAGGGATCCCGCATTGCAGGCGGATTCTTTACCAGCTGAGCCACAAGAGGAGCCCAAGAATACTGGAGTGGGTAGCCTATCCCTTCTCCAGCAGATCTTCCTGACCCAGGAATAGAACTGGGGTCCCCTGCATTGCAGGCAGATTCTTTACCAACTGAGCTATAAGGGATGCCCAGGCCATAAAGCAAGTCTCAAAAATTTTCAAAGGACTGAAATCATACAAACTATGTTCTCTGGCTACAAAGGAATCAACCTAGAAACCAAAACAGGAAGAAAACTAGAAAATCTCCAAATGTTTGGAAATTAAGCAATACATTTTTAAATAGATTGTGAGTCTAAGAAAAAATTGCAATGAAATTAGAAAATATTTTAAGATAAAGAATAATGACATAAATAAAATAAAAATATGACATTAAAACATTTGTGATGCAAGGCTTACAGGGAAATTAAATGTATATATTTGAGAAGACTGAAAATCCACGTGATCTAAGCTTCCAGATTGCTGCTGCTGCTAAGTCGCCTCAGTCGTGTCCAACTCTGTGCGACCTCATAGATGGCAGCCCACCAGGCTCCCCTGTCCCTGGGATTCTCCAGGCAAGAACACTGGAGTGGGTTGCCATTTCCTTCTCCAATGCATGAAAGTGAAAAGTGAAAGTGAAGTCGCTCAGTTGTGTCCGACTCTCAGGGACCCCATGGACTACAGCCTTCCAGGCTCCTCCATCCATGCGATTTTTCAGGCAAGAGTACTGGAGTGGGGTGCCATTGAGGAGCTACAAAAAGAACAGCAAATTAAACCCAAAGGGAATGGAAGGCTACAATAAAGATAAATGTAGAAATCTTTGAAATAGAAAATACATATACAATAAAGAAAGTCTACCAGTTCTAAAATGGACTCAAGGTGCTTATCTTTGTTTCTTAGTTAAGGTTTGTTTTAGTTCTTTTTCAATCTGTTTACCTTTTATTTCCTTTTCTTATCTGATTGCACTAGCTAGGCCTTTCAGTATGTTGTTAAATAGCAGTGATAACAGAGGACTTCTTGCTTTTTTCCAACCTTAAAGGTAAGTATATAGTTTCTTACAATTAAGTGGAATGTTATTTATTTATTTATTTATCCATGCAACTAGCAGGATCTTAGTTCCCTGATCAGGGCTTGAATTCAGGTCCCAGAAGAAAAAGCACTGAATCCTAACCACTGGACCACCAGGGGACTCCCAAGTGGATGTTATTTGTAGGTTTTTTGTATATTTTTTTTAAATCAAGTTGAGGAAGTTCCTCTCTATTCCTAATTGCTAAGAATTTTCATCTTAAATGAGTATTGGATTTTGTTAAATGCTTTTTTCTGCATCAGTTGATATGATCATCTGATTTTTCTTCTTTAGCCTGTTGATGTGGTGGAGTACATTGACTGATTTTTTAAATATTGAATCAGCCTTGCATATCTGGAATAAATACAATTCAGTTGTGGTACATACTTCTTTTTATACATTGTTAGATTTGATCTGCTAATATTTTGTTGAGGATTTCTACATCTGTATCCAGGAAAGATACTGGTCTGTAGTTTTCTTTTTTGTTATTTTTTGTCTTTTTTCAGTTTTTTGTTATTTTTTCTTTCTTTTTTTCTGTAGTTTTCTTTCTTGAAATGTCTTTATCCAGTTTCGGTATTAGGGTAATGCTCACCTCACAGAGCAAGTTAGAAAGCAAAGATTACTTTCTAAAAGTTTCCTTGTGATATGGTGATGATTGTGCAACATTATAAATATATTTAACATCACTGAACTTTACACTCAAGAATAATTAAGATAGCAAGTTTTATGTTATGTGTATTTTACCACAATAAAAAGAAAAATATTTTTTGAGTCTTCTTGAGCATTCATTGTACTAAGAAGTGGTCTATGTGAGATCTGGAGAGCCTTAGTTGAAGGATCCAGAAAACTCTAGTAGAAAAGGAGCGGGAAGCCAGGAAAGATGCTGGAACCAAGGATTATAGGGAGCAACTCTGGTTGCTGAAGGTTAAATACACAGTTCAGTTCAGTTCAGTTGTTCAGTCACGTCTGACTCTTTGCGACCCCATGGACCACAGCACACCAGGCCTCCCTGTCCATCACCAACTCCCAGAGTTTACTCAAACTCATCTCCATTGAGTTGGTGATGCCATCCAACCATCTCATCCTCTGTCGTCCCCTTCTCCTCGTGCCCTCAATCTTTCCTAGCACCAGAGTCTTTTCAAATGATTCAGTTCTTTGGATCAGGTGGCCAAAGTATTAGAGTTTCAGCTTCAACATCAGTCCTTCCAATGAACACTCAGGACGATCTCCTTTAGGATGGACTGGTTGGATCTCCTTGCAGTAATGAATATTAAATTCACAATGGAAGATAATATATTGGCCAAAAAAACACCTCACGGATGGCAAATGATGTAGGATTTGAGAAAAGGATGTCCGTGAGTCCTTTTCTTCTTCTAAACTAAGTGTACTCTTCCTTTAACACATCTACCACCTAGAGGGCCAAGGACTGGGGTGATAGGTATGTGACACACTGCCACAACTACATGAAAAGACAGCATTTTAGATTCAGGGGTAGGAAATACACCACATTAAAATCTTATCAAGTTCCTATAATTTAAAGACACATTATTCTACCCAAGGTTGACAAAGCATACTTTTGTAATGTGGAGACAGAGATTGCTAATCAAGTTAATGGTGTAGGAAAAATTGTGTTGGAGGTAGAAATGGAGGAAGGAATGATTTGGACTTACTTAAAAAGAACAAACGCTTCAAGCTTGTTAACAATTATGGTAAAGCCTCATTAAGTTGAACTTCACCAGTTTGGCATTTGTGCCAAAACTCAGTGCTAGTACTGAATTTTACTTTCACTAAATGCAATCTTTCTTGTAAAAAGAGTGTGTTAAAGGCTTTCCTCCTCTGATTCCTCAAAACACCATAAAATACCAAGTAGTTATGGTTTCACAGATTATTCTTATTTTACAAAATATCCTCTGCTTTGACACCATCAGTTATAATTCACCGCGAGAACACTATTTTTAATATACAAACTTTCAAAGGCCCATTCTAGTTTTTGAAATGGTAAATGTGAAAAATGTCCATCTTAGAATTAAATTCTAAGCCCATTACTTCTTTCTCACCTTTAGACTCCTACAGTCCAACTGCCTGCTGGGCATGACTGCCTCCATTTGAGCACCGCTGAAATTTCATCCTTTAAGCCATCAGTCCCCTCAGCCAAATCTGTCCTATTCCTATTATCCATTTCTATTTCCATTATCAAAATCTTGTTCAAGCCAGAAACCTTGACTCCTCCTTCTCTCTCATCCTCACATCCATCCAGTCCCCGATATCTCTATTCATTGCACCTCCTGGACACATTTTGACCCCATCCACTTCCTAATATCCCTGTCACCTATCCCATTCAGCCCCTGTCTCCTGGAAGACTACAACAATCTCCCGTTGATTTCCCCTTCTCACTGCAGCTGAAACAGTCTTAAAAACCCTACACTTCAAATCTTTTCAACAGTTGCCCAAGGCCCTTAGAACAAAATATCAAATCCTTATTTTGGTACCCGAGGCCCTCTATTATAGAAACTGGTTTGTTCTTCATCATCACCTCACTTCATTTGCCTCTCTGCTCTCAAAACTCCAGCTGTACTGACTTCCTTTATTTCCTCAAGCATTCGCGGAAGGGTGTGCCCGGCTGCTGATGGCCCTCACTTCCCCTTTGTTTTTAGCCTCTGTGCATGTGGCCTCAGCTAAACTGTCCCTTTCTCGAGGAGGCTCTCCCTGACCCCAATTAGAACAGGTCCTCTGTCCTGTTCTCCCTTAGCACAGTGTTCCTTCGCTTTCACAGCACATATCCTGCTCATAATTAGTCATTCAAGTCCATCTTCCCTCCTAAAAAGCAAGCTACACCCCTGCGCTAAGCTTAATGCCTGGCACACAGTAATGTTAAAATGTTAGCTGCTCAGTCATGTCTGACTCTTTGCAACCCCATAGACTGTAGACCACCCACAAGGATCTCTGTCCATGGAATTCTCCAGGCAAGAATACTGGAGTGGGATGCCGTTCCCTTCTCCAGGGGATCTTCCTCACCCAGGGATGGCACCTGGGTCTCCTGCATTATAGGCAGACTTTTTACCATCTAAGCCACTAGGGAAGCAGTAAGCTCTCCTTAAAATTCTGATAAATATATTAAATTTCATTCAATTATAGTAAGTATTGTATTTTGTATGTTATATTTTATTAATATTAATATTAAGTAAATTAAATATATTACAGAATAATGTCATTAAAGAAGAAATGTATTAAAGAATAAACATTCACATATATGCTGCTTAACAATATGACTCTGGGATCTGTCTGCTGGGTTCATACCCCAACTTCCCCACTTACTAGCAAGGAGACAAATTATATAAACTTTTGCATCTTTCTAAGTGGATACAGCAATGCTATCTGCTTTTCATAACTTGAGTCAGTTATGGGGACTAAATAAATTAGTATGTGTAAATCACAGGACATTGTCTGGCACATAGTAAGCACTCAACAAATATTAGTTATTAGTATTATCGCTTTTGTCTGTCCCAGCAATCCTAGGAAAAATTATAGTCAGTAAATTAAGGTATATACACAGTAAGAGTCTCCAGAGTTTGAAGATGTGCTGAGGAAAACATCATTGTCTTGAAGTGGAACTATCAAAAGTCAACATAAAAAAACATAAATTCAGCCCTCAGCTTGAGTAGTCCTTCCTTCAGCTGCTACAGATAAAGCTTTGGGAACCATCCAAATGAATCAAGGGAGCATCTTCTGGTCCAGATTAAATGAGATAATGAACATTAGGAGCACTTAGAAAATTGTAAAGTATGATATAAATGTTTGTGGCTGTAATGACTGTTATTAGTAGTGGAGTAATTCTGTTACCCAATCAATAGTACATATTGTAATCTGACTGTCTGAAGCAACACAATTGTAATCAAAAGGACCTATTAGTCGAGCAGAGGAATTGAAGTGGGAAGGAAGAAATAGGTGATATATATCCAGCACAACCCAATTAAGAGAGATGCTTGTGTGAGGCAAGGGAAGTAAAACTCATGGAACAAATTTCTCCGGATACTTTGCAAATATTTTGGTTCTAATTGTCCATGCTCATCAAGCAAATATTTTGCCTTTGATCAGTTTTGCAGGAACCAGGAAAAAGAATAAACTGGGTATTAATCACTCTAAGAAATAAATGTATTCATTGTTTCTCAGCCATTGCATACTTACTGAGCTGCTAGTGTAGGGCAGGCCCCATACAGCGGCGTTGGTGGTAAGTAGTTCCTGCCTTCTTGTTACAGTACAGAGTGGAAACAGGAAGAAAATCACATAAAAAAAACATAACTGCATCTTGTGCTAAGTGCTATCTTAGACTAGATAATTAAGGCTTAATTCCGACACTTTAAGTGGACCTAGGGATTAACCAGACAATGGAATGAGAATAAACTATCAGGCCGAAGGTAGTAAAGAGCTTGCTATGTTCGGGACTCTGAAAGACCAATACAGATTGGAAGTATCAAGGAAAAGAAGGGCCATGAATCTGGAGAGGAAGGCAGGAGCCAGATCACAAGGGACCTCAGAGGCCACTCAGGGGCAGCTTGGATTTGAGGACAAAATACGAAGGTAATGTCAGACACAGTGACATTTGTTCTTTCAAATGACCCTTTTGGTTGCTATGTAAAGAATGGATTGGAGTGGGCATGAAAGTGGAAACGGAGAGACCAGGTAGGAGAAATGTGCAATTACTCAGTCAAGAGGCAATACTCACATGGATAAGAATATTGGCAGCAGACAGAAAGGGACACAAGTACAATATATTTAGGAGACAGGGTTACGAGATAGAGTGGATGTAGGGGAGGAATATGAAGAATTTTGGCTTGAGTAATCGGGTTGAAGAGTTATAGTGTGTTAGTCGCTCAGTCACGTCCAACTCTTTGTGACCCCATGGACTGTAGGCTTCCAGGCTTCCCTGTCCATGGAATTCTCCAGGCAAGGATACTGGAGTGAGTTGCCATTCCCTTCTCCAGGGGATCTTCCCAACCCAGGGACCAAACACAGGTCTCCCGCATTGCAGGCAGATTCTTTACCATCTGAACCACAAGGGAAGCTTGAAGAGTTGCCATCCATTCACTAAAATGAGCAAAGATTAGATGTGGCTCTGGGTCAGAACATTGATGTTAGGGAGTGAAGAGTTTGGTGTGAGTATGTTAAGTTTGAAAAGGACGTGAAATTTCCCAGGGGAAGTAAGTGTTGAGTGACCATTTTGATATATAGTAAAGGAGGAACTAAAAAGCCTCTTGATGAAAGTAAAAGAGGAGAGTGAAAAAGTTGGCTTAAAGCTCAACATTCAGAAAACAAAGATCATGGCATCCAGTCCCATCACTTCATGGGAAATAGATGGGGAAATAGTAGAAACAGTGTCAGACTTGATTTTTTTGGGCTCCAAAATCACTGCAGATGGTGACTGCAGCCATGAAATTAAAAGATGCTTACTCCTTGGAAGAAAAGTTATGAGCAACCTAGAGAGCATATTCAAAAGCAGAGACATTACTTTGCCGACTAAGGTCCGTCTAGTCAAGGCTATGGTTTTTTCCAGTGGTCATGTATGGATGTGAGAGTTGGACTGTGAAGAAGGCTGAGCACAGAAGAATTGATGCTTTTGAACTGTGGTGCTGGAGAAGACTCTTGAGAGTCCCTTGGACTTTAGTCGCTCAGTCACGTCCAACTCTTTGTGACCCCATGGACTGTAGGCTTCCAGGCTTCCCTGTCCATGGAATTCTCCAGGCAAGGATACTGGAGTGAGTTGCCATTCCCTTCTCCAGGGGATCTTCCCAACCCAGGGACCAAACACAGGTCTCCCGCATTGCAGGCAGATTCTTTACCATCTGAACCACAAGGGAAGCTTGAAGAGTTGCCATCCATTCACTAAAATGAGCAAAGATTAGATGTGGCTCTGGGTCAGAACATTGATGTTAGGGAGTGAAGAGTTTGGTGTGAGTATGTTAAGTTTGAAAAGGACGTGAAATTTCCCAGGGGAAGTAAGTGTTGAGTGACCATTTTGATATATAGCAAAGGAGGAACTAAAAAGCCTCTTGATGAAAGTAAAAGAGGAGAGTGAAAAAGTTGGCTTAAAGCTCAACATTCAGAAAACAAAGATCATGGCATCCAGTCCCATCACTTCATGGGAAATAGATGGGGAAATAGTAGAAACAGTGTCAGACTTGATTTTTTTGGGCTCCAAAATCACTGCAGATGGTGACTGCAGCCATGAAATTAAAAGATGCTTACTCCTTGGAAGAAAAGTTATGAGCAACCTAGAGAGCATATTCAAAAGCAGAGACATTACTTTGCCGACTAAGGTCCGTCTAGTCAAGGCTATGGTTTTTTCCAGTGGTCATGTATGGATGTGAGAGTTGGACTGTGAAGAAGGCTGAGCACAGAAGAATTGATGCTTTTGAACTGTGGTGCTGGAGAAGACTCTTGAGAGTCCCTTGGACTGCAAGGAGATCCAACCAGTCCATTCTGAAGGAGATCAACCCTGGGATTTCTTTGGAAGGAATGATGCTAAAGCTGAAACTCCAGTACTTTGGCCACCTCATGTGAAGAGTTGACTCATTGGAAAGGACTTTGATGCTGGGAGGGATTGGGGGCAGGAGAAGAGGGGGACGACAGAGGATGAGATGGCTAGATGGCATCACTGACTCAATGGACGTGAGTCTGAGTGAACTCTGGGAGTTGGTGCTGGACAGGGAGGCCTGGCGTGCTGCGATTCATGGGGTCGCAAAGAGCCGGACACGACTGAGTGACTGAACTGAAAGGAGTCTTAGTAGAGAGACCCAGTTTTCTGGACATTTGAGAGTCAGTGGTGTATGAAAAGCATCTAAAACCTTGGGATTAGAGAGGTCACCTAGGGAAAAAATGTAGACAAGCCAAGCCACAAGAATCTCTAGAGTCAGATTCTTACAATCTGTCAACTCTGGGTAGGTTAATAAGATCAGCTTTCTGAACCCAAAGGACTTGATAATCATCTCTACATCCATGGTGACTCCAGTAAGGTAGCTAGCCAAAACAAGCAGCAGACCATTCCATCCGCTTCTAAAATACAACAGGTATTATTATCCCCACTTTTCAAAGGGCACAGTGAGGCTATATGAATTTAAGTGATCTGGTTAAAACTGCAGAATCAGCAAGTTACAGATAGGATTAAAGTTGAATTCAGGTCATTATCATTGCCGTTCAGACTTTCCTGGTGGCTCAGACAGTAAAACGTCTGTCTGTAATGCAGGAGACCTGGGTTCGATCCCTGGGCTGGGAAGATCCCCTGGAGAAGGAAATGGCAACCCACTCCAGTACTCTTGCCTAGAAAATCCCATGGACGGAGGAGCCTGGTGAAGGCTACTGTCCCTGTGGTCACAAAGAGTCGGACACGACTGAGCGACTTCACTTTCACTTTCAGAACTCTTTCCATCCTTCAAAAAGCTTTCCTTGCAATTAATTATCTGAAGCTTGTGAAGAAACACAAAAGTTTGTTATGCTGGAGGGAAAATCATAGAACAAAGAAGGCAGTTAGGCAAAGTTAAATTCTAAACCTGTGGGAAGAAGAGATCACCATGAACTCAGGGAGTTAATGAAGAGTCTAGTGTGGACTGTGAAAGTTAAGGAGGAATTGGGATGAGGGAAAGTGAAAGTCGCGCAGTCGTGTCCGACTCTTTGTGACCCCCATAGACTATAAGTCCATGGAAATCTCCAGGCCAGAATACTAGAGTGGGTAGCCTTTCTCTTTTCCAGGGGATCTTCCCAACCCAGGGATCAATCCCAGGTCTCCCGCATTACAGGCAGATTCTTTCCCAGCTGAGCCACAAGGGAAGACCAGGATGAAGGAAAGAGGGGGAAAACTCTCAGACTTAAGGACATGATGAACCAAGATGCGGAGCACACCAGGGTACAGAAAAGAACTGATGGAAAGGGGGCTTCCGTTTCACATGTCAACTCGAATAGACTGGTGGTGGCTCAGGGGGATTAGCAAGGTCTGTCAAGGGCAGGAGGTAAGGAAGTGGGGGCAGGGGTCCCCCATTACCTCTCTCAGACTCAAGGATCTGTGTGTGACTGAAAAAAAACATACTTGGATAAGTGAAGTAAGGTCAGATTATTTCTACTTGGAAAAGCCAGGCTGAAAATGTTGAACTTAGTTTAGTAGTTCAAATAGGAGCCTTTAGAAATTTTTGAAGAGGCAAGAAATACCAGGAAATCTTTAGGAAATGCATGTGCTGGTGCTGGTGGTGTGTTACACAAGACGGAAAGGACTGAACTCCCAGAGGAAAACTAAGAAGCTGTTAGCCTAAGGTAAACCAGTGACTTTTCAAACTTTCCTTTGCAGGAAATCCTTCTAAATATGGAATCTTATGTGAAATTCCAACATATAAAGCAAAAAATAAAAATAAATAAAACAAAAATTAAAAAATGGTTCTTTTATAGGAGAATATTTTATGGCTTTGAACATATAATATGTTTATAATAATCTCAAAGCAAAGATAAAGGAAGTTGATTAAATAAACCCAAAAATTTAAACTCTGGAATGATTGAAGAGAGTTACATCTTGTATTAGGTTTAGCACTCAACTGTCCAATTCATTTCTGAATTTTATTTTGGGTTTATGTAGCAAGAAAATCCTCATACAATGATTCATAGAGATAAATACTTACATATGGTAATTTTTATTTGTTTTGTATTTTACAGTTGGCCTGCAATCACAATGTTAGTCACTCAGTCATGTCCAATTCTTTGTCACTCCACTGATTGCAGCCCACTAGGCTCCTCTGTCCATGAAATTCTCCAGGCAAGAATACTGGAATGGGTTGCCATTTCCTTCTCCAGGGGATATTCCCGAACCAGGGCCTCCTGCATTGCAGGCAGATTCTTTAGTTTCTAAGCCATCAGAGAAGCCCATCACAAACCATCACAAGGCACTCTTCAGTTAAACTAATCCAGAAAGGAGTGGCAGAAATTTTTTTTTTTTCTTAATGAAAATATGAATGGCCAGAAGCCTCCAGGGAATGTAAGTGCGCCGACACCTGTAGTGTGAGATTTTCATGCTGGGCCATGGTGTAGGTTGTCTGCTAAAGCGCAGTCACTACTGTGTGTGAAGAGCAAGCACAGGAGAGATGAGCAAGCCTAGGAAAAATGCTCTGGAGTCCAGCCACTTAATCTAGTGCAGTGCGCCTGCGCGGGGCCCTGGCTACAGTTGCAGTTTTATGAGAGCGGGCGTGCCCACTCCCTAGTGGAAAAAGAGCAGTGTACAATTTCAGCTTTCCCAACGTCAAAAACTTTAGGTTTTGCGTCTATGTTCGAATCTGCTGGCATCACAGTTCTTTATTTTACTTCAACTGCCCCCAAGAAGAGAAACTAAGGCAAGCAAGGGGAGAAGAGAAGGTTCCGGGTCTGAGATTTCTTTCCAGCTGTAGAAGAGCTTTTGTAATTTATTTAGTAACAGGCTTGGATTAAGCCCCAAGGATTAACATAGACCATTCACAAACCAAGTGAGCAAATTTCATTTTGTAACACATATTGCATATTATATGCCTAACGGTTGAAGGAATGTTGTATTTAACAGAAGTTTTTTAAAGTGCTAATAATTCCCTTCCTTAGAGTAAAGAAGACTGGTGTGGATCATTTATATTCCAGAAATTTCAGGACTCTAAGGAGCAAAGAGACTGTGAGGAATAAGGTTTCATTTACTTTAAACATATTTAGGAGCCTCTCTTTTAATATTGTCAGAGTTTATTTGGTGGGTTTTTTTTTTTTTTATGTCTTGGACAGGAAAGAAACCTTAGGAGTAGAACAAAACTATTTACACTGACTTAGGATATCGAATTGATACTCCATTTTTTAGTTACAAAATTTTAAATTTAGTTTTCCTTGAGTTTAAATTAGTGATCTTGTTATGCAAATTAAAATTATTCTCTCACTCTTCTTTGATTAATATTTCGTTTGCTCATGCTAAGAAACTAAATTAGGTTAAATAATCAGTACAAGCTTGGATAATTAAATCCCCTTAAACTTCTTAAACTGCATTTATAAATTTAATAGAGCCAATTCTTATTATAAACATTTCAAAAAGCCTACAGAGCAAATTTATAACCTTATTAATTGAATGCATTAAATGCATAAATATGGCAAATTAAATTTTCTTTGGCTTTTACCTACTTGGAAAAAAGAATTAATACTGAAAGGAATGAGGAAATTGGAAAGAGACGGTGGTATGATAAAGGCATGCTGATACAAGGCCTTAAAAGGTGTGCCATAAGAAATTGTTACTAAGTGGGAAGTCCCTGGCAGTCCAGTGGTTCAGAGCCTATGCTTTCACTGACTAGGTCTCAGGTTCAATCTCTGGTAGGGGAACTAAGATCTCACAATCTGTGTGGCATGGCCAGAAAAAAAGAAAATGAAATTGGTATTAAGAGGTTTGGGACTGAGGTTCCCTGAAATTAGAATCATAGGAGTCCTTCAACATACACATGCTCAAGCTCCAGCACAGACCTACTCAATCTCAAATACTGCGAATATTTTGAAAAGGCTCCCTGATTCCTGAGGCTGCCCAAGTCTCCCCAAATTTCCCTCTCCCTCACTCCAGTCTCATAATCTCAGCCTGCTTGTGAATCACAGATTGGAGCCCAGGGAAAAGCTCCTTCAAGAAATGTTGATTTGATTGTATCACCTTGATAGTGTCTACCTTGTAAGCAACTCCCATGGAGTTGCTTAAAGAGTACCTCACGGAGATTTGGGAGGACACCCAGATCAAGAGACAGAAGGAAGAGAGGCTTAACGAGGTCATGAAATGTATCGTTTGCACTCTGCACACCAGATCCGGGTTTCTATACCCCTCCTTCTCTACATATGTATGTATATATTTATTATCAATGCCTTGGACTAGAAATCGGATGCTAAAAATCTATATTTGAATTCTGACAAGGATATAGACCAGTGACCTAATGTATGTATGGTTTCATGACAGGGTCTGGGTAAAGAGTTTTTCAAAAAAATGCTCAAATTTTTTGCCTTGAATGACAAAAAAAATTCAATGAATCTTTTCTTTCCCTCCCTCCTCCCTTCCCTTCCTTTTTTCCTTCCTTCCTTCTTTCTTCCCATAATTCCTTCCTCCATCCCTCCCTTTCTTTCTTTCACAGGAGCTACAGCATGCCCCCCACCGAATGAGGCACTGTGGAGGCTGTGCAAGAAATTCATGTGCCTTGGCCTTTCCTCCGGACTGTACAATTTAGCTGAAGAGATGAACCTAGCCCAAATAAAACATAAGACTGCCTGCCATGGAATATTAGGTAGAATGTAACAATAAGTAACAATAAATAAGAGACACGAGGTCTCTACACATGGTTGGAAAAGGCAGTTTGGGCTCTTCCGAGATGCAGAGACATCAGCTGATTCTCACAGACTGAGTAGGATGGATGTACAGCCCATACCAGGAGCAGAGGCCTCCGGACACCAGGCAAGCAAAGGCTCATTAGAGAAACACTGAAAGTTCTGAGGAAGCTGACCACATTTTCCATAAAAATATCAGGACACATGGTTCGACACATGGTCTGACAACAGGAAAGAATATTTCTAATTGGGGCTGTACCAGAAAATCTAGAACATATGGTTACTCTATTTATTATGGGCCAAGAAAAACCTAATACAAGAGAGGGCTGAACTCGCCAACCCTAGGTAGACGAGACACAGCCACACCATCGAGAGGCTGCTAGACTGTTTCCCGTCATTGGAGTTTGTTTTTTTGTTAAGATTTCTGTTAACCTTTTCAAAGAAAAATCGACGCTTGAACAAGGAAAGACAAGAACCAGAAGAGAGAATTTATATTCAGATTTCTTAAATCACAGTCTTTAATTTTTTCTCAATTGCCTCAAATAATTTTTGTAGTAGGGTGTAAATAATGAATGCAAAAATGTTTCTTCCTCGTGGGGTCATAAAATGCAATGTAAAATTCCCTTCTTGTAAGAAAAAGAGAACATCCATGCCTGGTGTAGTTCCAGGCTTGTGATCAGAGCCTCCATTCATATTTTTAAAATATATTTTCAATTACCAGGATTTTTGTATGTAATTTTGCCTTTTAAGTCCTTGATGTCTTTCTGTTTTTCTCACTGTTTTAGTAGCTTGCTGTCTGAAATAAAGTACAGGCCAGAAGCTTCCTTACCCAGCTTTGCAATTTAATAATCTTAGTAATTGTTGGAAAAGAAACAGTTTTAAAGGCTTTAACTCAAGTCTTGGCAGGTTAAAACATCTTCCCTTTCACTTTTCAACCCATCCCAGAGCTCAGAAATCACTTGCCAATTCATTCTCAATATTACCAAGGAATTGCACATTTTTTTCCTTCTGCTGGAGAAGACTCTTGAGAGTCCCTTGGACTGCAAGGAGATCCAACCAGTCCATTCTGAAGGAGATCAGCCCTGGGATTTCTTTGGAAGGAATGATGCTAAAGCTGAAACTCCAGTACTTTGGGCACCTCATGTGAAGAGTTGACTCATTGGAAAAGACTCTGATGCTGGGAGGGATTGGGGGCAGGAGGAGAAGGGGACAACAGAGGATGAGATGGCTGGATGGCATCACTGACTCGATGGACATGACTCTGAGTGAACTCTGGGAGTTGGTGATGGACAGGGAGGCCTGGTGTGCTGCGATTCATGGGGTCGCAAAGAGTCGGACACGACTCAGCGACTGAAATGAACTGAACTAAACTGATGGTCAGTAAATACATTGACCAAGATGATGTGGTAATCACTGCTGAAGCACAACAACAAAGCCACACATTTGAACAACTGGCTTCCTCTGCTTCAAAAAAAACTCTTAAATGCATCTTAAAATATATGTATTTCCACTGAAAGCATGAAGACATGTTTTTAATGAGATTTCCTGGTTACTAGACTTGTCTATAGTTTTCTTCAACTTCCCAGTTTTTTCAGGCCTCAAAAAAACATAGGTACATTTAAAGGCAGAGCTTGATTTTCATTAACTAGAATTGCTAAGAAAGAGGAAACACCTAAAGGCACACAACAGAAAGGGAATGTTTTGCAACCATTAAAATAAAAAAACTGTGTTCCACCTTAAGAAGGAATGAACTTCTGACATAGGCTACAGCATGGATGAACCATGAAGAGATTATGCTTAGTGAAATAACTTAGACACAAAAAGACAAATACCACATGAGTCCTCGTAATACAATGGGTGACCTCAAACTCACAGAGATGGAAAGTAGGATGGTGGTTGCCAGGTGCTGGGGTGAGAAGGGAATGAGGCGTTATTGTTTAATAGGTGCAGAGTTTCAGCTCTGGAAGATGAGAAGAATTCTGGAGATGAATAGTGCTAATGGTTGCACAACAATGTGGATGTATTTAATGCCACTGATCTACACTTTAAAATGGCTTAAATGGTAAACTGCATGTTATGTACATTTTCCCAATTTAAAAAAAAATGTAATTATGGATAAATCAAATCTACCTGAATTAAAACCTCTCTGTACCAAATCCCAAACCTAGGTCCAAAGCTAACAGGTGAATTACCCATGGTTTTTGGAGAATTTAGTCAAATCTTAAATAGTCAATAAATGATAAAGAGATATGGAAAAGATAAAAATTGTTTGCTACACCAAAAAGTGTGATAAAGAATACTGTGAGGACCACAAAGAAGACTCACTTCTACCCAGAATGGGACATTTTGCTTATTTTTCCCTTTGTATATTTTGAGAAACATTTAGCCTGTTTAATTTCACTGGTATAACGTGTACGTAAATTGGGCAACAGAGAAAGAGAAAACAGGTTCTCAGGGTCTTTCCTGGTGGCACCGTGGTGACGAATCAGCTGCCGATGCGGGAGACACAGGTCCAACCCCTGACCGGGGAGGACCCCACATGCCACGGAGAGACTGAGCCCAGGCACCACGACCACTGAGCCTGTGCTCGGAGCCACGGCTACTGACGCCTGCCCGCCCTAGGGCCCCTGTTGCACAAGAAGAGCTGCCACGGCAATGAGAAGCCGGAGCTAGAGGTCACCCCCATTGCCACAACTAGAGAAAGTCTGCAGGCAGCAACAAAACCCAGCACAGCCAAAAACAAATAAATAAAATTATTATTATTATTTTAAAGTTCTCAGAAGATACCTGAGGACTTCCCTGGTGGTCCAGTGGTTAAGAATCTGCCTGCCAAAGCAGGAGACATGGGTTCGATCCCTGGTCGGGGAAGATCCCACATGTCACTGGGCAACTAAGCCTGTGCCCCACAGCTACTGAGCTCAAGCTCTGGAGCCCGAGTGCCCCAACTCCTGAAGCCCATGCTCTGCACAAGAGAAGCCACCTCGACGAGAAGCCCACGCACCAAAATGAACAGTAGCCCCTGCTTGCCGCAACTAAAGAAAACTCATGTGCAGCAAAGACCCAGGACAGCCAAAAAGAAGTAAATAAATTTGTTTTAAAAAAGAAGATACTTGACAATATAAGAATACAAGAGGATAGAAAACCCTTTAGACATGTCTGACTTTTTGCTACCCCGTGGACTGTTCCAAGCGCCTCTGTCTGTGGGATTTCCCAGGCAAGAATACTGAAGTGGGTTGCCATTTCCTCCTCCAGCGACCTTTCCAGCCCAGGGACCAAACCCATGGCTCCTGCCACATTTCCTGCATTGCAGGCAGATTCTTCACTGCCAAGCCAGAAGGAAGGACCATTTAAATGCTACATGTTAACTGTAAGAAGACCAGCTATAAAGGCTAGGTTACAAAGTAGAGAAGAGAAAACTGTGATTAGGAGGAAAAAGTGATAAAATGGCCATAGTAGGCAGTAAGTGTTACTGTGTTTGATAGGATAAACTACAAAAGAATTGAAGGACATGCCTTTATTGTTAAGGATTCNTAAGAAGACCGGCTATAAAGGCTAGGTTACAAAGTAGAGAAGAGAAAACTGTGATTAGGAGGAAAAAGTGATAAAATGGCCATAGTAGGCAGTAAGTGTTACTGTGTTTGATAGGATAAACTACAAAAGAATTGAAGGACATGCACTTTATTGTTAAGGATTCTACAATCTAACAGAGGGACAAAAGGCACAAATAAGAAAGAAACACATTTTTTAAGCAATGATTCAGAAGGGCAACATGACATAATGTAAAAGATATGTATTAATCGGGGATCAGGCAGAGGAATAAAAACAATAAGACCCCAGACATTCGGGGTCCAGCTGGAAATAAAGGAGGGATAATGTAGACGAAAAGGAGCATTGCAAACTGGAAAGAACAACAGAGCCCCAGAGACTAGCGCCAACTAAGCCCCTAAACCTGCACAAGAATTTCCAGAGGAAGCAAGATAGTCCTACACGGCGATTATCCACAGAAGACGGAGGAATTCAGAGGACTAAGAACTACTTGCAAATTCCTGGAAAGGCATCTAAAAGTACACTTCCAAAGTTGTTCGGATTTTAATGTTGTAGTCCTAGAAAGGGGAATCACTGCAATTGTGTGGATTCAGCTAGCCAAAGGCTGACCTGGAAATAGGTCAAGTATTTACCTTATTAAAATGCAACCATCGGCAGGGTTCAAAGTTGTCACAGACCACTCACTCTTGAGTCCAGGTCGGATCTTGAATAACAGATTTGGGCTAAGTCTGAACTCAGTGTATGAAAGAGAGCCCATCACATGGAAAGTCTGCTCTGCAAAGTCTAGTAATAGCAGCTTTTACAGACTGCACGTGTCACTGGGCACGGGACATTACTCCAGCGGCTCTCCAAGGGCTCACTCATTTCATCTTCATGATCCTCCTGGGGGTAGGAAGTGGTGCCATTGCCCCTAGAGCCCAGGCCCTTAAGCCCTTGGCTACACCAACCTTCTCCTGCTTTTCAAATGATTATATGAAATTGTGTCTGTTCTTGGACTGGAAGAGCCATGAGGTGTATACATGAATGCAATCTAAAAAAGATATTGCAGCTGTGAGCTACACAACCTCAAGAATCTGTTCTATATGTAGGACTTCCCTGTGGTCCTGTGGCTAAGATTCTGAGCTCCCGATGCAAGGGGTCTGGGTTCCACCCCTAGCCAGGGATCCAGATCCCACATGCCACAAGAAAGAATTCGCATGCCAGAACCTAAAGACCCCAGATTGAAGATACCTGTGCTACAACTAAGACCTGGCAAAGCCAAATAAATAAATATTAGAAGAAGAAGAATTTGCTCTATTTTTAATGAACTAAAAACGAATGTAATAAATTTAATTTTAGCCTGGCCACATGCCATGAGGCTTTAAGACCACAAGAAATATAGGTTTATGAGAAGTAGACTGTGAATTAGGCAGACTCTATGATACCATAAAAAATGTTCTTCTGAATTTTGAAAATTACTGAAAGTGAGTCACAGAGAAGTTATTAGACTGGAAAGAGTTTATTCCCCAGACCTCTGTTTGCTTACAGCTTTAGAGACTTAGAACTAGTCAAGCCCTTCTTGGGAGTTATGACATATGCTCATCTGGGAATTCAGCAGGTATCAATTCATAACCCAATCTGGTCCCTGAAGGATAATGAATGACTTTGTAATATAAGGCATCAAAGAATAAATATTCATTTTCTGACACTCTGAAGAGAAGATAAATTTAAAATGTCAGTTGCATTTCATCCTCACTAGATGAAAATTTGTTTCATTCCTATCAATCTGCTAAATAAAGAAGCTCAAATACATACAAACACACTGGAAAAGAAGACTGAACGCTGCAAGTGTTGTGACAGAGGAAACACAGCACTTTCCCCAGAAATGACCAGCGCCTGGAGTGGGAAGAGTTTTGCCAAGAAAATGCACTGGTCATACAAACACCCTCTTCCAACAACACAAGAGAAAACTCTACACATGGACATCACCAGATGGTCAACACCAAAATCAGACTGATTATATTCTTTGCAGCCAAAGATGGAGAAGCTCTATACAGTCAACAAAAACAAGACCAGGAGCTGACTGTGGCTCAGATCATGAACTCCTTATTACCAAACTCAGACTTAAATTGAAGAAAGTAGGGAAAACCGCTAGACCATTCAGGTATGACCTAAATCAAATCCCTTATGATTATACAGTGCAAGTGAGAAATAGATTTAAGGGACTAGATCTTAGAGTGCCTGATGAACTATGGAATGAGGTTCGTGACATTGTACAAGAGACAGGGATCAAGATCATCCCCGTGGAAAAGAAATGCAAAAAAGCAAAATGGCTGTCTGGGGAGGCCTTACAAATAGCTGTGAAAAGAAGAAAAGCAAAAAGCAAAGGAGAAAAGGAAAGATATAAGCATCTGAATGCAGAGTTCCAAAGAATAGCAAGAAGAGATAAGAAAGTCTTCTTCAGCGACCAATGCAAAGGAATAAAGGAAAACAACAGAATGGGAAAGACTAGAGATCTCTTCAAGAAAATTACATATACCAAGGGAATATTTCAGGCAAAGATGGGCACAATAAAGGACAGAAATGGTATGGACCTAACAGAAGCAGAAGATATTAAGAAGAGGTGGCAAGAATACACGGAAGAACTGTACAAGAAAGATCTTCACAACCCAGATAATCACGATGGTGTGATCACTCCCCTACAGCCAGACATCCTGGAATGTGAAGTCAAGTGGGCCTTAGAAAGCATCACTATGAACAAAGCTAGTGGAGGTGATGGAATTCCAGTTGAGCTGTTTCAAATCCTGAAAGATGATGCTGTGAAAGTGCTGCACTCAATATGCCAGCAAATTTGGAAAACTCAGCAGTGGCCACAGGACTGGAAAAGGTCAGTTTTCATTCCAATCCCAAAGAAAGGCAATGCCAAAGAATGCTCAAACGACCACATAATTGTACTCATCTCACATGCTAGTAAAGTAATGCTCAAAATTCTCCAAGCAGGCTTCAGTAATACGTGAACTGTGAACTTCCTGATGTTCAAGCTGGTTTTAGAAAAGGCAGAGGAACCAGAGATCAAATTGCCAACATCCACTGGATCATGGAAAAATCTATTTCTGCTTTATTGACTATGCCAAAGGCTTTGACTGTGTGGATCACAACAAACTGTGGAAAATTATGAAAGAGATGGGAATACCAGACGACCTGACCTGCCTCTTGAGAAATCTATATGCAGGTCAGGAAGCAACAGTTAGAACTGGACATGGAACAACAGACTGGTTCCAAATAGGAAAAGAAGTACGTCGAGGCTGTGTATTGTCACCCTGCTTATTTAACTTCTATGCAGAGTATATCATGAGAAACACCGGACTGGAAGAAACAGAAGCTGGAATCAAGATTGCCGGGAGAAATAGCAATAACCTCAGATATGCAGATGATACCACTCTTATGGCAGAAAGTGAAGAGGAACTAAAAAGCCTCTTGATGAAAGTGAAAGAGGAGAGTGAAAAAGTTGACTTAAAACCCAACATTCAGAAAACAAAGATCATGGCATCTGGCCCCATCACTTCATGGGAAATAGATGGGGAAACAGTGGAAACAGTGTCAGACTTTATTTTGGGGGGCTCCAAAATCACTGCAGATGGTGACTGCAGCCATGAAATTAAAAGACACTTACTCCTTGGAAGAAAAGTTATGACCAACCTAGATAGCATGTTCAAAAGCAGAGATATTACTTTGCCCACAAAGGTCCGTCTAGTCAAGGCTATGGTTTTTCCTGTGGTCATGTATGGATGTGAGAGTTGGACTGTGAAGAAGGCTGAGCGCTGAAGAATTGATGCTTCTGAACTGTGGTGTTGGAGAAGACTCTTGAGAGTCCCTTGGACTGCAAGGAGATCCAACCAGTCCATTCTGAAGGACATCAGCCCTGGGATTTCCTTGGAAGGAATGATGCTAAAGCTGAAACTCCAGTACTTTGGCCACCTGATGTGAAGAGTTGACTCACCAGAAAAGACTCTGATGCTGGGAGGGATTGGGGGCAGGAGGAAAAGGGGACGACAGAGGATGAGATGGCTGGATGGCATCACTGACTCGATGGACATGAATCTGAGTGAACTCCGGGAGTTGGTGATGGACAGGGAGACCTGGCGTGCTGCAATTCATGGGGTCACAGAGTCAGACACGACTGAGCGACTGAACTGAACTGAACTGGAGTGCGTTAATAGTGTCTAGCCTATGGTCTCAACTTTTCCAGTTCTTCCTGATGCAATTCCTTGTTTTATTGTCATTTGTTATGAACTGACTTCTGTCTCCCCTAAATTCACACGCTGATGTCCTAAACTCAGTACAGGTGGACCCCTCAGAGGGTGATGATATTTGGAGATAGGGTCATTTTTTTTTCTTAGTCAAAAGGCTGAGAAACAATGGAGAGAGCATCTTGAAAGAGGTAATTAAATTGAAATGAGGTCATGAGGGTGGACCTTAATCCAATATGACTTGTAAGAAGAGGAATTTTGGACACAGTTACACTCAGTTTGAAGATATAAACACAGAGGGAGAAGATGATTATTTATCAGCTAAGGAGGGAGACCTTGGAAGAAACCAACACTCCAACATCTTGATCTTGGCCTCCAGAATTGTATAATAAAAACTTGTGTTCTTTTAAGCCACTCGGTCTGTGGTCCTTTGTTCTGGCAACCCTGGCAAACTACTGCACTCTGCCTTCTACCAGACTGTAAGCTTATCGAGGGCTAGCCTGTGTCTGGATGTCTTCTCTACCTTTGTGTCCCCGGCACATATCATGAGCCTGGTGAAGAGTAGGTGCTTAATAAATATTGTTGAATGAATAGCTGACTGCCACTGGATGTCTTGGTCCATTTTACTGGAGTACAGATATGTAACCATTACCAAAAATGATCAAGGATAACTTTCTCTCTTTATTAAAAAAGTAACTTTGGGACTTCCCTCCCTGGTGGTACCACGGTTAAGAATCTGCCTTCCAATGCAGGGCACAGGGGTTCAAATCCATGGTGGGGGAAATAAGATCACGCAGGCTGTGGGGCAACCAAGCCCATGTAGTACAAAGAACAGTCCACCCACACATGGATGGCCCAGCACAGCCCCTCCTCCCCCCAAAAAACTATATGGCTTGCAAAATGAGTACATTAATTAAAACAAGTTTAAAATAACTTCATATTCTGATTGAAAATGCTGATCATTGTGAAAAACAGAGAGCAGTGTAAAAAAAAATAGAAAATCATTTAAAACCCTGCCACTTAGAGATAACCACTTTAAGTTTTGACACTTTCCAGTCCTTGTTTTATTATATATATATATACACACATATTTCAATACAGTAAAATAATACTGTATCACTTACCATATGTTACATTTTCCCTACAGAGTTAAAAATTCTTCATAAACATTTAAAATGACTATAAAATGTGTAATATCAGGTAAATTTTTTATAATTGAAATCCTCGTTGTTAGACATTCAGGTGTTTCTAATTTCTTCTATCATAATTAGCACTGCAATGAATTTCTTTGTGTGAAAATGCTTTTATCCACTTTTCTGAAGTTTTTAAAGGATAATATCCTAGCACTTCAATTATTGATTCAAAAGATATGGCTGTTTGAATCACTTGCTAAGGCTTTTGATCCATATTCTTCTATTTTTTTAAAAAAAGATAAACCAGTTTATACTCTCACAAGCAGTCAGTGAGATTCCCCACCTCTTTACCCTTAAGTTTGATTTTACAAATCTTATTAATGTGATAAGATAAAATGGCATCTGGGTGGCATTTAAATTTTCATCCTTTGAATATTAATGGAGCTTTCCATTTTCCTCTATCATTTATAATTTTACCTTTAGAATTGTCTGCATGCCTTTTCAAAGGGATTTTTCTGAGTGATTTTTAGGAAGTAGTCTTCTAGCCAAACTCCTACTGCAATATTGCCTGCCCTTCATCAGAGGCCTCTATTCTGAGTTAATTAGACCACACATTTTAGAGTGGTCCCAGAATCTTATCACTGGCTGCTACACTGTAATGAAGTCTTTACAGTTCTGAATAGACGGACAAAATTGGCCAGTTATTCATCTCCTACTAACAAATTTTGATACACAAATACAAGTGGATATATTTAATTTAGTTATCTAAGTCTAAAATCAATTTTCATTATAGAATGAGAAGAAAGTTCTCACTTTAAAACAATAATAATAATAATACAACCAAACTTTTGTAAGGAAGGGAGATGGCACTCTGCCTCTAATACAATTTTGGCATAAATGTGCCTATTTCTTGGGCTTCCCTCGTGGCTCAGATGGAAAAAGCATCTGCCTACAATGAAGGAGACCTGGGTTCGATCCCTGGGTCGGGAAGATCCCCTGAAGAAGGAAATGGCAACCCACTCTAGTACTCTTGCCTGTATTTCTTAGCTGCATTTATTAAATTTGGGACACAGAAGAAATTAAAAATACATACATTCTTCAACTGCTTCATTCTAAAATTCACATCCATGGTAAAACATAATCTTGCACCTTGAAGAAATCTTGGAGGTCTTCTCATCAAATACCTTTCATCAAGGAAAACTTCAACAGAGAAGGTTTTAAGGTGGTGGTTAGTGACAGAGTTTGGCTTTAGAGAGAGTAATAGGCTAGAACAGTTGGAATTTGGAGGGATATTGGTGACACCAAACAGACTAGGGGAAGCCCCATTGAGCGGAGTGAAATAAATACCATGCAGGGACTTTCCTGGTGGGCCGGTGGCTAAGACTCCATGCTCCCAATGCAGGGGGCCTGGGTCCCATCCCTGGTCCAGGAACTAGATCCTGCATGATGCAACTAAACAGCTCGAACGCTGCAATGAAGATAGAAGATGCCAGGTGCTGCCACTGAAGACCTGGTGCAGCCAAAAAATAAATCAATATTTTTAAAATTGACTGGGTTATTTAAAAAACAAAACCAAGACCGTACAACTTGGACTCCTTCACTCTGCTTCTCTTCCAAGTCCTCACTTGCTAATCCTCGCCCAACCTTGCCCTCCATCCCACAGTCACAGCGGGAGAAGTGTCCTCTGCTTTCCCCCTGCTGTTCCCCTCCTCATCCTCTCCCCTCACACCTCCGGATGTCACCTGTCTCTTCCCCCTGTGTTGTCATCCTTCCCTGTCCATCTGTTCCTTACACTAAAAATACATTTAACTTTCTTTTTCCTAAAAAAAAAAAAAGAAAAGTTTCATTCTAAGCTTTGCTAGCTAACATTACCTGGTGTGTCCCCTGCCCAAAGCCAGTGGAATCGTTCCCTGGGTTTCTCTTTTCCTTCAACTTTCTTCCCCCACACACATGTATTAAGGTAGTTGCTGCTCAGACACCACCTCCACTTTCAATTCAGTTTGTGTGTTCTTGAACTTCATATAAATGGACTCATACAGTGTGTACTCTTTCATGTCTGGCTTCTTTGATGCCTTTATTCTTTCTTGTGTGGTAAAATATACATAACATTAAATGTACTATTCTAACTGTTTGGAGTATACAGTTCAGTGGCACTAGGTACATTCACATTGTCCTGCAGTCATCACTACTCTCCATCCACAGACCTTTTTCATCCTTCCCAACTGAAGATGTTTACCCATTAAACAATAACCCCTCAGCCTCCCCTCCCCTCTAGCCCCAGGTGACCTCGAGTCCACTTTCTGTCTCTATGAATTTGCCTATTGTAAGTACCTTATATACGTGGAATCGAGCACTCTTTACCCTTTTGTGTCTGGTTTATTTCACTTAGTGTAATGTATAAAAGGCTTTCCTGGTGGCTCTGACAGTAAAGAGTTTGCCGACAATGCAGGAGACCTGGGTTTGATCCCTGGGTCAGGAAGAGCCCCTGGAGAAGGAAATAGCAACCACTCCAGTTTTCTTGCTGGAGAAATCCATGGACAGAGGAACCTGGTAAGCTACAGTCCACAGGGTCCACAAAAAGTCGGACACTAAGTTTCACTTTCACTTTCAATGTATTCAAGATTCATCCACACTGTAACAGAACTTCATTCCCTTTTATAAGGATAATATTCCATTGTATGCATATACCAAATTTTGATTACTGACTTTGTCCAAAAGTGGACATTAAGGTTGCTTCCATTTTTTGGCTATTGTGAACAGTGCTATGTGAACACTGGGTACAAATAGCCATTTGAGTCCTTGCTTTCAATCCTTTTGAGTAGTGGCATTCATGGGTCCTGTTGTTATGGAGTACAAGCTCATACTGCTTGCCCCACAACAGGCCAATAAATTGAGAGGTGAGTTGTTGGGGCAAGGAATAATGATCTTATTTGGAAAACTGCTAGGCCAAGAAGATGGTAGACTTGTGTCCCAAAGAACCGTCTTCCCTGAGTTAGGATTCAGGTTTCTTTTATACCAAAAGAGAACAGAAAAAAGTCCTGGTTCCAGCCAGACTCTGGAGGAGACGTGTTAATTTCTTCCTCCCTGCACTCATTCATATGTGGGCCTGGTCAGGGTGTTTCCTGGGAGCTAAACAAAGTATTTTAGCTTAATGCTTATTACCTGGGACACAGGGTTCCCAGAGATGGACCATTATGTATAATTTAAGCTTACAGGGCAACATCCCTTTAGTGATCAACTTGTAATAGAATGCAAAGGTCTTTGCTTTTACCATATGATAATTCTATGTTTAACTTCCTGAGAATTTCCAAACTGTTTTCCACACAGCTGCAACATTTTGCATCCCCACCAGCAGTGAATTTTCTCCACATTCTCACCAAGACTTATTTTTCTTTCTGTCTTTTTAAAAATAATAGCCATCCTATTGAGTGTGAAGTGGTGTCTCACTGTGGTTTTAATGTATGCATTTGTTCTTAAAATGCTCTCTGTCTTTTGTTCCTGCTTTCGTATTGGTTCTTTGCTTACTTTTCATGCTTCCTGGCTGACTTCTCTGTCTTTCTCTGCCTCTTTAATTTGGTTTCCCTGGGTTCCTCAGCCTCTCCTACCCACTTTGCACACAGTCCCTGGAGATTTTCTTCAGTCCATGATAGAAGGATCACACCCATGCTGGTAACTAACAAATCTATACTTCTGTAGTCAGGACCTCTTTATGAGCATAAGATTGCTTTTAAATCATTATCTTAGAAAATAAAAGAGTGTGAAGTTTAAAACTTGTTTAAAAATATGGACACTTTGATGACTTTGTTGCTGCTGAGAGAAGGGAGTGAGGAGGAAAAGACTCTAAATTTCTGAAAAAGTGTGATTAAAAAAACACAGAACATAAATGTAATAGACTTTATTGGACTTCTCTGGTAGACCAGTAGTTAAGAATTTGCCCGCCAATGCAGGGGACACAGATTCGGTTCCTGGGCCTTGATGATTTCACATGCTGCGGAGCAACTAAGCCACAGCTTCTGAAGCCCACACGCCAGGAGCCCACGCTCCACAGCAAGAGAAGCCCACGCACCGCTGTGAAGAGGAGCCCCCGCTACTGCAGCTAGAGAAACCCCGCAGGCGCCAGTGAAGACCCATCGCAGCCAGACATAAACAAATACAAATACAGAAAACAGACTCTATTTTTTAGAGCAGTACTAGGTTCACAGCAAAACTGAGGTGAAGGTGTAGAGATTTCCCTAGTAACTCTTTCCCCCATGTACACATAGCCTCTCCCATATCAAAAGCCCACCAGACTGCTGCATTTGTTACAACTGATGAATCTACACTGACAACATCATCACCCAGAATCCGTAGTTTACATTCGAAATCACTCTTGGTGTTGCTCATACCGAGTTTGGGCAAATGTATAATGACCTGACCATGATAGTGTCATGTCAAGTAGTTTTACTGCACTAAAAATCCTCTGTGTTCCACCTATTCATCCCCCTCTTCCGCCTAACCTCTGACAACCACTGATCTTTTGACTGTCTTCATTGTTTTGCTTTTCCCAGAATATCATATCGCTGGAATCATATAGTAGGTAGTCTTTTCAGGATAGTTTCTTTCCCTTAGTAATATGCATTTAAGTTCCTCCATGTCTTTTCATAGCTTGATAGCTCATTTCTTTTTAGCACTAATATTATGAATACATTGTCTGGATATACCACAGTTTATCCATTTATCTGCTGAAGAATATCTTGTTTGCTTCCAAGTTTTGGCAATTACGAATAAAGCTGCTATAATCATCTGTGTGCAGATTTTTGTGTGAATGTGAGTCTTCAACTCTTTGGGTAAAATGAAGGATCATGACTGCTTAATCATATGGTAAGAGAATGTTTCGTTTTGCAAGAAATTGTCAGACTGTCTTCCAAAGTGGCTATATCATTTTATATCTGACTAGGAGACTCCCATGGATGGAGGAGCCTGGAAGGCTGCAGTCCATGGGGTTGCTGAGGGTCCGACATGACTGAGCGACTTCACTTTCACTTTTCACTTTCATGCCTTGGAGAAGGAAATGGCAACCCACTCCAGTGCTCTTGCCTGGAGAATCCCAGGGATGGGGGAGCCTGGTGGGCTGCCGTCTATGGGGTCGCACAGAGTCGGACACGGCTGAAGCGACTTAGCAGCAGCAGCAGCAGCAGCAGCAACGAATAGGAATTGCTGTTGCTCTGCATCTTCAGTACTATTTGGTAGTTAGTGAAAGACGAATGAATATACTGGACCTTATTAAAATTTAAAACTTCTGCTCTGCAAAAGACACTTGCAAGGGAATGAGAAGACAAGCCGCAGACTGTGAACAGGTTCATGAAAGATATATCTGAAAAGACTGTTATCCAAAGTATACAAACAACCCTTAAAACTCGACAATAACAAAACAAACAATCCAACTAAAAAATGGGCAAGGAACTTGAACAGACACTTTACTAAAGAAGATGTGAAGATGGCAGATGTGCACATGAAAAAATGTTCAGCTTCGTGTTATGGAGTTGAAAATGAAAACGATGAGACCCCCTGCACGCTTATTAAAATGCCCACCATCCATCATAACCATTTTAAGTGCACACCTTCAGCAGTACTTACTCACACTGCTGTGCAACCAATCTGCAGAAGTCTTTCGATCTTGCAGAACTGAAACTATGTACCCACTGGGCAACGACGCTGCTTTCCCCCTCCCCCAGCCTCTGGAGAGCACCAGTCTACTTTCTATGTACTTGACTACTTTCGTTAACTCACATAGGAGAATGAGAATCGTGTGTGTCCTTCGGGGACTGCTCTATTTCACTTCGCATGATGTCCTCAAGGGTCATCACATTGTAGGGTCATCCATGCACCTCCTTGCACAGGCAGGATTTCCCATGGTTTTTTTAATCATAAAAAATGACTGATGTTTTCAATTAGGTAATGTATGTTGTGCCAGCTGTTTGTTCCACCTGCCCTCGATCAGACATTCTCTAGCCCTCTCTCCCTGCTGAGTCCCAGGAGGCTGACTTCTACAGACTGCCTTCCTCTCCGCCCTCTGGTTTCTGGTTGCAGTTGGGTTGGCACACGGAAGCACCATCAGGAGCCTGAAGGGCATGAGGGCATTCGTTTATCCCCCCACCCAAACACTCCCTTCCTGCTCAGCACAGTTCAGGGAGTGGCTGCTCTTCAGCCCACTTCCTCAGCACCAGCTCACTCTAGCTGGTGTTAGGCTCCCTGAACACCATTCCCCACTCTGACTGCACCCCTGCCCCATAGGCCTGGGGTTAGGAACAACTTCCTGCTGTTTCTAGTCCCTGCATGCTTTCCCATCCCTTTTATTCTTCCTTTAACCTCACCCATACATGTGTAAATCATCTCTTGATTAAAGTCTCTTCATCAAACCCTTTTGAGTATGTCATCTGTTCATAGGACTCCTGCTCTGATCCTGAGTCACACACATATAGCTATGTTTAAAAAAAAAATTAATGGTGTAGAAGGCAAGAAGTGAAAAAAAGAAATCTGTTTCTACCCCATAGCCTTTAATTCCATTCCATTCTATGCCCAGTTGCCTTTTATTTGCTTGGGGACTTGGGGGGGGGGGGTGGGAGATGGAGGTAGGATG
>SJXQ01010208.1:0-23435 GCA_006408695.1 Aepyceros melampus | reverse complement strand
ACCTCTTGGGTGAAGTCTAATTGGTCTCAGATAAGTATGTTAAACCCTCCCTTGTGTGCTGTGTTTGCTTAGTCTGACTCTTTGCGATCTCATGGACTAGAGCCCGCCAGGCACCTCTGTCCGCAGGGATTCTCCAGGCAAGAATAGTGAAGTAGGTTGCCAACCCTTCCTCCAGGGGATCTTCTAATCCCAGAGATCAAACCTAGGTCTCCCACACTGCAGGCAGATCCTTTACTGTCTGAGCCACCAGGGAAGTCCAAGAATTCTGGAGTGGGTAGCCTATCCCTTCTCCAGGGGATCTGTCTGACTCAGGAATCGAATTGGGGTCTCCTGCATTGCAGGTGGATTCTTTACCAGCTGAGCTATGAGGGAAGCCCAAATCATCCCTTACTGGTACCTGGTTCAGAATGCTAGGCCTAAGCTATCCTTGTAGGGTATTTTCCTGTCCCAGGGATTCAGCTGAGAATGAGCTCATGAGTCACTGCTATGATTCAGTTCAGGCCAATAAGATGCAAGGAGAAATTTGCTGTGGGCAGGGGTGGGGGGTGTTCCTCTCATGAGAACCACAGTAGTCCCAGAACTGCTAGAACTAGTCTGAAAAGTCAACAGAGGAGGTTGGGCCAGGAGAATCAGAGAAACAGAGTTGGGCCGGCAGGTTAAGCCATTGAAGCTAAACCCTATATCCAGCAAGCCTCTACACTGCAAACCATGGGATCTGATCAGTTTCATGATTATCTGTTTACTTACAACAAAAGCATACTAACCAATACATGTTTATACTGTAAAACACACATACCCAAATGGGATCATATCATAGATTTTGTACGGCAAATTGCTTTTTTCACTAAGTCATACATTCTAAACATCTTTCCACATGAAAACATTTAGCCCTGCTTCACTATTTTAAATGCCGGATGGTGTTTTCTCGAAGGGAAAAATCAGAGTTTTTCCTTTCTTCTGCGGAAGAACATTTAAGTTGTTCGCAGATTTTCCTTATTACAGACGGTGGCACAATGACACATTTTTGGAGTGTCTATATTAACATGTACACAAGATAAATTCTTCATAGAATTGGTCAATAAGTCTGAGAATTTTAAATGTTCATAAATACTGCTAAGTTGTCTTCATTAGTTTACTTAATTAATAAAAAGGTTTCATTAGTTTACACTCTTACTATGGATATGTGAATGTACTTATTTCTTCACACCCCTGCAGATACTGGGTGTTATAAAAAGTTTAAACCTTTAAATTAGTGAGTTAATATTTTATTCATGGGTTAGGTCAAAGGAGAAAAGGAAAGATATACCCATCTGAATGCAGAGTTCCAAAGAATAGCAAGGAGAGATAAGAAAGCCTTCCTCAGTGATCAATGCAAAGAAATAGAGGAAAACAATGGGAAAGACTAGAGATCTCTTCAAGGAAATTAGAGATACCAAGGGAACATTTCATGCAAAGATGGGCACAATAAAGGACAGAAATGGTATGAACCTAACAGAAGCAAAAGATATTAAGAAGAGATGGCAAGAATACACAGAAGAACAATACAAAAAAAGATCTTAATGACCCAGATAACCACGATGGTGTGATCATTCAACTAGAGCCAGACAGCCTGGAGTCTGAAGTCAAGTGGGCCTTAGGAAACATCACTGTGAACAAAGCTAGTGGAGGTGATGGAATTCCAGTTGAGCTATTTCAAATCCTGAAAGATGATGCTGTGAAAGTGCTGCACTCAATATGCCAGCAAATTTGGAAAACTCAGCAGTGGCCACAGAACTGGAAAAGGTCAGTTTTCATTCCATTCCCAAAGAAGGGCAATGCCAAACTACCACACAATTACATGTATCTCACACGCTAGTAAAGTAATGCTCAAAATTCTCCAAGTCAGGCTTCAGCAATATGTAAACTGTGAACTTCCAGATGTTCAAGCTGGTTTTAGAAAAGGCAGAGGAACCAGAGATCAAATTGCCAATATCTGCTGGATCATGGAGAAAGCAAGAGAGTTCCAGAAAAACATCTACTTTATTGACTATGCCAAAGCCCTTGACTGTGTGGATCACAACAAACTGTGGAAAATTCTTCAAGAGATCAGAATACCAGACCATCTTACCTGTCTCCAGAGAAATGTGTATGCAGGTCAAGAAGGAACAGTTAGAAGTGGACATGGAACAACAGAGTGGTTCCAAATTGGGAAAGGAGTACGTCAAGGCTGTATATTGTCACTTTGCTTATTGAACTTATATGCAGAGTACATCAAAACTGCCGGGCTGGATGAGGCATAAGCTGGAATCAAGATTGCTAGGAGAAATATCAATATCAATATCAATAACCTCAGATATGCAGATGACACCACCCTTATGGCAGAAAGTGAAGAGGAACTGAAGAGCCTCTTGATGAAAGTGAAAGAGGAGAGTTTAAAAGCTGGCTTAAAACTCAACATTCAGAAAACGAAGATCATGGCATCCGGTCCCATCACTTCATGGGAAATAGATGGGGAAACAGTGGAAACAGTGACAGACTTTATTTTTGGGCTCCAAAATCACTGCAGATGGTGATTGCAGCCATGAAGTTAAAAGACGCTTGCTCCTTGGAAGAAAAGCTATGAGCAACCTAGACAGCATATTAAAAAGCAGAGACATTACTTTGCCAACAAAGGTCCGTTTTGTCAAAGCTGTGGTTATTCCAGTAGTCACATATGGATCTGAGAGTTGGACCATAAAGAAAGCTGAGTGCCGAAGAATTGATGCTTTTGAACTGCAATGTTGGAGAAGACTCTTGAGAGTCCCTTGGACTGTAAGGAGATCCAACCAATCCATCCTAAAGGAAATCAGTCCTGAATATTCATTGGAAGGACTGATGCTGAAACTCCAATGCTTTGGCCACCTGATTCGAAGACCTGACTCATTTGAAAAGACCCTGATGCTGGGAAAGATTGAGGGCAGGAGGAGAAGGGGACGACAGAGGATGAGATGGTTGGATGACATCACCAACTCGATGACATGAGTTTAACCAAGTTCTTGGAGTTGGTGGTGGACAGGGAGGCCTGGCGTGCTGCAGTCCATGGGGTCACAAAGAGTCAGACACGACTGAGCGACTAAACTGAACTAGGTCAAAACATTTTTATGGTTGTTGTGTTTTGTAAACTGTTATATATATTTTGCCTATTCTATCTGATTTTATTTTTCTTATTGATTTGAGATAGCTCTTTGTATGTATTTTTCAAATAGTTATTTTTGATAGGTGTTAAATTTTGTCCTCCTGCTTTTGTTAATCATTTTCATTTGTTTGTGATACATTTTTTCACAAGAAAGCTTCATTCAGTCTAATGTGTTGATATTTTCCTTTATCATTTCAGAGTATTGTTTACACTTAGAGTTCTTCCTTCACTCCAATATTATTATTTAAATTCACCAATGTTTTTCTCCATTTATTTTATGGCTTATTTTTACATTTGAGTCTCTGATCCAAGTTAAAAGTTTTTGTTCTACACAAATCTGAACTCTTTGATTTTTTTTTTTACAATGAGTATATATAAGTATCACAGTTTTTAAAAATATAGTCACCAGTTAGTATAGTACAGCTATATCTTCCTATGAAAATCTTAACAAAAACAAAACCAATAGCAGATGTAATTTTACAAACAATATGGCAAATGAATGAAACTAGGCTTCCCATATTTTGCTTTGAAAGATCACCATATGTGAGCCTCCCCCTGCTTTCCCGTGTGTACACACTGTTCTGCACATGAGGACGGCTGGCTTCGTATTGGTGGCCACCCCTCCTGAAGCTTGATATGAATCCACAGGAGAAAAGGAAGAAAAGATGTCAAGGGCAAGAGTAATCGAGTAAGAGAAAAGCCTGTTGGAAGCAGAATCAGCATTTACTGCCAGGCAGCAATAGCTCTGCTCAATAGCATGCTTCATTTCTTAACTCCCACCCCATCAAAACTCTTCAAAGCTCTCCACCCTTTCAGTCCACAGCAAAACTGCCCGATTCACACTGGACTCTAGCTGTGAGTCCTAGCAAGCTGGTCAAACATTTTTGGATGTCAGTTTTCTCTTAAAAAGTGGGAGTAATTGTAGTAAGACTTACCTGGTATAGATGTCCCGTGGATGGATTTGGTGAGGTAATACACATCAAACACTTATCATAGTATCTAGAATATAATAGTTCTCAGTAAGTATTAGCTCTTTTCATTACCTAAGTCTAATTAAGTCTATCTGAGCCTCAAGTCCCTTGTAGAAGTCTAAGGGACTATCAGAAAGTTAGGAATTATGAGATATTCCAATTGTATTGTTGTTTCACAGGTTTTGGAAAGTCATGCAAGTTCTGCCTTTCTACTTTGCTAAGCTGTAATATGTGGACAATTAGTTTCTTATTACAATTAACTGCTCATTGTAAATTACTGTAAATATGCAGTTTGAAGGCTACTATTATTAAAGTGGTTCTTATTCACCTGACTTAAAATACGCTGTTTTTTTCCAACTGACTCAGGGCTCTACTCACTACCATTGTGCAATAAAATTAGAGAAAGTTGTTGAATCATTTCAAACCTGCTTATTGAGGCTAAGGTCCCATTGTGAAATGGGGGGAAAAAATCTTAGTCATGGTTAGGCAATAGCACCATATCAGAAGGGAAAGGAAAGGAAACGTGTGGTAATTGATAAACTGTGCAACTGAGGTCTATTTTGTGATAATAATTCTCCCACCAATCTTATGAAGTTAACACTTTATAACGTTGGCCTATCAAGTTCCCTTCTTATAGAAAAGTAGATTAAAACTTTACAAGATTACATTACTGGCAGAGATCATTAAGATTCATCTTAGAAAACTGCTTACCACATTTACATGTAGATACAAGTTGCTTTCTTTTTTTCCCCCCAAAAAATACAGTAATGAGATTAAAATGCACTAATTTATTTTCTTTAAATTCCTTTTTATGTGTATTACACTTCATCTTTGGTACACTCTATTGTGGCTGAATTTTTTGGTTCATTTCTTAAAATTCACTAGTTTATATACTTTGATGCGTTTATGTTGCTTTTGGTTTATCTGTTGTTGTTGTTTAGCTGCTGAGTTGTGTCTGACTCTTTTAGGACCCCGTGGACCCCCTGTCCGTGGGATTCTCCAGGCAAGAATCCTGGAGCAAGTTGCCATTTCCTTCACCAGGGCGTCTTCCGACCCGGGGATCAGACCTGCATTGACAGGTGGATTCTTTACCACTGATCTACCTGGGAAGCCCTTATTTGGTTTACTTACTAGGACTTTTATTTCAATGATCATATTTTTTTTTGTTGTTTTCAAGAGCAACAGGTGATTCTTTAATTAAAAACTGCCTGCTCTTACAGGTGTAGTATCCTGTCATATCTCTGCAGTTATTGATCATAGTTAACTTGAAATATTATTTGTTCTAGAAACTGTTTCCTTGAGCATTCATGCTTATACTTCTTGCCTTTGGTGCCTGTCTTCCGTGGTGTTGGTTTTCCTTAAAAGCCTGGTGATTCTTGGTGCACTGCTTGTCTTTGTGTTTGAGCAGCCCTGTCTGTGGGAGCTGCTGCTGCTCTTGGGAGCTGTCACGGTCACTGTGGATCTCTCCAGCCCTCTTCTTCTCCTTCCTCCTCCTAGACACCCCACCCCCAATTTCACTACCCTCTGGAACATGTTTCTCAACCCTTTTTTCATTGTTGTTCTTCTAAGAAGCTTTTCTCTGACACTTCCCCCTCAATCACTGCATAAGCTCGGTGAATTTTAGTGCCACACATGTGCTATATATCTGTTTATGTATTGTTGCCCTTTGTCGTTGCTTAGTCTCTACGCTGTGTCCGACTCTTGGCAGCCTCGTGGACTGCAGCACACCAGGCTTCCCTGTCCTTCACCATCTCCCGGAATTTGCTCAAACTCGTGGCAACTGAGTCAGTGATGCCATCCAACCATCGCATCCTCTGTCGTCCCCTCCTCCTCCTGCCCTCAATCTTCCCCAGCATCAGGGTCTTTTCCAATGAGTCGGCTCTTCACATCAGGTGTCCTTTGGAGGGCCGCAAATTATTGCAATATTTAAGGAGTTTTTGTTTTTCTTCTCTCCCCACTCCCCACCCCCAAACCGATTTTTGCCACACCGAGAGCAATAGTGTACACACTCCCAGCTGATGCCGTGTGCTCTGAAGAACATCCCTGCCTTTCTGCACCAAGTGTCGTGGAGGTAAATGCTCTTACTGCCTTCTGCTTAGAAAGTGAAAGTGAAACTTAGTTGCTCAGTTGTATCTGACTCTTTGCCACCCCATGAACTGTAACCCACCAGGCTCCTCTGTCCATGGAATTCTCTAGGCAAGAATACTGGAGTGGGTTGCCATGCCCTTCTCCAGCAGATCTTCCTGACCCAGGGATCCAACCCAAGTCTCTCACATTGCAGGCAGATACTTTACCATCTGAGCCACCAGGGAAGCCTCTCTGCTTAGAAAACTGTTGCCCAAAAAACTCTCCTGCTCCTCCATTCAGTGCCTCTGAGTTTAGAACATCCCAACATTCCTCGAGTCATTCCTACCTCTAGAGTCTCTGATGCACTAGGATGTCTAGTTGCTGTTGTTCTTTTAATAAACTTTATTCTTTAGAGCAGTTTCAGGCTCACAGCAAAATCAAGCAGGAAGTACAGGGCGTTCTCACACACTCCCTCCCCACCCCACACACAGCCTCCCCCACGGTCAACATCCGCCTCAGGGTGGTGCATTGATTACAACTGGCATTTTGTTTTCAGCTGATGTTTGCTCTGTTACTCCAATGATACAAGCTTTCAATATTTCTCAAATTCTTCAAACACAAGGACCTAATCAGAGCATATTTTGTTATTTCAAGCAATAGTATGAATTCTGCTTTGTCTTTATAATTTTTGTAATTTTGAGGGACTCGAACAGGTGGGTAGGGAGATCTTTCTTTATAGTCCTCCATCTGAAATCAATCTTCTAAACAGACAGTTCTACCATAATTTTAAAAAAATGAGGTTGAAGTGGTAATTAACTTCCATAGACTGTTATTTTACTTGTATCAGCAATCCTCCAATTTACCAAGAATCTTCTAAATTCTAAAAGACGATAAGTTATTCTTCACTAAATATTCTACATTCGTAACAAATCATGTGTGTTAGCCTATGTATGATGAAGTAGGGCTCTATTTTCATGGGTTCTTTCTTTAATATGCTATAATTATGATTGTTGGAGCTTATGATATATTTAATTTATATAGCATATTAAAATGATATATCAATACTATATGTTTAAGTAAATTTACAGAAGACCACAAAAGCCATTAAATTCTATTTCTATTTTTCTATGTTCACTTTTAATCTGTCAGTATATATGTACACATATTGCATAGTCCTGTCACCTTGTTTATTTAACTTCTATGCAGAGTACATCATGAGAAACGCTGGGCTGGAAGAAACACAAGCTGGAATCAAGATTGCCGGGAGAAATAGCAATAACCTCAGATATGCACATGACACCACCCTTATGGCAGAAAGTGAAGAGGAACTAAAAAGCCTCTTGATGAAAGTGAAAGAGGAGAGTGGAAAAGTTGGCTTAAAGCTCAACATTCAGAAAACGAAGATCATGACATCTGGTCCCATCATTTCACGGGAAATAGATGGGAAAACAGTGGAAACAGTGTCAGACTTTATTTTCTTGGGCTCCAAAATCACTGCAGATGGTGACTGCAGCCATGGAATTAAAAGACGCTTACTCCTTGGAAGGAAAGTTATGACCAACCTAGACAGCATATTCAAAAGCAGAGACATTACTTTGCCAACAAAAGTCCATTTAGTCAAGGCTATGGTTTTTCCAGTAGTCATGTATGGATGTGAGAGTTGGACTGTGAAGAAAGCTGAGCGCTGAAGAATTGATGCTTTTGAGCTGTGGTGCTGGAGAAGATTCTTGAGAGTCCCTGGAACTGCAAGGAGATCCAACCAGTCCATTCTGAAGGAGATCAGTCCTGGGTGTTCTTTGGAGGGAATGATGCTAAAACTGAAACTCCAGTACTCTGGCCACCTCATGTGAAGAGTTGACTCATTGGAAAAGACTCTGATGCTGGGAGGGATTGGGGGCAGGAGCAGAAGGGGAAACAGAGGATGAGATGGCTGGATGGCATCACTGACTCGATGGACGTGAGTTTGAGTGAACTCCAAGAGTTGGTGATGGACAGGGAGGCCTGGCGTGCTAGGATTCATGGGGTCAATAAGAGTCGGACACACTGATCGAGTCGACTGAACTAAATACTTTATACCTACTATTTTTGTGCTGTTATGTTAGTGTACGTGTTTACTTAGAGTTCTACAAAGTTCTACAAAGTTGCCATTTTCACTACCCACCTAATTACTTTGAAAATAATTGCATCTATTTATGGCCATGCTGGATCTTCATTGAGGTGCTCAGGCTTTCTCTAGTTGCAGGGAGCAGGGGCTGTTCCCTAGCTGCGGTGCATGGGCTTCTTGTTGCAGCAACTTCTCTCTTTGTGGAGCACAAGCTCTAGGGTGCGTGGACTTCAGGAGCTGTGGCGTGTGGGCTCAGCAGTTGCAGCTGGTGGGCTCAGTGGTTTGGTGCGTGGGCTTAGCTGGCTCTCAGCATGTAGGATCTTCCCCAACTATGGATTAAACTCGTGTCCCCTTCATTGAGAGTAAATTCTTAACCTCTGCACCACTCGAGAAGCCTCACTTATATAATTATCATACAGAATGTAAATCACCCATATTTACGGACATCTCAGTATTAAGAAATGAGAATATTTTTATATTGTGTCAAACAGTATCAATACTATCAGGCGGCTTTCCAAAAAACATGTCCTCATTTACAATTCACCTTCAGCCTTGCCAAACACAAAATCTTTTATTCTTTCGGAAGTTTTTTAATTGGCTTTTTTTTTTTTTTTTCACATTTGTGACTGTGTTTTCCCACTCAGTGACTTCCTATCTGTATTGTCCCAGGCATAAACGTGTTTGTGGCAGATTATGTTTTCTTAATCTGTCCATATCAACCTAATTATCTGATACATTTTTCTTTGACACTCTTCCCACTGAGAGACAAGCTCTATGCTCTTCCCCTTGATTTTGGGTGGGCTTGTGACTCTGGCAGAAGTGATACTATGTACCTCCAAGGTTAAGTTAAAAAAAAAAAAGCAATACAATATCTGCTTCAGTTCAAAAAAAGTGCATCGAATTATACACTTGCTGTTAAGACTCAGCCACTTTGCTGTGAGAAAACTCAAGTCACTGTGAGGAGGTCCAGGTGAAGCAGCTGTACAGAGGGCTGCAACACGTGGTCCTGGCTGAGCTCAGAACAAAGCCAGCATCCACTTGCTAACCGCATGCATGAGTCATCTTGACTCACTAGTGCTCAAACTAGGCGCCCCTGCTGATGCTGTGGGGTGAGAGCAGAGGTAAGTAATCCTGCTGAGTACTGCCCAAATTAAAGATTTATGAGCAAAATACATAATTGTTTTTGTTTTAAAGCACAGAATGTGGGGCTGATTTGTGACCCAACAGTGGATAACTGATACAGTGTGCATATCTCCTTTAACCACTTATCAAGTGCAGTTAGGAATATTGTTTAACTCTTTATTTGGAAGGGCCACTTAAAAAAAAAAAAAAAGAGAAATATAGAGACATGAGAGGTAGTACAGCATAACATATGAGTATTCTAGAATTTGCCTGCCTGGGGTCAAATTCTGGCTCTGCCAAGCACTTACAAATTGTCAACAGATAGCTTGTTATCTGTTAAGTGGGATGATAATGGTAATCACCTCATTAGAAGTATTATGAGGATAAAATGAGTTAACGTATATAAAGTACTTAGCCAGTGCCCAGCCAACAGCAAACCTTATTTAAATGCTGGCCATTCCCAGCAGTTACATATTTTCACATATTCTCTATTGTGTTTTCTTTCTTTTTCAAAAAAGTTGCACTGATACACATTTACTTTATTTTTATACTTGGTATCAGTCAGGATTCTTTCCAGTACAGCAACAGAAAACACAGTAAAAACAAAACACAATAAAAACTGACTTAAGAAGGAAGTAGCTTAACTAACTTAATCAGAGGTAAGGTGAGATCTGCAATGGGTCAGTATATTATCTCAATCTTGACATCAGAGGACTTCCCTGGTGGTCCAGGGTTGAGAATCAGCCTTCCATTGCAAGGGACATGGGTTTGATCCCTGGTTGGGGAGCTAAGATCTCACATGCCTCCAGGCAACTAAATCTGAGCACAGCAACTAGAGAAAACCCAAATGCTGCAATAAAGACCCATTGCAGCCAAATTTAAAAAAAAAAAAAAGAAAAAATTAGCTCGCTACCATATTTTTTTGTAATGCCATCAAAGACCCAGGTTCTATTTAGCTCTTAGATTTTCTATTAGTACCATAGTGGGGGGAATTCTGTGGGGTTCAGTGGCTAGGGCTCTGTGCTTTTACTGCAAAGATCTGGGTTCAGTCCCTGGTCAGGAAATGAAGATCCCACAAGCTGTGTAGCAAGGCCAAAAGGGGGAAAAAAGTAACATAGTGTGTAAATAATTCTAAGTCATATCCAGATATGGCAAAATATAGAGGAAGAAGAAAAGTCATCTCTCTCTTGGTTCTTTCATAAAAGGAGAAAAACTTTCTTTGAAGACTTATATCCATTGGTAAAAATTGGGTATGTCCTCAATCTATAGCCAAATCTCTTAAATGTGATTGGAATGGAATAGGTGTTGGACTGTCAACTACAATGTTCGTTGAACACTTTGAAGAGTATACAACTTGATTCTGATAATATATGCTGTTTCATCAGTGTGTATGTGCTAAGTTGCTTTAGTCATGGCCACCCTGTGCAACCCCATGGACTGTAGCTCACCAGGCTCCTCTGTCCATGGGATTCTCCAGGCAAGAATATTGGGTGGTTGCCATGCCCTCCTTCAGGGGATCTTTCTGACCCAGGGATCGAATACACATCTCTTAAATCTGCCTTGGCAAGTGGGTTCTTTACCACTAGCACCCTCTGGAAAGCCCCTGTTTACTCAACCAGTTCAGTTCAGTTCATTTGCTCAGTCATGGCTGGACTCTTTGTGACCCCATGGACTCCCTGTCCATCACCTACTTCTGGTGTTAACTCAAACTCATGTCCATTGAGTCAGTGATGCCATCCAACCATCTCATCCTTGTTGTCCCCTTCTCCTCCCACCTTCAATATTTCCCAGCACCAGGGTCTTTTCCAATGTGTCAGGTCTTCACATCAGGTGGCCAAGGTATTCAAGTTTCAGCTTCAGCATCAGTCCTTCCAATGAACACCCAGGACTGATCTTCTTTAGGATGGGCTGGTTGGATCTCCTTGCAGTCCAAGGGACTCTCAAGAGTCTTCTCCAACACCACGGTTCAAAACCATCAATTCTTCAGCTCTCAGCTTTCTTTATGGCCCAACTCTCACATCCATATGTGACCATAGCTTTGACAAGACAGACTTTTGTTGGCAAAGAAATGTCTCTGCTTTGTAATATGCTCTCTATGTTGGTCATAACTTTTCTTCCAAGGAGTAAGCGTCTTTTAATTTCATGGCTGCAGTCACCATCTGCAGTGATTTTAGAGCCCAAGAAAATAAAGTCTGACACTGTTTCCACTGTTTCCCCATCTATTTCCCATGAAGTGATGGGACCAGATGCCATGATCTTAGTTTTCTGAATGTTGAGTTTCAAGCCAACTTTTTCACTCTCTTCTTTCACTTTCATCAAGAGGCTTTTTAGTTCCTCTTCACTTTCTGCCATAAGAATGGTGTCATGTGCATATCTGAGGTTATTGATATTTCTCCCAGCAATCTTGATTCCAGCTTGTGCTTCATCCAGTCCAGCATTTCTCATGATGTGCTCTGCATATAAATTAAATAAGCAGGGTGACAATATACAGTCTTGAAATACTCCTTTTCCTATTTGGAACCAGTCTGTTGTTCCATGTCCAGTTCTAACTGTTGCTTCCTGATTTGCATACAGATTTCTCAAGAGGCAGGTCAGGTGGTCTGATATTCCCATCTCTTGAACAATTTTCCACAGTTTATTGTGATCCACACAGTCAAAGTCTTTGGCATAGGCAATAAAGCAGAAATAGATGTTTTTCTGGAACTCTCTTGCTTTTTTGATGATCCAGCAGATGTTGGCAATTTGATCTCTGGTTCCTCTGCCTTTTTTAAATCCGCTTGAACATCTGAAAGCTCACGGTTCATGTACTGTTGAAGCTGGGCTTGGAGAATTTTGAGCATTACTTTGCTAGTGTGTGAGATGAGTGCAATTGTCCAGGTGGTTCATTACTTTTAAATTCTAGCTTTGTAGAGGATGGGCTTCCCAGGATGACTCAGTGGTTAAGAATCTGACTGCCAGTGCAGGAGATGAAGAGGTTCTGGGTTCGATCCCTGGGTTGAGAAGATCCCTTGCAGAAGGAAATGGTTACCCACTCCAGTATTCTTGCCTGGGAAATCCTGGAGGTGGAGGAGCCTGGTGGACTACAGTCCATGGGGTCACAAAAGAACCCAGACACAACTTAGTGACTAAACAAAGAGGACAAAGCAGAGACAGATTTAAAGATGCTGTACTTGACGATTTGACTGATGAAGCCACAGGCCAAGGAATGCCAAGAACCAGCAAAAGCAAGAAGAGTCAATGGATGGATTCTCCCTTTGGAGGACGTGTGGCTCCATCAACACCTTGATTTCAGTCTGGTGATACGAGTGCAGGACTTCAGACCTCCAGATCTGTGAGGGAATAAATTTCTATTGTTTGAAGCCATCACTTCTGAGATAATTTGTTAGAGCTGCCATAAGAAGTGAATATGATTCCCATCCAATAATACTTTTTCAGTTATAGGGAGATGTAAGAACCATACATCTGCGGGCTCCTGAAACCCTTTTTATCTTCCAATTCTGACCTAATGGCACCACGCAAGTCAATCTCACTGTAGACTGTGTCAAAGAAGCCGCTTTATAGGACCCTTCCAGGCGTCTGTTATCAGCCAGCTTGAGTCGTTTTTCAAGGCAGCTCAACTGTATGTAGATCAGCACTGCCTCCACCCACTGCCCCCACCAGTTCTGTGCAGGTTGATCTCCAAGCATCTGTCGCCTTTCACATTCTCCCATCTCTCAGGAGACTCTAGCCTTTAGGACAGTGTTTGTAATGACAGCAGGATTCCCGGATATAGAAGTAAGATCTACCTTTGGTATCTATATGAAAACAAGTGATTGTATGGAACTGACACGCTGGTAAAGAAGGTTCCTTCATATCTAGAGAAAAATTCTGCCAGTTTCCTAAATACAGTTGGCTATAATTATCTGGCTGAGAAGAATATGGAAACGTTCTAGCTTCCATTAGACCAGAGTTGAGCAAAATGTCCCGCCTTATAAAACGCCAGTTGAATGAAACCTAAAAATGGAATGCAGCCACACAGGTACAGCGTGTCATTTCTCTGCTCACAGAAATTCCCACTTGACAGAGTGTCTTTGCGTTTAGGTTCCTTTAGAACCAGCCTGGGGTCCCGTGGGCCCTGGAGATAGATACAAGGTCTTCACTCTTTTACAGCCACTTTATGTTTTGGGTTTTTTTTTTTTAAGGTTTCTTTGTTTTGTTTTATTTTATTTTTTAAACCAGGAAAGCAGCTTGCATTTCCAAGGTCATCAGCTCCCTCTCAAATCTCTTCGTTTCACGACCATATTGTTTTGTTTTTCTTGACCCTAGGGAAAAATTCAACCACAAATGTAATGTTTATCCTTCAAAATAGCAGCTGAAAAAAGCACAGGATGTGTGAGACTAAAAACACCCTTTTCGCTTCCTTTTCTGTGCGTGTGTGTGTGTGTGTGTGTGTGTGTTATATCTTCCTCAGGTTTCTTCCAAAGGGAGCCTGCTCCAAGTAAGAATTTTCAGTTTGGCTGGGAAGGAGAAGCTCCCCAAATGAGAGCAGCATCACTCTGGGAACAGAGCTTCGTGTGCTCTGTGCCTTTGGGTTCGGGGTTAACTTCAGTTTAGCAATGATTCTTCTCCTCCCTTGTCTTCCTCATTAAGTCATGACTTCAAGCATGTTAGTCCTGCCTCCCTCCTCAGTTGTTTGAAAATACCGTTTAGATCATGGGGACTAGAGAGTCCAAAAGACTGGCTTTTCTTGGGAACTGTATGAGAAAATCCTCTTGGAAGCCTGACGGAAGCAGCCATCAGCCATTTACTTTCCTTTTGGATGCATTCCATTTGACAACAAATATTTTAGTTTAAATTCTGGCCTCACAGAACCCGCTTGTTCTTAATGATACGTGTCCTTTCTTCCACTTCTCATACACCGCACCCTCTTTCCTCAAGTCTTCCTTTATCTTTGTGTCCTTCCCCGCTGTTCTGCAACCAACTTGCTATTAACAAGGGAATCTACTTGTTTTTTAACCAGGGACCTTTCTCACCCTCATTATTTCAGTTATGCCTTTTTATAAAATGTCTATAGGTACTGGGGCAAATGATTTCTTAAAAAATTGAATTGAATTGCTTTGGTTAAATGCCATTAAGATTCCTCATCTGCAGCATACACATGTTTGTGTCTGTTATAGGCACTCTCGTTTTCATTCAATTAACTCTGATGTCTTAGAATGATGGCCACGTTATTTCTTGCGATTGTCTATAATGCAATATACTTTATTATGCCTCCAAAGTATCGTCTTTCTTTTTGCAAAAATGTAACTAGTTCACTTTCAGAAAGAAATGAATTTTTTGAAAACCGAATAACCCAAAGGAAAGAAAAACTCGGTATCGTGTATCTAGAGCAGCAAGCTCCATAGGTGGTGTTTTGACCCATAGCGCTGAGAGGCATTGAAAGAGTTCCCTGGAGATCCAGTGGTTAAGACTGCCTTCCAGTGCAGAGGGTGCAGGTTCAGGGAGCCAAGATCCCACATGCCTCATGACCAGAAAAACCAAAACATAAAATAGAATCAATACTGTAACAAATTCAACGAAGACTTTTAAAATGGTCCACATTAAAAAAAAAAAAATCTTAAAGAACAAATGGTCCTCTTCTGAGTAGTGCAAGCCACAGTGAAGTATTGCCTCCACGTCTCCCTTCTTCTTTTAGTAACTTAAAGGATGATCATTGAGACTAGGCTACTTTAAATACGTGCCTAAGTGTATGGACATTTCTGAAACTACAAGGAATTTTTTTTTTGTATGACTGGAAGTTTATTTGCAGTTCTGCACAATTTTGTTCTTTCAGGGAATGTCTTACTGTATTTATTCCTTCAATCTTCTACATCTGGAAAAAAATGGCCCAGAGCAAGCACTTTGAAAGAGGAAGAAGATACTATTCTTTATTCCTTTGCTGTTTATTCCTTTGAAACCAAAGGTGGGTCACTTCCTCTGTCTATCTTTTAGCATCTTATCTGATTTTCTTTTATTATATATATTTTTTCCTTCCGTGTAATCTCTTAAAGCAAAGGGCAGCTAAATGAGCAGTTTCTGGCTTAGGTCAGGTAATTTCTCAAGATGGATTTTTAAGGCCTATTATGTAGTGTAATCAACCAGTCCCAAGAACATCCTAAGGAAAAACATGTGTGTTTAGTGTACTTAACATGCCTGAATTTCCCTTGGCCTTCAAAACGTATATTCCAGCTCTGCTCCTAGTTTATCTGCCTGAAACATCTTTTTAAGGAAATTATAAACATAAAAAAAGAAGTTTCTAAATAAATACTTGGATCTTAATTCTCTAGAGTTTTCATAAATCAAACTTTCCCCCCCCTTTTCTTAAATTTAGCCAGAGGAAAACTAAATGAAAGATTATACAGAAATGATCCCTTTAGATGCTTTCTGACTCAAAGTACAATTTTTCTCTTGGGTACATGCCTTCCCTTTTATGCAATGATTTAAAGCAGAAGGAAGCTGATGATACCACATTCAAAATAAAAATCCAAGTAGATTTCTCCTGCTCTGGTGGGCTTATTTGCATTTCTCATGTTCTTTTGCAGTTGGTTAAAGTGATTTGGGACCCATATTCCCTAAATGGGGAATAAAATAATTCCTTTTGTAGCCAAGTGTTTTTTAAAGTGTAATGTGTGATGGGGAGGCTCTTAAACATACTTCCTAAGACCTTTTTTTGTCCCTGGCATGGGTCACATAGCACAGTTCATTGTTATACATCTTATCTTGAGCTCCTTTAGCTGTAGTCTGCTAATTTGTTTTACAGATATCACCCCCTAAAGATATATATTTTTAATAGTCTCCTCTTGGGCATGGAACAAACTTAAAGTATTTTTAGAGAGTACTGGGGCGAACTCAAGAGAAGAAAACAATTCATTCACCATCCCAAAGATCTTGCAATTATTACCACGTTTAAGAAACACAGCTCTGAATATATGCCCCACTTCTGTTTGCCCTAGGAGTGTAGTGGCAAGGAGTCAGAACTGGGCAACACAGGTTAACTGTACCAGTAGGTGCTAAGTAACTCCTTGTAAGGTCTTTCCCAGGTCTTTGTGTCTACTAAGGGTTAGAAATACAGGGAAAGTTTTAGTTAGGCATAGACTGTCATGGTGATCTAAGAAATCTCTAAATAAGTAGGAAATGATAGCCTCCTCATTGGGCTTCCTGGGTGGCTCAGCGGTAGTGGATTCTTTTTACTGCTGGAAAAAGGAGATGCAGGAAACGTGGGTTCGATCCGTGGGTCAGGAAGATCCCGTGGAGAATGGCATGGGAACCCACTCTAGTATTCTTGCCTGGAGAATCCCATGGACAGAGGAGCCTGGCGGTCTACAGTCCATAGGGTTGCATAGAGTCGGACACGACCGAAGCGGCTTAGCAGGAACACACACATAGCCTCCTTCTCAGTATCTATGGCTGGGTTTGGGTTGTACTACCACCTAGAAGTCATGAAGATTCAATGTGGAATAAAGCCCTTACTCTTACTACCCCATTAATTATGCTGCTTTATGACTGTTTTCCTTGCTTAATAACCATTGCTGGATGCAATGTATCTTGAGGTCCCAAGTTGGAAATATTTCGGTGATCATAGCTCAGTTGACCACAGTTGTGCAGGAGACCAAACGAATTCAAGTTTTTTGTTGATTTTTGAATTTGTTTTTTTTAACGATTGGAAGGAGTTATTTTGCGTTGTGTCTGAGGAAGCATGACCTTCCCATTAGATTGTATTGCAGTCTGTTCTTGGGCAAGGCAGTAAAAGAACTATCAGAAGACTTCTTGAAGGCTTTTCCAGGACGATGATTGTAGTAGGCAGAACACTGAACACAAGGCAAAATCTTTTGGCTATTTAGTTTGAGAACATGAGATTTTACATTTAGGTTTTCAGAAATTTGACTGCTCCTAAACAGCCAGGTTAACTCTTAAATTCCCTGCCCAATCTTTATTTTTCTATTTTGACTTATATTTAAAATTGTATATATACCTTAGATGTAATTAATGAGTATATATTAAATATGAGATATAATATGCAAAAATATTTAGAGATGTGATATCTCAAACCATGATTAGACTATCTTAGCCATTCTCATAAAGCTTCTAGGCAAATTAATTTTACAAGCTATTTGGCAATATTGCCAGGAGAGAACATATGTTGAATGCACCTACAGTTCAAATAATATTTTTGGAGTTAGGTTTAAGTGATATTCTCTCCTTTATGTCACTAAAGTGTTGGAATGGTAAATAACTCAGCAGAATTCATGTAGTGAGCACTGTTTTTGTTTCAGCTGTAAAGAAAAAGTCAAAAAGTAAGGAAGAAAAATATATTTAGGAATCACATGGGGACTGTTAATCCTAGGGTAATGAATACATTAAAAAAAAAAAAAATCAGTGCTAGGTGAAGTCTGCCTTCAGGAGTTTGTATATGTCCTACTATCATTGACCAAGCCTGTTAATAATTCCTGGGAAACCAAAATAGAAAATAAAATCCAACCTTTTTTCTTCTTCTTCTGTGCTTAGTCTAGTTTCACGTGCTCTTAGAGGGCCACGTGCAGAGGGCTTGAACTTGGCACTTCAGACCAGAGTTCCTGGTTCAAAATGGCCCCCTCCACACCTCAGCTGGGAGGGCCATATGCAGATCTCTCTCTCTCTCTCTCTCTCTCTCTCACACACACACACACACACACACACTCACACACACACGCACAGGATACCTCAATTCAAAATGGCAGCGGCAGGCTGTGTGCAGACAGGCTGTGCTGCTTAGGCACACCTTCCTGGGAGAACCCTGCCCCCTCCCTGCTGAGTCTCTATAAAGCAGCTTCGCCCACAGCCTGTGCAGTTAAGTGCCCCGGAGCCCAAGCTCACACCTGCCTCTCCATTCTTTGATAAAAGAAATGTTTCAGGACTTCCCTGGTGGTCCAGTGGCTAAGACTTCACCCTCCCAATGTAGGAGGCCTAGTTTCAAGCCCTGGTTAGGGAACTAGATCCCATATGCTATAACTAGAGATCCTGCATGCTGCAACTAAAACCTGGTGAAGCCAAATAATACTATAAATTATTTTTTAAATTTCCTTTGGTTCTGAACTGAACTTGGTCTTGTTCTGTTGGTTCAAGCAACATCTGGCATGAGAACATTTGTTGGGGCTCAAAAGTGTCAGTAACCCTACATACAGTGTCTAATTTAAAAAAAAAGTGAACCAAAGACATGGAACTATCTGGAAATTTCATCAAACGTCTAAGTAACTCATGAAAATACATGTATTAGTACTGATTTCATATTCATTCCTCTTTTGTTGTAACAAAATGGCAAACTACCTGCTTTCTCTGTATTCATGAGAAAAAAGATTCTGATAAAGATGCAAGTTGGACAAACTGCTGCGCTGAAGACTGCCCGGAATAGACGGAAGAGAGTTCACTGGGGACATTGGATTGATTTGATGATAGAGGACCTTCCAAAGTTTACGCTACACATGTCCACATACACTCTCACAAACACACACCGCCTGTGTGTGGGGGCTCCGCATGTACGAACTCACAATAGAGAAATATCAGCGCCTTCCCCGACAATCTGTGTTGCCAAAATCATAGTTATGACAACAGCAGCACCTCTGCACCACTTGCCTGAAAGTTCTTAGGCTTCCTGGATGAAGGAAGGCCTGTGGCGTTTGGTAAAATTTAACTAGAGTAGGGCAGAGTTTCTATAGTCTTCGGCTAGTCTCTGCGTGCCTGACTTTTATAATAACTTATTTGACCTAGAAACACACATACTCTCTCTCTATCATATGTTATTATTAGCTATGCTGGTTTATATGGTATCCTTTATTCTAACATAAATAAAAGCATTAAGGAACACATTTATCCTCTTTTTCTTTTTTTTTTTTAAGAGGGAAGTAGATTCAATGGTCTGGAAAGCTGTTTCAATGTTTTTGGTGTTTCCTTCTTTCTCATTTGCTCAGAATGCCAGATTAATCTTTATAGAGAAAACTTTTTTTTTTCCCAAACAGGTTATTTGCAGAATGTTCAACAATGCCCTCAGGAAAAATTCCACACTAGTCATTGTAAGAGGACATGCAGATTTACAGCTCCGTCCACCCTCTGCAGCTGTTGATCCCCACCTTGCTTAGCATACACCCTCTCCCAGAGGCTGCTCTGTGCCTGGTTCAATTCTTTCTAGTGGTCTTGGTGTTTTTCTCCCTGTTTCCTCCATTCAGGTGCTCTTCCCTTTCGTTTCCCTGCATCCAAATCCTTCCCATTCCTCCAACTAAAATCTTGTCTCTGTGAAAACTTACCAGGCCCCTCCAGGTCATTGCAGCCTCCAACCTCTTAACTCTGAACAGATGGTTTATTTGTTGGGTATTGCTGATAAAATCTGAGGCAAGATGAGGTTTAAGCCAGAGTAGGGTTCAGGTCTGAGCGGATTCTGTCCGTTGGACTATCTTTGTGCCTTCTTGCCATATCTCTCAGTTCCTCTCTGTCATTTATTTTTTTAACTTGCTTTTCTTATGGTTTCTTCCCGCCACCCCCGCCCCCAGCCCTCTTTTAAGTGTGAAGACTCGTAGCATATCCTTAGTATGAATGGACTTGATAGCCAGGCTTGGGAGGAGGGCAACAGACAGATGGTAACTAGAAAACTATAGCACTCAGAGTGGAACATACCTACTCTTCTCACATCAAACTGAAAAACAGTAAAAATGTCAATGCTACAGTCAATCGAATCAAAAGAGAACTGCATTTATAAACAAGACAATTCCCAAAGGGTTGGCATATTACAAGTTGACTTCCCTAGCGGCCCAGATGGTAAAGAATCCGCCTGCAATGCAGAAGACCAAGGTTCGATCCCTCGGTTGGGAAGATCCCCTGGAGAAGGAAATGGCAACCCACTCCAGTATTCTTTCCTGGAGAATTCCTTGGGCAGAGTAGCCTGACAGGCTACAGTTCATGGGGTGCAATGACTGACTAACACTGGCATATTACAACACCCCTAAAAACTAATTTAGTTCATCAGGGAAAGCAGTTACATGGTATAAAATAAAATAATTGGAAAATATATATAGGATTGAGGACAGGAAGAGAAGGAGGCAACAGAGAATGAGATGGTTAGATGGCATTGGACATGAGTTTGAGCCAACTCTGGGAGATAGTGAAAGACAGGGAAGCCTGGCATGCTGCAGTTCATTGGGTCCACCGAGTCAGACACAACTTAGTGTGTCTGAACAACAAACAACAACAATTGAGGTCGGAAGGGAATAAAATATATAAACTTGGCAGGTAAGAAACTTAGAAACAATAAAGGCTATCTGAAGTACTGCCACGAGAAATAGCAATAAACTCAGATATGCAGATGACACCACCCTTATGGCAGAAAGCGAAGAGGAACTAAACAGCCTCTTGAGGAAGGTGAAAGAGGAGAGTGAAAAAGCTGGCTTAAAACTCAACATTCAAAAAAACTAAGATCATGACGTCCGGTCTCATCGCTTCATGGCAAATACATGGGAAAACAATGGAAACAGTGACAGATTTTATTTTCTTGGGGACCAAAATCACTGCAGATGGTGACTGCAACCATGAAATTAAAAGATGATTGCTCCTTGAAAGAAAAGCTATGACCAACCTAGACAGTATATTAAAAAGAAGAGACATTACTTTACCGACAAAGGTCCGTTTAGGGAAAGCTATTGTTTTTCCAGTAGCTGTACAGATGTGAGAGTTGGACCATAAAGATGGCTGAGCAACAAAGAACTGATGCTTTTGAACTGTGGTGTTGGAAAAGACTCTTGAGAATTCTTGGACTGCAAGGAGATCCAACCAGTCCATCCTAAAGGAAATCAACCCTGAATATTCATTGGAAGGACTGATGCTGAAGCTGAAACTCCAATATTTTGGCCACCTGATGCAAAGTTCCAACCCATTAGAAAAGACCCTGATGCTGGGACAGATTGAAGGCAGGAGAAGGGGGCCACAGAAAATAGATGTTTGGATGGCATCACTGACTCAGTGGACATGAGTTTGAGCAAGCTCCAAGAGATGGTGAAGGACAAGAAAGCCTGGTGTGCTGCAGTCCATGCAGTTACAAAGACATGACTGAGTGACTGAACAACAACAACAATTTTGAAATTAGGAAGGAGTGAGGAAAATAGTGGTTGCTTAAGTCTCAGTTCAGTTCAGTTCAGTTCAGTCGCTCAGTCGTGTCGGACTCTTTGCAACCCCATGAACCACAGCACGCCAGGCCTCCCTGCCTATCACCAACTCCCGGAGTCCACCCAACCCATGCCCATTGAGTCCATGATGTTGTCGAGCCATATCATCCTCTGACATCCCCTTCTCCTCCTGCCCTCAATCTTTCTCAGCATCAGGGTCTTTTCCAATGAGTCAGCTCTTCTCATCAGGTGGCCAAAGTAAGAGTTCAGCTTCAGCATCAGTCCTTCCAATGAATATTCAGGGTTGATTTCCTTTAGGATGAACTGGTTGAATCTCCTTGCAGTCCAAGAATTCTCAAGAGTCTTCTCCAACACCACAGTTCAAAAGCATAAGTTCTTTGGTGCTGAGCCTTCTTTATAGTCCAACTCTCACATCCATACATGACAACTGGAAAAACCATAGCCTTGACTAGACGGACCTTTGTCAGCAAAGTAATGTCTCTGCTTTTTAATATGCTATCTAGGTTGGTCATAACCTTCCTTCCAAGGAGTAAGCGTCTTTTAATTTCATGGCTGCAATCACCATCTGCAGTGATTTTGGAGCCCAGAAAAATAAAGTCAGCCACTGTTTCCAATGTTTCCCCATCTATCTGCTATGAAGTGATGGGACCAGATGCCATGATCTTAGTTTTCTGAATGTTGAGTTTTAAGCCAACTTTCCTCTTTAAGCCACTCTCCTCTTTCACTTTCATCAAGAGGCTCTTTAGTTCCTTTTTGCTTTCTGCCATAAGGGTGGTTTCGTCTGCTTATCTGAGATTATTGATATTTCTTCCAGCAATCTTGATTCCAGCTATGTCTTATCCAGCCCGGCAGTTTTCATGATGTACTCTGCATATAAGTTCAATAAGCAGGGTGACAATATACAGCCTTGACGTACTCCTTTCCCAATTTGGAACCAGTCTATTGTTCTTTGTCCAGGTCTAACTGTTGCTTCCTGACCTGTATACAGATTTCTTAAGTGGCAGGTCAGGTGGTCTGGGATTCCCATCTCTTTCAGAATTTTCCACAGTTTATTGTGATCCACACAGTCAAAGGCTTTGGCATAGTCAATAAAGCAGAAGTAGATGTTTTTCTGGAACTCTCTTGCTTTTTCCATGATCCAGCGGATGTTGGCAATTTGATCTCTGGTTCCTCTGCCTTTTCTAAAACCAGCTTGAACATCAGGAAGTTCACAGTTCACATATTGCTGAAGCCTGGCTTGGAGAATTTTGAGCATTACTTTACTAACATGTGAGATGAGTGCAATTGTGCGGTAGTTGGAGCATTCTTTGGCATTGCCTTTCTTTGGGATTGGGATGAAAACTGACCTTTTCCAGTCCTGTGGCCACTGCTGAGTTTTCCAGATTTGCTGGCAAATTGAGTGCAGCACTTTCACAGCATCATCTTTCAGGATTTGAAACAGCTCAACTGGAATTCCATCACCTCCACTAGCTTTGTTCGTAGTGATGCTTCCTAAGTCTAGAGAGAAGCAAGTAGATGCCTTCACCTTTTGCCTAGAAGAAACACCTTTAAATAAATAAAATCTAAGACAAAGCCACAAGGTGTTCAGCTACAGTCACACAGTGGGTTAAGAGGGACTTTGTCAAGAACACATTTTAAAGGACACATTCAGGGATGTTGTTCCACTTCAGTTCAGTTCAGTCGCTCAGTCGTGTCCGACTCTTTGCGACCCCATGAATCGCAGCACGCCAGGCCTCCCTGTCCATCACCAACTCCCAGAATTCACTCAGACTCACGTCCATTGAGTCCATGATGCCATCCAGCCATCTCATCCTCTGTCATCCCCTTCTCCTCCTGCCCCCAATCCCTCCCAG
>SJXQ01010207.1:16168-65275 GCA_006408695.1 Aepyceros melampus | reverse complement strand
TGTATTCTTGCCACCTCTTCTTAATATCTTCTGCTTCTGTTAGGTCCAGACCATTTCTGTCCTTTATTGAGCCCATCTCCAGGGTTAACCACATATTAGGCCACAAAAACTATCTCAGTAAATTCATAGTAATTGAAATCATATCAAGTATCTTCTCCAACCATAATATCATGAGACTAGAAATCAACTACAAGAAAAAAAGTTGCAAAAAGCACAAACTTGTAGAAATAAACAATATGCTACTAAACAACTAGTGGATCATTGAAGAAATTAAGGAAAGTTTAAAAAGTACCTGGAGACTGATGAGAACTCAACAGTCCAAAATTTATTGGATGTAGCAAAAGCAGTTATAAGAAGAAAGCTGATAATGATATAAGCATACCTCAGGAAATAAGAAAAACATCAAATAAACAACCTAAGCTTACACCTAAAGGAATAAGAAAAAGGACAAACAAAACCCAAAGTTAGTAAAAGGAAAGAACCAATAAAGATCAGAGATGAAATTAATGAAATAGAGACTAAAAAAATAGAAAGGATGAGTGAGACTAAGAGTTGGGTTTTTAAAAAGATAAATAAAATTGATAAATGGCTAGTCAAACACATCAAGAAAAAAAGAGAGGGGTCAAATCAATAAAATCAGAGATGGAAATGAAATGAATATCACAGAATAAGGTAAAATCATAAGAGATTACTAGAAACAGCTATATGTCAATAAAATGGGCAACCTAGAAGAAATGGGTAAATTCCTAGAAATATACCATCTTTCAAGATTGAGTCAAAGTGAAATATAAAATCTAAACAATCCAATTAGTAGTCATGAAATTGAATTAGTAATTAAAAATAGTTTCATCAAATCCAGGACCAGATGGCTTCACAGGTGAATTGTATCAAACATTTAGAGAAGAGTTAACACCTATCCTTTTTTAAACTATTCCAACAAATTGCAGAGGAAGGAGCCCTTCCAAACTTATTCTACCAGACCAAACTAGAGAAACACACTACAAAAAAATTGCTGTATAATACACTAGTGAACATAGATGCAAAAATCCTCAACAAAGAATTAGCCATTGAAGGGCAATACATTACAAGTTTCATACACCGTAATCAAGTAAAATTTACCCTGGGGGTGCATAGATGGTTCAATATTTATAAATCAGTATGATATACCACATTAACAAATTGAGAAATAAAAATCATATAATCATCTCAATAGATGTAGAAAATGTTTAGATGAAATTCAACATCCAAACTTTCTCAAGAAATTTTGGGCATAGAGGGAACATAACTCAACATAATTAAAGCCATATAGGACAAACCCACAGTTAATATCAATGGCTGACAGCATTTCCTCTAAGATCTAAGACAAGATGCCCATTCTCACCATTTTTATTTAATATAGTACTGGAAGTCCTAGTCACAGCAGTTACATAAGAGAAAGAAATAAAAGAAATCTAAATTGGAAAAGTAGTAAAACTATAACTGTTTTCAGATGACATACTTCATATACAAAATGCCACCAAAAAACTATTAGAATTCATCAATGAATTTACAAATACACAACAAATATATGGAAATCTGTTACATTTCTATACACTAACAGCAAACTAGAAAAAGAAATTAAGAAAACAAACCTATTTACAATTGCATCATTAGGAATAAAATACGTAAAAATAAATCTAAGGAAGCAAAAGACCTGTATTAAGAAAACTATAAGCACTGATGAAAGAAATTGAAGATGACAAGAACAAATGGAAAGCTATACTATGCTCATGGCCTGAAATAACTGAAATTGTTAAAATTAACGTACTACCAAAGACCATCTGCAAATTCAATGCAATTCCCCTTCCAAATAGCAATGACATTTTCCACAGAATTAGAAGAAATAATTCTAAAATTTTATGAAAACTGAAAGACACTATATAGCCAAAACAATCTTGAGAAATAAGAATAAAGCTGGAATAGGACATTCCCTAATTTCAAAATATACTAAAAGCTACAGTAATTGAAACAATATTGTACTGCCCCTCCCAAAAAAAACAACAGGACACAGATCAAAGGAACTCAAAAGTCAGCCCAGAAATGAACCCACACTTTTACAGGCAAATAACCTACAACAAAAGAGGTAAGAATAGAGAATGGGGAAAAGACAATCTCTTCAATAAACAGTGTTGAGAAAATTGAACAGCTACACTTACAAGAAGAGCTATACTTGCAAAAGAATCAAAGTGAACTAGTTTCTTAAACTATATATTCAAAATGGATGAAAAACTCAAATGCAAGCCCTGAAACCATAAAGCTCCAGCAAGGACAGAAAGCATGCTAAAGTATGACAGGTTAAAAGTGCCAATACTCAGGCACTAAAGTAAGCTGTCATCTACCCATCTAGCACCTTATTTTTAAAAATCTAACAATGAAATCACACCTTGCAGAGGTATCTGCATTCTCACGTTTACTGAAGTATTACTCCTGATAGGAAAGAAGTGGATATTCTGCTCCCTGTTCTTTCCTGTCACTCTTAGGGACACAATATCTATTTTCCTGCTACCTCTACATTACCTGACATTCCTCCCCAGGAGCCAAGCCTTTTCTTACACATACTCAACTATGATGTTCTGCCTGAGCACTTTTCTCTATATCTCACCAGCATTTTTGAACTTAATTTTGTTGCAAAGAAACATGGGAAAACAATAGAATGGGAATGACTAGAGATCTGTTCAAGAACGTTAGAGATACCAAGGGAACATTTCATACAAAGATGGGCACAATAAAGGACAAAAATGGTGTGGACCTAAGAGAAGCAGAAGATATTAAGAAGAGGTAGCAAGAATACACAGAAGAACTGTACAAAAAAGATCCTCATGACCCAGATAATTACAATGGTGTGATCACTCACCTAGAGCCAGACATCCTAGAATGCCAAGTCAAGTGGGCCTTAGGAAGCATCACTACAAACAAAGCTAGTGGAGATGATAGAATTCCAGTTGAGCTATTTCAAATCCTAAAAGGTGATGCTGAGAAAGTGCTGCACTCAGTATGCCAGCAAATTTGGAAAACTCAACAGTGGCCCTGTCAGTTTTATTCCAATCCCAAAGAAAGGCAAAGCCTAAGAATGCTCAAACTACTGCATAATTGCACTCATATCACAGGCTAGCAAAGTAATGCTCAAAATTCTCCAAGCCAGGCTTCAACAGTACATGAACCATGAACTTTCAGATGTTGAAGCTCGATTTACAAAAGGCAGAGGGAACCAGAGATCAAATTATCAACATCCGTTGGATCATCAAAAAAGAGAGCCTTCCAAAAAAAGCATCTACTTTTGCTTTATTAACTATACCAAAGCCTTTTAAAAACTGGAAAATTCTTAAAGAGATGGGAATATCAAACCACTTGACCTGCCTCCTGAGAAATCTCTATGCAGGTCAAAGAGCAACAGTTAGAACGGGACATGGAACAACAGACTAGTTCCAAATCAGGAAAGGAGTACCTCAAGGCTGCATATTGTCACCCTGCTTATCTAACTTATATGCAGAGTACAGCATGTGAAATGCCAGGCTGGATGAAGCACAAGCTGGAACCAAGATTGCCAGGAGAAATATCAATAACCTTAGATGTGCAGATGACACCACCCTTATGGCAGAAAGTGAAGAAGAACTAAAGAGCCTGTTGATGAAAGTGAAACAGGAGAGTGGAAAAACTTGGCTTAAAACTCAACGTTCAGAAAACTAAGATCATGGCAACTGGTCTCATCACTTCATGGCAAATAGATGGGGAAACAACGGAAACAGTGAGAGACTTTATTTGGGGAACTCCAAAATCACTCCAGATGGTCACTACAGCCATGAAATTAAAAGATGCTTGCTCCATGGAAGAAAAGTTATGACCAACCTAGACAGTATATTAAAAAGTAGAGACATTACTTTGCCGACAAAGGTCCATCTAGTCAAAGCTATGGTTTTTCCAGTAGTCATATTTAGATTTGAGAGTTGGACTATAAAGAAAGCTGAGCCCTCAGGTACTGATGCTTTTGAACTGTGGTGTTGGAGAAGACTCTCGAGAGTCCCTTGGGCAGCAAGGAGATCCAACCAGTCATCCCAAAGGAGATCAGTCCTGGGTGTTCACTGAAAGGACTGATGTTGAAACTGAAACTCCAATCCTTTGGCCACCTGATACAAAGAACTGACTCATTTGAAAAGACCCAGATGCTGGGAAAGATTGAAGGCAGAAGAAGAAGGGGATGATAGAGGATAAGCTGGTTGGATGGCATCACCGACTCAATGGACATTAGTTTGAGTAGGCTCCAGGAGTTGGTGATGGACAGGGAAGCCTGGTGTGCTACAGTCCATGGAGTGGCAAAGAGTTGGACATGACTGAGTGACTGAACAGAACTGAACTTAAACTAACATCACCATTAATTCAATAATCCATCACAGTAATCCAGTCTCAACAATTCAAATCCTAAACCACAAGAATACTCTGAGAAGAAAAATAAAGAATTAGAAGGTCAACACCCTAACAACTTTAATTTGTAATGTGATAATAAGAAAGTAGAACATGGGGTAGACTGCTATTTGCCATTCTGTTTTGCAGGCCATACTAGCTGCAGGGAGTGAACCCTGTTTTATATTAATAATCAGAATGTGCTGCTATTCAATGTGGTATTATGACGTATTATGATGCCATAATACATCACATGGAAAGTTGTTGACATGCCCTTCCCTCAGGTTTCTCTGGACTGAAAGGAGCCCATTTATTATTATTGATACTCGTTCTCTCTCTGCCTTTGCTTTCAACTGTTCACTGACATTCGTTAAACGGTTCCCTGGACTGGCAGAGTAGGCAGAAAACCTGGTAACATGGAAGGCTTTGGACAAAGCCCAGTGTCTCTGACAGCACAAAAACAGGAGTTCAGATGAAGAAACATCAAAAACAGTGTTTTAATTCATAAAGACCTGGAGATCCTTTGTGATTAGGCAGCTCCCGATGACAGACTGGGAAGTCACTTGAGACCCAACCAGGACTGGTGGCACAAGGAGTTCTCAGCTCAGAACAGAATGCTCACCAGGCAGTTTTCAATTTAACTAGGAGGCAAAAGAAGCACTTCAAGCTCAGAGAGCAGAGGCAAGGATACAGTCCTGCACTTCAGGGAAGTAGAAGAGGGAGAATAAGATGCTAGAAACCAGAGGAGAGGAAGTTTCCTTACAGGACACAGGAAGAAGACGAAATGAGACTGAACATTTGGAAAGCAGTCCAGAATGCATAATCAGTATTGTTCTTCACAAGAGACACCTTAAGGTCTTAAAGTAGTGGAGGTAATGTTTGTATTATATTATTATATACATTATATTAATATAATTGTATATTATAGTAATGATTTATATATTATATTTATATGTATTGTTATTATTTATTTAAAAAAATAGGAGTTAGTTCATCAGGGTTCTAATCCTCATTTTGTTCTTACCTAACTGTGTGCCATGGGGTAATTTACTTCTTCCTGTTTTTTGGTGTGGTTTCTTCATTTATAAGATTAAAATTGGTATCACACGGTGTCTCAGCTCTTCCTCCCCTCCCTTTCACATACTACCATGACTCTCAAAAAAGTTCTAGAACTTTCCTCTTCCAATGCCTTCAGAAATGATTTGCATGTGTGGCTATAAATACACACACACATACATATACACACACATACATATACACACACATACACAAGTGCACAAGTGTGCATGCACACTACAAATGAGGCAATCATTTCACAGATGCATCTTGTTTATTTATAACCCAAATAATACATTTAAGACTGACTATTCACCTTATTTCTATCTTAGCTTCAAGTGACTTTTAATTTTCTTAAAAAAATTAAATCAGATATGAAATTAAATATCATTTATGAAATGTTTATTATATGCCAACAATTTGCCAGAAAATTTCACTTATGTCCTCTTTGATTGTTTTCATATTATCAAAAACATAAGAGATCAACAATTTCATCTCCACTAAACAGAGGATGAAACAAAGTTTAATAATTAGTCAAAATTATACAAGGGTAAATAATGTTTTTATCCATAAATTAACAGATAAAGACTTGATCACTAAATATTAATCATAATCTTAGATATTCTAATCCCTTTCTGAATCTCATCTCCAACATGACATTCTCTGTCTAACTCAGCGTGTCCATCCTCAGACCTGATTATTCTTCTTACTGGGAGGCTACTGGCTCTTCTCACACAGAGGCTACTATCTCATCATCAGTTGTATGATTCTACTTAAATGCAAGCTCCTTGAGGCCTGAAGCATCTAATATAAATCATAAAACCAAGAAAACAGTAGATATCCAATAAGGGAAGAAACAAATAACTACTTGAGTGATCTATTTAGATTTATATCTATTTGAATTCAAGGACGTGTAACCTAAAATTCCATTCTTTCTCTGTGCGCCTAATATCTTTCTGTTAAAGATGTAAGAGAAATTAGCATTTCCAGCAGAATCGTTGCAAAACAGGAAGAAAGGCTGAAGATTCTGATCCCCTCTTTCTCTCCATTAATGGAGTGGTGAAGGACAGAGTACAATATACTGTGCTTAATGCAGATTCTGCTCGGTGAAACAATGATTACAATCAATTTGACTACTAATGTGACTTATCTTGTAAATTGCTGGGTCATTAACTTCAACAACATCAATGTGCTGTCACTATCCAATTCCACCAAATTAGTGTCCGAGGTAATAGGAGAACGAATGTATTAGTGCATTATTAGTGGCTAATAGAGACAGCGAATCTTTAATGTGCTGCAGAGAGCAGCTGAGGCACTAGAGACGGAGACAAGACCAAGGGAATTGGGTGAGGAGTCAAGATCCACAACTCTGTGGCGTGTTAGGACTGCTGCAGGAGCTCCTCCTGCCCCTTTGCCTTGGTGCCTTAGATGACACAGCTGAATACTAGGGGGATCTCAACCTGTGGTATGGAAAATGCCCATTCATTGCCCATTTGGAACAAAAGTAGAAAAAGTATAGCAACTGGATCATCCAAGTACAATGTGCCTGTTTAAGGTCAGGTTCTTGAAGCAGGAGCTTTTCCTGCCAGCCTTGCATTCACAAAATATGAAGGAACACTTACTCTGTACACACATGAGGATGGTCCCCACAACCTGACCTACCTGGAAGTTACTTTGAAAATGGGCCAAAGAACTAAATAGACATTTCTCCAAAGAAGACATACGAATGGCTAACAAACACATGAAAAGATGCTCAACATCACTCATTATCAGAGAAATGCAAATCAAAACCACAATGAGGTACCATTTCACACCAGTCAGAATGGCTGCGATCCAAAAGTCAACAAGCAATAAATGCTGGAGAGGGTGTGGAGAAAAGGGAACCCTCTTACACTGTTGGTGGGAATGCAAATTAGTACAGCCACTATGGAGAACAGTGTGGAGATTCCTTAAAAAATTGCAAATAGAAATGCCTTATGATCCAGCGATCCCACTGCTGGGAGGTCGGGAGGGGTGAGGTGGGGGTCGGGATTGGGAGTTCATGTACACTCGTGGCTGATTCATGTCAATGTATAGCAAAACGAATACAGTATTGTAAAGCAAAACAAACTAAAAAATAAAATTTAATTAAAAAAAATAAATAAATGGAAAAAAAAAAAAAAGAAAACTGTGCTCATATTCACTTTGAAAATTCCTTTGATACTTGTTTCTGAAATATTTGTGTCCATATTCAAGAAATAATCATTATATTCTCCCTGTCCATCCTTTCTTGTTGAGAAGCTTCTATGCCTACAGCCCAACAGGGGCAGGACTCAAACCACATGACCCTGTCCCTTTTCACAGTTCACTGAACCAAAGATGAGTACCTGTTTGAGATAGGTCAAGCACAGTCAGTCTTTTAGGAGAATGGAGTTAAAATATAGACATTGAGGAAGTCAGGGAGTGTTAAACAATAAACTGTAATCTTTCAAGTTGGAGTTAGTGCCAAGACACCAAATCCACATTCAAGCCAGTGTTATGGGGGAGCAGAATTTATGAACTTTACAAAAGTTCTAATGCAGAAAGGAGAATGAAAGGCTTAAGTGGAAGTGTGGAGAGAAGCTGTCTCAGAAAGATGGGGAAACGATGGCTGCTTGACCACTTTTCAGGTTCTGGACATAAAACCCACTACCTATCTCAAAATTAGGATTTATGCACTTCTCTTTCCTTTTGCTAAACTGGTTTTAGTAGGTTTCTGTTTCATGCATCCAAACAATCCCAATGATACTTTCTTTATGATTGTCAGCAAGCAGCTATTGATCACTTGCTGTGGGTAGCAAACTAAATCCTGCCAGAGACACTCAACCAAAAGAAGAGATAACTGCTTTTCAGAGAATGATAACTAGAGAAATTTTTCTAAGTATTTCTAATCATTTTTCTTTGGTGAAAGTGGAATTTATAAAAGCCCAGTTCTGAAATCACAGAGTCCTTTTTATGTCTGTAAGACAAGGTAGGATATGTAAAGAGCACATGAGAGGTATACTGTGTGGAGCTGAGATTCAACAATCTTTCAATAGTCATTGCCATCAGGACCACTAGCTCCCATTAACTGTGGGCCCCTATGAACCTAAGCTGGGCTTTTTCGTGTCTACCCGATGAGGTAGTTACCCTCTTTTAAAAGGAGGAAATAAGGCACAGTTAGCAAGCAATGGAATTTGAATTTAAACCCAACTTGTCGAACTCCAGAGTCTGCTGTGAGCCATTCCCCCATCTCCTTTTTCAACATCTGCTTCCCTCTTCAGAAGCTATGTCCCTTTCTCTTTTCAGATACCTTTTCTTGGCCTTCCTAATCAAACCTGTAGTCATCAGAGTTCCTTATACCAGGAACCTAACTCTTAAGAGAAATTGAAGTTATCATTTATCTCCCCTGCAGGAGGACTTGCATTATGCCTGATTTCTGCATCTGAATAGAAAAATATTAAGTTTATTAATATTAAGTTTAGGCATTTTTAAGAATGGGTAAGTGAAAGAATATCTTCATGACAATCCTGAAAACCCTCCCTGCAACCTGCAAAGGAAGATTGCTCTAAGAGTTTGCATATGTAGTGAAACTTTTTATGAATGACTAGAATTTTTTAATTCCACATTAATATGAAGCGATTTTCTTGCTTTCATTATGACATTGGTCAGAAAACACCTTCAATTGTAACTAAATGGTTTCAGTTAGTTTATTTTGAAATATGCTATATTAAATTTCCTTCTCTAAGTAAAAGATGAATTAATATGTTGAGGTTGAATATGTGGCAAACATTACTCAATATAATCAATGTGTGTTTCCCTTAAACAGTTCTCTCTTGCCAAGACCCACGCTATGAAGTAGGTCAGAAAGAGAAAAGCAAATACTGTATACTAATGCATATATATGGAATCTAGAAGACGGTGCTGATGAACCTATTTACAGAGCAGCGATGTCATCACTTCCCAGGTGGCGCTAGTGGTAAAGAACCCATCTGCCAATGCAGGAGACACAGGAGACATGAGTTTGATCCCTGGGTCAGAAAGATCCCGTGGAGAAGGAAATGGCAACCCACTCCAGAATCCCACGGACAGAAAAGTTTGGCAGGGTTCAGTCCATGGGGTTGCAAAGAGTTGGCATGACTGAGCATGCAGCATGCAGCTTAGACACAGACACAGAAAATAGACTTAGGGACATGGCTGTGGAGCAGAAAGGAGAGTAGGATGTATGGAGACAGTAATATGGAAACAACATGACCATATATAAAACAGAAAGCCAATGGGAATTTGCTGTATGACTCAAGGAACTCAAACCAGGGCTCAGTAACAACCGAGAGGGATGAGATGGGGAGGGAGGTGGGAAGCATGGTCAAGTGGAAGGGGACATGGGTAAACCTATGGTGGACACATGCTGATGTTTGATATAAGCCAACACAATACTGTAAACCAATAATCCTTCAGTTAAAAATGAATTCTTTTTTTTTTTAAAAAGACCCACTCTACACAAGTTAGGTTGGGAGTTTTGAAGCCAGCCATTACTAAGCTTATAACTCAGTCAAGGGTAAGACATGTCCATCACGTGTATTATGGCTTTGAGATTAAACTTGATCCTTAATAGACTTGTAACATCCTAGCAAAGGATTCCGAACACAGGGGATCTTACCAGGTAACAGACATAGCTAAATGCTTATACTTGGCACAATGAACAGGACTTATCAAAAGGATAACACATACACATATAAAGTTTTTTTAAACTTTTTATCTTGAAATAGTTAGATTCACAGTTCAGTTTAACTCTCAGATGGCTTAAACAACAAGTAATATTTTGCTATGTCATAAATCAAGTTGTCTGAAGATAGGGTAGTTCCAGGGTTAGTTAAACGATGGCTCAATAATGTCACCAGTCCCCCAGATGGTTCTCTTTACTCTCATTAGCAGTTTAGCCACTTCCCTTGTGGAGGCACGATGGCTGCAGCAGCTCACAGAATCACATCCTTAAACATCACCCTGTTCAAAGACTGACAGGGAATTTATTGCTTCTTGTGCTCCAGAATTGCCCCCCTACCCCCACGATCAGATTGCCCTGGAGGATTCATTGTCCAGAGCTGTATTACACATTCGGTTCTAAATAAATCACTAGTGAGGGAACTGGTTCTCAAAGTGTGAATAACAGTAGTAGCCTCATGTGGTGAGTCACTCAGCTGTGTCTGACTCTGCAGCCCCATGGACTGTAGCCTGCCAGGTTCCTCTGCCATGGAATTTTCCAGGAAACAATACGGGAGTGGGTTGCCATTTCCTACTCTGGAGATTAGCATCATCGTCTGCTAGAAGTGCAAATTCTGGAGCCCTATGAGAATCAGAAACTCTGAGAGTGGGGCTCACTAATTAGTGTTCTAACTAGACCTCCAGATGACTCTGACAGAGCTCAAATATGAGAACGACCGACTTAGACTAACCAGAAACCACCTCCTGGGGCTAGGAAAATGTCTAGTCTTCTCTCAAGTTCATGGACACCATGTGAAAATGGCTTAGTTATGTCCGACTCTGCTACCCCATGGACTGTATGTAGCCTGCCAGGGTCCTCTGTCCATGGGATTTTCCAGACAGGAATACTGGAGTGGGGAGCCATTCTCTTCTCCAGGGAATCTTCCCAACCCAGGGATCAAATTCAGATCTCCTGCATTGCAGGCAGAGGTTTACCAACATAAATCTGAACCATATCATGTTCTACCAGCAAGGAAGAAAGGGAAAAGAAACTCTGACTAGAGATAATCGTGTTCTAGAGCAACCCCACATCCAAAGAGTGGTGGCTGCACGGGCACAGGAGGGCCTAGAGGAGCTATTCCACATTCAAGGTCCGGAGGGGTGGAGGTGAGGAGATACCCCTCGTCCAAGGTAAGGAGCAGCGGCTGCACTTTGCTGGAGCAGCTGTGAAGAGATACCCCACGTCCAAGGTAAGAGAAACCCAAGTAAGATGGTAGGTGTTGCAAGAGGGCATCAGAGGGCAGACACACTGAGACCATAATCACAGAAAACTAGTCAATCTAATCACATGGACCACAGCCTTGTCTAACTCAATGAAACTAAGCCAAGCCATGTGGGGCCACCCAAGACTGGCGGGTCATGGTGGAGAGGTCTGACAGAATGTGGTCCACTGGAGAAGGGAATGGCAAACCACTTCAGTATTCTCACCTTGAGAACCCCATGAACAGTGTGAAAAGGCAAAATGATGATAGGATACTGAAAGAGGAACTCCCCAGGTCAGTAGGTGCCCAACATGTTATTGGATCAGTGGAGAAATAACTCCAGAAAGAATGAAGGGATGGAGCCAAAACAAAAACAATACACAGCTATGAATGTGACTAATGTTAGAAGCAAGGTCTGATGCTGTAAAGAACAATATTGCATAGGAACCTGGAATGTCAGGTCCATGAATCAAGGCAAATTGAAAGTGGTCAAATAGTAGATGGCAAGGGTGAACGTCAACATTCTAGGAATCAGCGAACTAAAATGGACTGGAATGGGTGAATTTAACTCAAATGACCATTTTATCTACTACTGCGGGCAGGAATCCCTCAGAAGAAATGGAGTAGCCATCATGGTCAACAAGGGTCTGAAATGCAGTACTTGGATGTAGTCTCAAAAACGACAGAATGATCTGTTTGTTTCCAAGGCAAACCATTCAATATCACAGTAATCCAAGTCTATGCCCCAACCAGTAATGCTGAAGAAGCTGAAGTTGAAGGGTTCTATGAAGACCTACAAGACCTTTTAGAACTAACACATTATCTCTTCTTGCTATTCTTTGGAACTCTGCATTCAGATGCTTATATCTTTTCTTTTCTCCTTTGCTTTTTGCCTCTCGTTTTTTCAGAGCTATTTGTAAGGCCTTCCCAGACAGCCATTTTGCATTTTTCTATGCCCCAACCAGTAATGCTGAAGAAGCTGAAGTTGAACAGTTTTATGAAGACCTACAAGATCTTTTAGAACTTACACTCAAAAAAGATGTCCTTTTCATTATAGGGGACTGGAATGCAAAAGTAGGAAATCAAGAAACACCTGGAGTAACAGGCAAATTTGGCCTTGGAATACAGAATGAAGCAGGGCAAAGACTAATAGAGTTTTGCCAAGAAAATGCACTGGTCATAGCAAACACCCTCTTCCAACAACACAAGAGAAGACTCTACACATGGACATCACCAGATGGTCAACACCGAAATCAGATTGATTATATTCTTTGCAGCCAAAGATGGAGAAGCTCTATACAGTCAACAAAGACAAGACCGGGAGCTGACTGTGGCTCAGATCATGAGNGAATGAAGCAGGGCAAAGACTAATAGAGTTTTGCCAAGAAAATGCACTGGTCATAGCAAACACCCTCTTCCAACAACACAAGAGAAGACTCTACACATGGACATCACCAGATGGTCAACACCGAAATCAGATTGATTATATTCTTTGCAGCCAAAGATGGAGAAGCTCTATACAGTCAACAAAGACAAGACCGGGAGCTGATTGTGGCTCAGATCATGAACTCCTGATTGCCAAATTCAGACTTAAATTGAAGAAAGTGGGCAACATCACTAGACCATTTAGGTATGACCTAAATCAAATCCCTTATGATTATACAGTGGAAGTGAGAAATAGATTTAAGGGTCTAGATCTGATAGATAGCCTGATGAACTATGGAATGAGATTCGTGACATTGTACAGGAGACAGGAATCAAGACCATCCCCATGGCAAAGAAATGCAAAAAAAAAAAAAAAAAAGCTAGATTCACAGGAAGCTGCAAAAAAGTTCATAGGGAAGTCCAGTGCACCATTTCCCCATTCTCCCTAAATGTTAATATCTTGGTCAATTCTAGTACTTTATTAAAACCAGGAATTTGACATTAGCATAAACATGAAATTTATTAAGATTTCATCAATTATGTATGCATTCATTTTGTGAGAATGTGTATATAGTTCTAGGAAATACTACCACATGTATAGCCTTGCATAGTCACCACTACAACCAAGATACTCAGCTGTGCCATTACCACAAAGATTTCTCTTGTATTATTCCTCTATAGTCCTTTTCCACGTTCTTCTTAACACCCTTAATTGCTGGGAACTACTAATCTGTTCTTCATCTCTATAACCATGTGTTACAGGAATGTTACACAAATAAGAATCACATATTATAGATCTTTCTAAAAATTTTTTCATTCAGGATAAATTCCCTGAGGTTCATCCAAGTTTTGTGTGTACCATTCAAGTTTGTTCCTTGCTCTTATAAAATAGTATTCTATGGTATAGATTACCACAGTTTATTTCAGGTGCCACCACTGAAGGATGTATGGGTAGTCTCAACTTGGGTTATTACAAATAAAGTTGTTATGAATGTTTGTGTAACATCCTTGCATGAAAATAGCTTTCATTTTCTTGGAATAGATACTCAAGATGGAAATTTCTGGGTATACAATTAGAAATTGAGTAGTTCTTCAGTTTTGAAAGAACCATTATCTAAAATAGTTGTTGTTCAGTAGCTAAGTAATGTCCGACTGTTTGTGACCCCATGCACTGCGGCACTCCAATCTCCTCCGTTCTCCAGTCTCTTCTGGAGTTTGCGCAAATGCATGTCCTTTGAGTCAGTGATGCTATCTAACCATCTCATCCCTCACTGCCCCCTTCTCTATTGCCTTCAGTCTTTCCCAGCATCAGAGTCTTTTCCAAGAAGTTGACTATTCGCATCAAAGCCAAAGTATTGGAGATTTAGCATCAGTCATTCCAGTAAATATCCAGGGATGATTTCCTTTAGGATTGACTGGTTTAATCTCCTTACAGTCCAAGGGACTCTCAAGAGTCTTCTCCAGCACCACAATTCAAAAGCATTAATTTTTTGGCACTCAGCCTTCTTTATGGTCCAGCTCTCACACCTGTAAATGACTACTTGAAAAACCATAGCATATGGACCTTTGTCAGCAAAATGGCGTCTCTGCATTTTAATACTCTGTCTAGGTTTGTCATAGCTTTCCTTTCAAGGAAAGATGATGTACTTTCCAAGATGTAGTCTGCATATAAGTTAAATAAGCAGGGTGATAATATACAACCTTGTTATTTTTCATTTCCATCAGCCATATGTGAGTGATCCAGGTCCCGTGTCCTTGCCATCATTTTTCCTCACCATTATTTTTTTCTTTTTTTAATTAATTAATTTATTTTAATTGAAAGCTAATTACTTCACAATGTTGTAGTGGGTTTTGCCATACATTGACATGAATCAGCCATGGGTGTACATGTGTCCCTCATAGCTCAGTAAAGAATCTATGTGCAATGCAGGAGACCTGGGTTCGATTCCTGGGTCTGGAAGATTCCTGGGAAAAGAAAATGCAACCCTCACCATTATTTTTTATTTTAGCCATTCTGATAGTAGTATAATGATATCTCATTGTGGCTGAAATTTGCATTTCTCTAATGGCTAACAATTTTGAACATCTTTCCATTCCATCCTTTTCAGTGAAATGTCTGTGTGTGTTTTTGAACATTTTCTAGCTGGATTTTTTTTAGTGTTGAGTTTTGAGCTACACAATACTTTCTCATATAATAAGAATTACTTCAATCCTATTTAGAAGAAAGATTTTTGAATGCATTTTAGGCAAGGTTTAATATTGACCTGGTTGTTCTTTCAAAGGGGATACACAGTGATAGGCACTAAAATATTTCCTTTTGCATTTATTTAATAAATATCTCATCAGTACCCAGCCTATACCCAGCCTACTATATCATGTATTTTAAATTACATTTTAAATCTCTAGTTAATTATTACTCCCCTCTAGTGTCTACCGCCTCCTACTTAACAACTTCATCTTTTGCTACTCTGCCCATTAAATTCTATGCTACAGTTACCCTCGACTTCCAAGTCTGCCTCAAATATTCCATATCTTTCTTGGCTCTCTGTACTTTACAAGCTATTTTCTCAGGCTGGAATATCCTTTGCTGCTTCTTCATGTGGAAAACCCCTACTCAAACCTCAAGATCCAAGAACCTCTAAGAACCCTTCTCTAATATCTTCTATACTCCTACTCCATTTTGCTCAACTCATGATTGCTGCACTAGTAATTCTCTTGACTTTTCAAATAGTTATTTTTTATATTAACGTATATTCTCTCTCCTCCATAAAGCAGCTGATAAGGGCACATGGGATAGTGAGTGCGGCACTCTGCTGTCGGGTGCTCTCACTTCTGTTCCCACCAGCATTTGAACACCACACCTCCAAGAATCAACCAAGTTCATTCCCGTATTGGCTTATGACAACTGAGTTTTTAATTGCAATTATGTAAGTGAATCATATAGTATTTAAATTGATGAAATACGAGGGTGAAAGACAAGGGGTTGTTATTGCTGTGAATATAAGTTATTCGTTTAGATGTGAATACTAAGTTATTGGTTTAGAATGATTTGATGAAAGCAAATCAAATTAGGGATGGGTGAAAACTTATAAAAGAGTAGGGGTGAAAAACATAACATTTCAGAGGAGTTCAGAACTCAGATTGTTTTGATGCTAGTAACTTAAACTTTTCACTCTTCAAAATAAATTTGAAAATTATATAGAATGTATGATAGATGTAGGTTACATAAGACAGAGCATGTGAAACTCCAATTATTCAAATCTGTATACAAAAGTCCTTGGCCTTAAAATGAGTTAATTTATTATCACTTTAAGTAAAATATATAGTACTTATAGCATTAGTATTTATTACAATTTTTCTCTTTAACTATCATTCTCAACACACAAAATACTGGTTTGAATTACATCAGTCAAGAAGGCTTCTATTACATTTTCTACTGAAGCTTATCATTCAAAAAATCTTTTTGTTTATGTGCTTTCCTACCAGATTGAGAGCTCCTTAATGTCAGGAACCTGGCATTTTGCCTGATACATCAGGAATACTCAATAAATTACTGTTGGATGAGTGAAAAGATATCTGTAAAGCGAATTTTTAGAAATCAAAAGAAAATTGTATCTTATGATCTTCATGCAACTATTTAATACAATTTATTCCAAGAAGTTATCGGTCAGAAATATCAACAATCAATTCAGAGGAGTTCATTCTCTCTCTAAGGAGAATCTAGGCCTCAAGGGTGTTAGCTAGTCTTGATATAAGTATACATCTGTATATGTATGGCACATAGATGGGGAAACAATGGAAACAGTGACAGACTTTATTTTTGTGGGCTCCAAAATCACTGCAGATGGTAACTACAGCCATGAAATTAAAAGACGTTTGCTCCTTGGAAACAAAGATATGACCAACATAGACAGCATATTAAAAAGCAGAAACATTACTTTGCCAACAAAGGTCCATATAGTCAAAGCTATGGTTTTTCCAGTAGTCATATATGGATGTGAAGGTTGGACTATAAAGAATAGTTATAGTGCTGAAGAATTGATGGTTTTGAACTGTGGTGTTGGAGAAGACCTCGAGAGTCCCTTGGACTGCAAGGAGATCCAACCAGTCCATCCTAAAGGAAATGAGTCCTGATATTAATTGGAAGGACTGATGCTGAAGATGAAACTTCAGCACTTTGACCACTTGATGGTGAAGAATTGACTCATTTGAAAAGACCCTGATGCTGGGAAAGATTGAAAGCTGAAGGAAGAGGGGACAACAGAGGATGAGATGGATGGATGGACATGAGTTTGAGCAAGTTTTGGGAGTTGGTGATGGACAGGGAAACCTGGTGTGCTGCAGTCCATGGGGTTGCAAAGAGTCAGACATGACTGACAGACTGAACTGAACTGACTGTATATGTCTGTGTGTCTGTATATAAAATATAGTCCCACAAGTTTAACTAGATTTCATTGTGATGAAAATTAACCTTTCAGCATGGAAATGTTGTTTCTTAATTATTATTATTCTTTACATAGTTTCTCAAATACGGTCATGATATAGCCCAACATAATCTAGATATCTATTAGGGTGATGAAAAGCAATTGTGATTACAGTCTGTGAATTTTAAATCATTATAACTAGACTCAAACACATTTTATTAATCAAAGTAAGAACTATTATAATCAACACTTTTTTTGCAATAAGAAATAAGTTTGTTGATTCTTGTAGCATAAAAATCTGTGCTTTGGGATTCAACATACTGTTGGAAAGCGTTTTCTGCCTCCTGGCGAGAGGTAAGGTGAATACGGCAGATGAGGCAAAATTTTGTAGCCCAATTCATTCAACTTTTGAAGCACCAGTTGTGTGATATTCAGTCACGTGTTACCATGGAGAAGAAAGGGGCCCTTTCTATTGACCAATGCCTGCTGCAGGCATTGAGGCTTTGGTGGCATCCCATCAATTTACTGAGCCTATGCCTCAGATGGGTTTCACTGGGATTCAGAAAGCTGTAGCTGATCACGCCGAGCAGCAGACCACCAAGCAATGACCACAACCGCTTTGTGCAAGTGTGGCTTTGGGAAGTGCTTTGGAGTGTCTTCTCAGTCCAGCCGCTGTGTCAGTCATTGCCCGTTGTCATATAAAATCCACTTTTCCTCACACGTCACAATCCAAAGAAGAAATGGTTCTTTGTTGTTGCATAGAATAAGAGAAGCGAACACTTCAAAATGATAATTTTTTGACTTTCAGTCAGCTCATGAGGCACTCACTTACCAAGCTTTTTCACCTTTCCAATTTGCTTCAAATGCTGAATGACCAGAGAATGGTCAACATTGAATTCTTCAGCAACTTCTCATGTAGTTGTAAGAGGATCAGCTTCAGTGATTGCTCCCAGTTGGTCATTGTCAACTTCCAATGGCTGGCCAATGCACTCCTCATCTTTAAGGCTCTCATTTCCTTTGCAAAACTTCTCGGACTATCACTGCATTGTACATTCGTTATTGGTTCCTGGGCCAAATGCATTGTTGACATTGTGAGTTATCTCCACTGCTTTATGACCCATTTCAAACTTGAACTAAAAAATTGCTCAAATTTGCTTTTTGTCTAATGTCATCTCTACAGTCTGGAATAAATATAAAATAAATAGCAAGTAATAAGTTATTAGCAAAAAAATAAAGTGATAAATGTGCATTAAAATGATAACTGACATAACCACATTTATTTAAGAATGCAATCCAATATCAAACAATGCAAAACCACAATTACTTTTGCACCAACATAATAAAATGAAATATTTTTCAAGTTAAGCTCATATTTAACCCTACTAGTTTCAGCCAAAATACAATGTGTTACCTATAAATCAGTTTTAAAAATCTAAATGATTTCTCTGAGCCGCATCCACAGCACCACTGTGAAATACAAATTACTAGGTGAGGTGCTTTGCATCAGCTTTTTGCCAAGTAACTAAAAGACCTTTCTTCAAGCTCTGAGGGGTCCTCTTAGCACTTTCTTTGGTCCAATTAACACTGAATGGGAAAATTGAGAGGGCTCTTCATATTATCTCTGCAATTAAATGATTTGGCTGGCAATTATTTTTAGAGCCTCATCCAGTAAGTACAAAAAAATGAAAAAGAATGAGTCAGCTCCTGTATTGTTGATTACCTTTGGGTTAGCTCCTGTCCTTACTTTCTCACTTTGGAGAACAGATGATACAATCCGTCTTGGTGTAAGTGTCAACCATCTTGTCTTTCAACTGGAAAGCTAGAAGTGACAGCTTGGTATATTAAGAGGTCTCGGCCTGAATAAATTGATGTCAGGTTTTATTACATATAGTCCAAGTTAGGAGCCACAGGACAACCACTCAACAGCTATGTATTGAACGAATAAATGGTATACAGCGGTATCGCCCGTTCTTGAAATAAAGATAGAGACAGGAAAGGTCTGTGTTCTATAGAAGGCTAAAGTCCACCAAAGAAGATGTACAATACAAACCAAGCTATATGGCAAGGCCCTTATGGTGTTGAAAGGAGCTGTTCTCTTGTCCTTATGGGCTGGAGCATGGCTGAAGTTGTGCAAAGAAATGGCTACTGGAAGCCCAAGTCTATCTGAATATTTAAAGAAACCATAAGCAGCCTCAAGGAAGTGGCTCATACTCAAACTTGGTATAAAAGAGAGAGAAATGGGATAGGGAGAGATTTTTAAGTAAAATTCATTCCCTAGAAGTAAAACAAAAAGATAAATCAATACCACTAACATTTTTGAAATACTTATGAGAATAACTGTGCTAAATTCGAAAAGAGTATTTTTCAAACTAAGAGATACAACCCAGTAGAGAACTGTAAGTTTCCCATTTTTAAAATGAGCTAAAATAAGATAGAAAATATCAGAATATTTCACATATAGTAGGTGTATGTTTGTTTCAGTTACGGATGTGTGTGGTATTGAGTCACGGTAAGAATGTTTTACCGTGAATGTTAATTTTTTAACCTCTGATCTTTTTATTAATTAATTTATTAATTAGAGGATAATTTAAATTTAAAATTAGCTTAAAATATTACTCTAAAAAGTTTTTTCCTAAACGTGGCTAACAAAGCCATTTAGGAGTCATTCCAAATTTCCAGGTCCCATCTTAGGAGGAGGGGTCTAGCATCCTCTGGACACCTCCTCAGAAAAAAAAAATCCGGAAATCATTAATTCTAATTAGTATGAGTTCAATTCAGTCTTTCAGTTCTGTCTGACTCTTTGTGAACCCATGGACTGCAGCATGCCAGGCTTCCCTGTCCATCAACAACTCCTGGAGCTTACTCAAACTCATGTGCGTCGAGTCGGTGATACCATCCAACCATTTCATCCTCGGTCGTTCCCTTCTGCTCCCGCCTTCCATCTTTCCCAGCATCAAGATTTCCCAGCAATTAGTATGAGTAGGTGAGAAAATGGAAAAAAAAATGAGAAAGTGTGCTATGACCTAGGCATCAGGACCCACAAGTGGAGTTTAAGAGTGATGAATGTGGGAAGAAGTTTTCATAGAAGACTGTTAGAGAAGGTTCCTGGAGCAACTGCTGTGAGCAGGATACAAAGGTACATGAGGACTTGCAATTTGAGGGAAGAGAGCTAAAACACTCTCAAGAGTGAAGTTCGCCAGGGAAAGACCCATGAAAGAGGTTAAGACTTGCCTTTACTGAGACCTGAACAGTGATTCCGCCCAAGGTTTCTTGAGAAAAGAAAGTGTCTCACTTGCACTGAGCACCAGTTGCTGAGAACACAATCGAAGTTGAATGAGTACAGATTATTTGTGGAGGAACAGTAAGAAGTTGAGCCAGAAAAGTAGGTCTGAATGGTAACTTCGCATGTAAGATCAGCCTCTGCATTCATATATTTGAGAGACATAAGAGAAGTAGAATCAAAAGGAAAAATCACAGACAATTAAGTTTTTTTCATTTCTTCTCTTGGCTTCTGCAGCAAAGTTACACAGAAATGTACAAGAACGCATCCAAAGATGTCCTCTAAAATACTGATCATCTTTTTCTGACTGTAAGAGGCTGGATGCTCAGGTTTAAACAACAAATTTGGAAAGAAGTTTTTGTTTTAAGACCTTAAGACACACACTGTATCAGTTGTAACTTCTTCCATGCAGCTATGCTTCTCTATCCATTGCTATACATTAGAATAATCTGGGAGCTTTCAAACTGTCCATTGTTTGGGCTCCTCACTAATAAGAAACTAAGTCAGAGCTTCCAGGGGTGTATCTGGAGCATTTGTGCTGTTGAAAAGTGCCCCAGGAACTCTGACACGCATTCAGGTTTGAGAACAATTGAAATGTGAATACTAAAACTCGCACTGCTAAAGCAGACCAGAGTTTATACTCTCTTTTTTGCTTCTCAACTGAAGAAATCAGGCTGACATTTATTTTTTTCCAGTCTTGCCCCAGGCTGCAGCCACAATAGAACCATGGACAGCAGTGATTCTTTCCTTAACTCTGTAGGCAAAACCAAAGATGAACTTTTAAGCTGAAGCCCCTGACAGCTGCTCCTGTTCAATGCCAATTATACTAAGCTAGACATCCTTCCCTTCCAGACATATCTCCCCAATGGCACACCATTGTCAGCCTTTCACACTTATTCCTGTGGCTCTCAGTTCTTTAATGGCATAGCCTAAACTCTTTATCCAGACACTCCTCGCCCTTCCTAATATGGCTCAAAACACTTATTCAAGCTGTGGTTTAGGCTTCTAACTGTTGGAGTTGCTTTACTATTCCCTCACGTGTCCTATTCTTTCTTGTTTCTACCTTTCTCTTGCTCTTATCCACATTTGCAATGGCAAGAGTTCTGTTCTTACTCTCACTTCATCCAGTTTTGCTACTCAATGTCAAAGGCCAGCTTAAGTCCCTCTTTGATTATCAACAGCCTTTGAAGCTTCTTTAGCATTGGGAAATACATTCGATTCAATGGTTCAAACAGAACTTCAAGTTGTTCAGTGAAGAAGATTCGTTGTATTTGGATCATAATTATTCACCATAATGATTCTGTAGTTCAACTGTCTGGGGCTGAATCTTAGTTCTTTAACTGATTTATTATTTGACTTCTCCAAGCTTTAGTTTTTTCACACGTAAAATGGGGGGAAATAGTTCCTACCTTAAAGGTGAGGTTCAAATCGACAATGCAAGAAAATTCATTAGCACAATGTTTAACCTAGAATATTCAATAAATTCTAACTTTTCTTGCTTGTTTATCTGTCTCTTCATACTTTCTGATAAATATATCTTGTCTCTTCAGCAAAATTGTAAGATCACTTAAAAATCAACTCCTTATTACCTGAATTACAATACTATACTAAAAGCAAGTTTGAGATCAGAGCATTAAATTTCAAATTCCAATTCATCCATTTCCTCCTTATATTATTTATGGAATATTATTCAACCTGTTTAAACTTCAATTCTCTAATGTCTAAAATGGAAGTTATAATAATAGTGGTATTTTCCACATTCAGAGATTAAAGGAAATAATTCACGATAAAGTTCTTTGCTATCTTTCAAGTACTAATAGATAGTCTGCTGCTACTGCTGCTCCTGCTAAGTCACTTCAGTCGTGTCTGACTCTGTGTGACCTCATAGATGGCAGCCCACCAGGCTCCCCCGTCCCTGGGATTCTCCAGGCAAGAACACTGGAGTGGGTTGCCATTTCCTTCTCCAATGCATGAAAGGGAAAAGTGAAGTCACTCAGTCGTATCCAACTCTCAGCAATCCCATGGACTGCAGCCCACCAGGCTCCAACATCCATGGGATTTTCCAGGCAAGAGTACTGGAGTAGGGTGCCATTGCCCACATGTTTATTGAATTATTCCATAACATCTAACTTTGAGATTACATATATTAATAAATAGCTTACTTACTGAAAGTATTAGTTCATTGACTAATTGTTCACTTAAAAATAAAAAAGTTGGTGCAAAATTTAGGTCTTAATTTCTTCATCTGTAAAGAAAGTGCATTAAACAGGAAAGAGATCATAAGGTCTTTTCTGACTCTAAATTCTATATCTTTGAAAAGTGTCTATACTTTTATATGAGTTGAAAAGAGACAACCAGGGGATTATATGTGCATATGCTTTTCCTTTATGTATATTCCATACATAAGAAAATAAATCAATAAACCTGTAGTGATTATCTCTGATAGAACTGTGTTGATCTAAACATTTTCTATTCTCTGTGTGAGATTTCAAAATTTCTATGATTAAGAAATTATTATTGAAAAATCCTTAAGATGTAAAAGCCTTTCCCAAAAATGTGTGTGTGGGGGGGTGTGGGGTGTGTGTGTGTGTGTGTGTGTGTGTACAGAAGCACTGAAATCTTTTAGGACAGCTGACTATCAGTGTGCTCTGACGGCTTCTTGCACATTTTTGCTCGTTATAGCTAGAAAGCTGAAGGAACAGACTGAGTAGAGTGCACACACATAAAGCTTTGTTTGAAACTTTGCAGTAAGATTATTATAATCTCTGTAGAAATTTGAAATCATAAAAATGTAAAGTTGAAGAACTCTTTCCAGAGAAGCCCAGCAGGTGAGAGTGGCACCTACTGGCGTGCTGTGGTACAGCAACCAAGCTCCCTCAGACCTTATAGCAGGCTGTGCATGCGTGCGTGTGGGCTCTGTCTGGTGACTGAATTTTTAAGGAGGCCTAGAAGACCTGATGCTGGGAGGGTTGGGGGCAGGAGGAGAGGGGACGACAGAGGATGAGATGGCTGGATGGCATTGCCGACTCGATGGACATGGGTCTGGGTGAACTCCGGTAGTTGGTGATGGACAAGGAGGCCTGGCGTGCTGCAATTCATGGGGTGGCAAAGAGTCAGACACAACTGAGTGACTGAACTGTACTGAACTGAAAGGAGTTCAAGGACAAAGGACTTAGGGTTGCATTTGGAAAAGTATAGATCTATTTCAAAAGTAATTACTGTGCTCTTACAGACTGAAAAAATTCTTAATTATGTTTCCCTAAATGGGAGCCTATCTCCTACTTTTAAATGCAAAAAAGTACAATTTTCTTTTTAGAAAGTAGGATTTTCTCCACAGAAATAAACTTTATAAACATTTTGGTTGAAAACATATACCAGCTACAGAAAATAATATCCATTTTTTTTTCCTTCCAGTATAGAGATCTTTGAAGATCATTTTAACCTTTTAATGTGGGCTGTCAGTTCATTGAAGGATAAAACATTGGAATGGACATGAGGTCATATGAGTCAGGGATTCTTAATCAGTAAATTGGGACAGGTCGAGTATACACTGAAACTTATGGTAAAATTTTTCTAGAGAAAAAGACTAGCTTCTGTCCATTTTCCAGTGAGTCCCTGGACCTTAAAGGGTCTCTGGGACTGCCCTGGTTTATGTCTGCTTATCTGGTATCATTGTTACTAGCATCTCCTTTCTCAGAATTGTCCTAGTCTAGAAGATAAGTTATTTAATCTTGCTAGTTAAAGCCCGTGGGTCAAAGCATTATTTTTCTTTTTTTGTGCAAGTCATGATTTATTTGACAGGAAGTAAGGCAACTTTAAAAGAAGTTTTATGAAATTCTCTGAACACAAATAATGTAAACGTGAAATATTGATTTAAATTTCTTCATTTATATTCTGCTTAAATTTAGATAACACACAGCTGAATACTTTACCAGTGTTTATCTACCATCCCCCAAATGTTTGTGTTCATCTTTTTCTTAGTTGTATTACATCTGGGTAAACACTAGGAATGACAGGTAAAGATGTATTAGGTATTTTTTGTTCATTCATTCAAATAACATTATTAAGTATCCACTTAACAACAATTTGTGGTAGTGGACAGAAAAAAAGGTAAAATAATATCTCATTTGTTCCATAGCTTGCAATCTGTCTGAGGAAATAAACACACTTTTTAAAAGCTAAGACAATTAAAATAACAAAGAGATACTTGTAATATCTATTAAAATGGCCAAAATTCAAACACTGACAACACCAAACACTGGCATGAGTGTAGAACTTCAAAGCAAAAGTGAAGGTGAAGTAGCTCAGTCGTGTCCGACTATTTGCGACCCCGTGGACTGTAGCCTACCATGCTCCTCCGTGCACAGGGTTTTCCAGGCAAGAGTACTGGAGTGGGTCGCCTTCTCCAGAGGATCTTCCCAACCCAGGGATCGAACCCTGGTCTCTTGCATTGTAGGCAGATGCTTTACCATCTGACCCAAAAGCTCTCATTTATTCTGGTGGGAACACAAAACGGTACAGCTACTTTGGAAGACAGTTGGTAGTTTCTTACAAAACTAAACATACTCTTACCATATCATCTAGCAACTGGGTTTCTTAATATTTTCCCAAAGGAGTTAAAAACTTAGGTCCATGTAAAAATCTGCACATAGATTTTACAGCATCTTAATTTGTAACTACCAAAATTTAGAAGCAACCAAGGTATTCATCAGTAAGTGAGTAGATAGGTAAACTGTTTCATCCAAACAATGACATATTACTCAGTGCTGAAAAGATGTAAGCTATTCAATTTGTGAAAGAGCATGGAGAAAATGTAGTAAGTGAAAGAGCCAATTTGAAAGGATAGGTACTGTGTGATTTCAACTATGCAATACTCTAAACTATGGAGACTGTAAAAAGGTAAGTGGCTTCCACAGGCTAAGGGGACAGAGGAGTACATGCAGCGCAGAGGGATTTGGGGCAATGAAGACACTCCGTATAGTCCTTTAATGATGGATACATTATACACTTGTCTAAATCAATAGAATATACAGTATCAAGAGTGAAATGTAATGTAAAGTGCATACTTGGGCTGATTATGATTTGTCATTGTAGGTTCATCAGTTGTAACAAATGCACTCTCTGGTGGGTGATACCCATAATGGGTGAGATTATACATATGTGGGAGCAGGGCATATATAGGAAATCTATGTACCTTCCCTTCAATTTTGCTGTGAATGTAAACCTGCTCTATAAACATAAAGTCTTAATAATTTTTTCAAAGATAATTATTAATGAATGATAAGGAGATAACTAGAGATCTAAGAATTTGAAGGGAATGCTTGCTATAAATTAGAATAGTTATAAGGACTGACTGGGATTTTTGAAAAACCTTGAAAGCCAGCCAGTGCCATGGAGAGAAATTATTCTCTAGACAATGGAACAGCTTTAGATATTCTTAGGCAAAAACTACAGCATAATGACACAACTCAAGAAATGACTCTGAGGCATGGCTTCCTGAAGATAAATTCCTTAGTTTCCTGAAGACACAATAATTTTTATGCATTATAGATCTTTCCAGCCCCATAACACCTGTCATCAGATGTCACCCTTAACATTCTCACTCTGAAATTCTGCAGGCAGTTACTTAAGCATGTTTTGAATCCACAGGAACACAAGTTAGTGGTTCTCTTGTCTTCCTTTGTAGACAAAGTCATCAAAGCCAGGGACAATGTCTGATTCTATTGTTCTTCTCTGTATAATATCTCTATTTCTTTGTGTCTGTTTCTGTGTCTGTCTGTCTGTCTCTCTCTGCCTCTACCATACACACACATACACACACACACATACGCATACACGCATACACACACACCAAATAGAAGCCAGTCTGAACCTTCATACATGTGATGGATGAAGGTTTGGTTTCACTTTAGTAGTCATTTCTCACATTCAGTTCTGTAAGAAAGTCTATTGATGAGAACCACAATTCAAGGAGATAGTGAAGGAGAGGGAAGCCTGGTGTGCTCAGTTCATGGGATTACAAAGAGTCAGATATGATTTAGTGACTCAATAACAACAAACAATTGTATATGAAGGAGGAAAAAGTCACCTGCATCACAGTGGGGACTCAGTAAAATCCCTCATCTTGCTGGATTTACCAGCAATATATGACAGAGCTGATCACTCTCTTATCAGCATCCTGATCTTTAAGTGTTAGAGGATTCTAGGGCTTGGTTCCAACAGGACTCTTGATTTGAAACCGTCCACCAAATTTTTGTGCTCTCATTCTATTCCTCATCAAACAAATGGCATTTTCATTCTACCAGTGAGTCTCTTAGGCCATAAAATCTTAAGTCATTCCTTAATATGAGTCATCTTTGACATCTGTCTTTCTCTGAGGACACACATCCAATCTATTAACATATTCTATCAGCTCATAACTTCTGTCAGCCCAGCCTTGGAAATATATTTAGATTTCAAGACCACTTCTCTCCACTTTCATTGCTGTTTCCTCCCCTTTTCTTCTGAATTATTTAAATTGCTCCAAATTATCTTTCTGCTCTACCCTTGCTTTTATACAGTGTACTCTTTAAAATGCAACAGAATAATCCTTCTAAAATATCATATCATGACACCCCTCTACTCAAAATCCCATAATAGTTCCCATTCCACTCAGAGTAAAAGCTCAAACACACACCATCCTATAAAAATCTGTATTTTCTGGCCCTGCTGCTGTTTTTACACCATTTCCTACCATTCTTCTTATTGTTCTTTCAGCTCCAGCTGCTGGTTTCTTTGTTATTCCTCAACATACCAGGTACATTTAAAATAGCACCTGCCCCATTCCTGACCCTATATCTTAACCTACTTTTTTTTTAATGATTTCTTACCCCTATTTCACATATTATCTATTTATTTGTTTATTTAGCATTTATTGCTTTAGAATATTGGAACATAAACTCCATGGAAGCCAAGGTTTTAATCTATATATGTATATATCTATGTATATCTATATCCTCAATAACTATAATATAACCTGGTACAAAATAGATGCTTAATAAATATTTATTGATTAAAGAAGCTAATACATAAATCAATGAATGAATGAATGAAAACACAAACAAGCAAATAAATCAGCCTTCTGTATGGCTTATCTACACATCTGTACCTTTGTTAGAATAGAACTCTAAAAATTGACTTAAGCCCACCAACAGATCCAAGATCAGAGGTCGTAAAATGTGCACACCAGAACCCAACTCTGCCCACCAATGGGCCAGCACTAGTACCAGGATGCTGCAGAGCTCTACAGAAAGCCACCTTGTGAATGACACTGCCTATCAGAGTACAGCAGCCTTTACACAAGAAGGATTCAGGCAGGATAGACTAAGGATCAGCTATACCTACATGACCATCTACAGGACTCAGTCCACCACAACAGAAAGACACGTGGCCAACACAGCCGGGACTCCCAGAGCTGATCAGAGATAAATGCACTGGTGGCACGCACAGGATGTCTCTTTAAAAAGAGGACTTCTGCAAGGTTGGGAGATATAAACAACACATAGAAATAAAAACAGAAAATTGGCAAAATGAGGCAACATAGGACTATGTTCCAAATGAAGGAAAGAGATAAAACCACAGATGAATTAAGGGAATGGAGACAGCAGCCTAACCTATGAGAGTTCAAGGTAATGACCACAAAGATGTTTGAAGAACCCAGCTGAGGACTGGATAGAGTAAGAAGTTTTTAACAAAGAGGAAATATGAAGAACAACCAAACAAAGATGAACAATAAAATAACTGAAATTAAAAATACACTAGAAGGACCCCAAAATAGATTACATGATACAGAAGAACAGATTGTGAGCTGAAAGAGTAGTGGAGGTCGCTGAAGTGGAACAGAAAAAAAGATTAAAAAGAAATAAGAATGGTTTAAGAGACCTCGAGAAAACATAAAGCATACTTATATTTTCAGTATAAACATTTCAAAAGCAGAAAAGTGAGAGAAAGGGGCAGAGAACTTTATATAAAGAATTAATAGCTGAAAACTTCATTGACTTGGGAAAGGAAACATCTAGGTCCAGAAAGCACAAAGAGTCCCAAACAGGATTAACCCAAGGAAGACCACACCAAGACATATTGTAATTAAAATGGGAAAGATTAAAGAAAGAGTATTAAAAGCAGCAAGTAAAAAGCAACAAGTGATGTACAAGGGAGCTCCCATAAGGCTATCAGCTGCCTTTTCGTCAAAAACTCTGCAGGCCAGAAGGGACTGGCATGCTATATTTGTAAGTGATGCGAGAGAAAATCTTACAAGCAAGAATATTTTACTTGGAAAAGCTTCATTCAGAGTCGATGGAGAAGTTACAAGTTTTACAAATAAGCAAAAGCTGAAAGAGTTTGGCACTGTAAAACCAGCTTTATGAGAAATATTAAAGGGATTTCTCTTGGTGAAAAAGAAAAGGCAGCACCTAGAAAAATGAAAATTACAAAAGGAAAAATTTTACTTGAAACTACAAATATAAAATAAAAGTAGTAAATAAACTACATATGAAGGTAGTAAGGTCAAAAGATGTAGTTAAGTCATCTATAGTCACAAAACAAAAGATGTAAAATATGACATCAAACGCAGTAAATATGAGGGAAGTATAAAATGCAGGGCTGTACATAGTAGGACAATACATAAGCCTCAATAAATTTAAGAATATAAAAATTATTTCAAGCATCTTTTCAAACTACAAGGGCATGAAACTAGAAATCAACCACAGACAAATAAATGAGAAAAAATCTATTATATGAAGACTAAACAACACGCTATTAAAAAAAAAACCAATGGGTCAGTGATGAAATCAAAGAAGAAATTTAAAATTACCTTGAAACAAATGAAAATGAAGACACAGCCATACAAAATCTGTGGGATACAACTAAAACAATTTTTAAAGGGAAGTTCATAGTGATATAAGCCTTCTTTAAGAAACCAAAAATCTCAAACAACCTAACACACCACCTAAAATAATTTTAAAAAGAAGAACAAATAAAATCTAAAATCAGCAGAAAGAAGGAGATAATAAATCAAAGAGAAACTAAAATAGAGATTAAAAAATAATAGAAAAAAATTGATAAAACCAAGCGCTAATTCTTTGAAAGAGTAAACAAAATTAACAAACCTCTAGCCAAGTGTACAAAGAAGAAGAGATGACTCAAATAAATAAAATAAGAAATGAAAAAGGAAGATCCCAACTGACACCACAGAAGTACATAAAAAAGAGAATATTGTGAACAATTATGGGCTTCCCTTGTGACTCAGCTGGTAAAGAATCCACCTGCAATGCAGGAGACCTAGGTTCGATCCCTTGGAGAAGATCCCTTGGAGAACAGAAAGGCTACCCACTCTAGTATTCTTGCCTGGAGAATTCCATGGACTGTATAAGTCCATGGAGTCACAAAGAGTCGGACATGACTAAACAATTTTCAATTTAATTTCATGGATAATTAAATGCCAACTAATTTGACAATCTATCTAGAAGAAATGGACAACATTCTAGAAACACAAAGTTCACCAAAAATAAACCAAGATGAAATAAAAAACTTGAACAGACCAATCACTAGAAGTGAAATAGAATCTGTATTTAAAAAAAAAAAAAAAAAAAAAAACTCCCTACAAACAAAAGTCCAGAGCCTGGCTTCACAGGCAAATTCTATCAAACATATAAGGAAAATCTTATACTGATCCTTCCTAACTCTTCCAAAAGACATTCTATGATGCCACCGTTACCCTATACCAAAACCAGATATAGACACTATGAAAAAAAAGAAAATTATAGGCCAATATCTTTGATAAATATATATGCAAAATCAAATTGCATACCCACCAAGTGGGTGACCCACAAACCGAAGAATAATAATACCAAAGAAGTTCTCCCACTGTTGTAAAGTTTCTGAGCCCCAGGTGAGGCTTCCCAGTCTAACAAAGGGACAGGAAATCCCCAGGGAATCTGATCTTGAAGGACGTTATGATTAAAATGTAGGACTTCCACAGGACTGGGGAAAACAAAAAGACTACTCTTGGAGAGCACAAAGAAAATCTTGCACGCACTAAGACTCAGAGGAAAAGAGCAATGACCCCACAGAAGGCTGAACCAAAGCTATCTTCTAGTGTTGGAGGTCTCCTGTGGAGGTGTGGGTTGGCAGAGGCTCACCATGGGGATGAAGGCACCAGCAGCAGCAGTCCTGGGAGGTCCTCCTTGGTGTAAGCTGTCTTGGAGATCACATTAACCCTACCATGGTGCCTATAGACCCCAAGGCTGGATCATCTCTAGTTGTTAGGCCAAAATACTAACAGGGAGTGAGCACAACTTCACTCATCAGCAGATAACTGGATTAAAGCTTTACTGGAGCAAGGCCCCAGCCATCAGAGCAAGACCTACCATGTCCATCCCATCAAAGCTTACAGAAGCCTATTAGCCTCATTCACCAGAGGGCAGAGAGAAGAAGCAAGATGAAATAAATAACTTGAGTAGATCAATCACTAGATCACAATACTACAGCTGCTAGAACACAAACCAAATTACAGAAAGTTAATCAGGATGAAAAAAGTAAAGAGTTACATCCCAGAAGAAGGGTCACTATAAAACCCCAGAAAAAACAATAAATGTAGTGGATATAAGCAAACATTCAGAAAAAAATTCAGAATAATGATAATGAAGATGATCCAGGATCTCAGGAACAGAATGCAGAAGATATAATAAATGTTCACCAGAGACCTAGAAGAACAAACAGAGATGAACAATACATTAGAAGGAATCAATAACAGAATAACAGGCAGAAGAGTTAAGTGACCTTGAGGACAGAATGGTGCAGAACAGAATATAGAAAAAAGAATGAAAAAAAAATGAAGACAGCCTAAGAGACCTCTGGGACAATAGTAAACACACCAAGATTTGTATTATAGGGGTCCCAGATGGAGAAGAGAGAGAAAAAGGACCTAAGAAAATATTTGATAAGATAATAGCTGAAAACTTCCCTAACATGGGAAAGGAAATAGTCAACCAAGTCCAGGAAGCTCAGAGAGTCCCAGGAAGGATAAACCTAAGGAGGAATACCCTAAGAATGACACTGTAATGAAAACTGACAAAAATTAAAAACAAAAATAAAGTATTGAAAGCAACAAAAAGCCACAAGGTAAGGTGGCAAATAACATATAAGAGAATTCCCATCAGTTTATCAGCTGATTTCTCAACAGAAAATCTACAAGCCAGAAAGCAATGGCTTGATATATTTAAAGTGATGAAAGGGAAGAACCTACAACCAAGAATACTCTATCCAGCAAGACTCTTATTCAGATTTGAGAAATCAAAAGCTTTCCAGACAAGCAAAAGTTAAAAAAAATTCAGCACCACCAAACCAGCTTTACAACAAATGCTAAAGGAGCTTCTCTAGTCAGGAAACAAGAGAAGGAAAAGACCTACAGAAAATAAACCCAAAGCAACTAAGAAAATGGTAATAGGATCGTACAAATTTATAATTACCTTAAATGTAAATGGATTAAATGCACCAACCAAAAGACATAGACTGACTGGGAAGATGAAAACATGTGCATGTCTGTGCTTCTACTTACCATATCACATTGCTTGATCCCCCAGATTGTATGCAATAATTTATATTGTTATGTAATCATGTTCCCATTATGACTTGCAATTGCATCATCTTTAATTTTTGTCTGGCTATTGATTGTGAAAACTGATAAACATCTTTTACTATTGTGATTATGTAACTACTACTTAATACTAGTGTATCATGATTGATCAACAGAATAATAGAATTCTATATCACCAAAACTACTGTTTAATAGAAAAACCTATAATCACTTTTTTAAATCCAGATGGATATCAGAATTATCTTGGAATTTTTTGAAAAATACAAATGTCTAGGTATTACTTTTTTATCCTAAGCTGCTTCTATGTTGCTAATGAGCAGCCATGCTTTAAAAAAGTTGGAGTATATGATAATCTTTAACTTTTAACTAGTTGATTTCACTTTTTCTATTTCATATTCAGTGCTCTCATTTCATTTATTGTTTCCAATTTCTCCATATCTTCTTTTTTTTGATGTTCTTTTTCAAGCCTTTATTAAGCACAGTAGCAAAGCATTTTATACATATAATAAATAGCATATATAATATATATATTTTAGAAAATTTATGAATTTTGACTAAAAATTGTTATATTTGCTAATTTTCTTAGATTTCACATATAAGTGAAATCACACAGTATTTGCCTTTCTCTGTCTAACATTTAATTTAGTGTGATAACATCTAGGACCATCCTTGTTGTCACAGATGACAAGATTACATTCTTTTTTATGGCTGAATAATATTCCATCGCATGTATATACTACTTCTTTTTCCATTTGTCTGTTTGACTTAGTATGAATAAAATGCTAGATTTTTAATTTAAAAAAATAGGTATGCAATAAGCAACAAAGGTTTACCATATAGCATAGGGAACTGTCTTATATATAGTCCATATCTCATAATATCTTATAATGGAAAATAATCAAAAAATTATATTTATATATATATATGCAAAACTAAATCACCTGAAACATTTTAAGTCAACTATAGTTAAATAAAATATATATATTAACAAAAAATAAATAAATAGACAACCCAATTAAAATGAGAGATGATCTGAAACACATTTTTTTCAAAGTAAACATTCAGATGGTCAACAGGCACATTGAAAAGGCACTCAACATCACTAATCATCAGAGAAATACAAATCAAAACTACAATTGGATATTCTATCACAGTTGTCAGCATGGTTTTTATCAAAAATACAACAGATAAGAAGTGTTGGCTAAGATGTGGTGAAGAGAACCCTCATGCACTGTTGGTGGGAATTCAAATTGGTTCAACTTCGACAGAAAGCAGTATGGAAGCTCCTCGGAAAATTAATGCTAGAACTACCATACAATCCAGAAATTCCACTCTGGGGCATTTATCTAAAGACAATGAAAGCAGTATCTTAAAAAGGTATGGTGGTGCTGGTAGTTTAGTCACTAAGCTGTGTCAAACTTTTGTGACCCCCTGGACTGTAGCCCACCAGGCTCCTCTGTCCATGTGATTTCCCAGACAAGAATACTGAAGTGGGTTGCCATTTCCTTCTCCAGGGGAATCTTCCTGACCCAGGGGTTGGACCCAGGTCTCCTGCATTGCAGGTAGATTCTTCACCAACTGAGCCACTTGGGAAGCCCTGGTAAAGGTATATGAAACCCTATGTTCATTGCAGAATTATTCATAATAGCCACAGTATGGGAGAAACCTAAGTGCCTGTCAACAGACAAATGGAAAAAGTAGTAGTATATACATGTGATGGAATATTATTCAGCCATAAAAAAAGAATGTAATCTTGTCATCTGTGACAACAAGGATGGCCCTAGAGGTTATCACACTAAATTAAATGTTAGACAGAGAAAGGCAAATACTGTGTGATTTCACTTATATGTGAAATCTAAGAAAATTAGCAAATATAACAAAACACAGAATTAAAGATACAGAGAACAAACAATGGTTGGCAGAGGAAATGTGGCAGGGGGAGAAAACAAATAGGAAGAAGATTAAGAGATACAAACTTTCAGTTGCAAAATAAATGTCACTAGTATGAAGTGTACAGTGTGAGGAATATAGTCAATTCTGTAAAATAGCTTTGTATGATACATACCACAACTAGACTTATTGTGGTGATCATTTTAAAATGTATGTGTGTGTGGTAAGTCATTTCAGTTGTGTCCAACTCTTTGCAACCATACGAACTGTAGCCCACCAGGCTCTGCTGTCCATGTGATTCTACAGGCAAGATTAGAGTGGGTTGCCTCCACCAAGGGATCTTCCCAACCCAGGGATCAAACCCTTATCTTATGTCTCCTGCATTGCAGGCAGGTTCTTTACCACTAGCACCATCTGGGAAGCCCTTTGAAATGTATAGACATATTTAATCCCCATGTTGTGTAACAGGAACACTGTGTTATAGGTCAATTACACTTCAAAAACAAACTAATAGAAAAAAGAGATCAGACATTTGATTACCAGAGGCCAGTGTTGTGGGGCAGCAGGGACTGGATGAAGGCAGTCAGAAGCTACAAACTTCCTTATATAAGATAAATAAGTACTAGAGATATAATGTACAACATGATAAATATAATTAATACATATGAAAGTTAAGAGAGTAGATCCTAAGAAGTTCTCATCACATGGAAAAATATTATTGCTATTTCTTTAATTTTATATATGTATGAGATGGTGGATATTCCTCTAAACTTATTATAAAAATCATTTAATGATGTAAATCAAATCATTATTCTGTACACCTCAGGTTTATACAATGCTATGTGTCAATTATATCTCAATATAACTGAAAGGAAAAAAAAAAGTTAACATATGAATAACTGTAGAGGTATTTTTGTTTGTTTATTTTCAGAAAAGAGTATAAGAGTTGGCCTGCCTCCCTGTCCATTTCATACTCTAATTACATAGTCTATCTGTGACCTTTTCCACTAAGTAATAGAACAGGGAGGGTCATTGGAGATGACCTAGTCCAAATGAGCTTTTCAGAAGAAAAGAAACTGAGGCTCAGATTCTTGAAGTAACTTCAAAGTTATAGAGCTAGTTAAAAATAGAATTAGATTTCAAGTCTCTAAATATTGATGACTACTGCTATTTTTACTATCACAACAAGTAAAGGGATCTTTCTCTACCTCTCCCTTGTCGTCCTTGTTATTATTATTGTTTATCAAAATTCAGTATCAACAGTCTAAGAAGAGAGAGTCAGATGTGCAAGAGAATTTGCAGCTCAGTGATGACCTTCTTGGAGTGCAAAAGACTGTTGATGCCTCTCCTTTACTTCCACAGAACAAAAGAAGCAAGGATTCATCCATGGGCATTGGCAGGGCTTGATGCTTACTGACAAGGCCCCAGAATGGAAATATCCTGCTTGTCCTTTTAACAGGATTTCAGCCAGAGATTTGAGGGAAAAGTACTGCAACCGAGTGGGCTGTGAATATGAGTGGAAATGTCAGAGCTATGAATCAGTTAACACGTTTTTATTTAGCATCTTCCTGTGAAAAAGGATGAAAAGACAAGACTCTTGTACTCAAATTCCTTACCATTGCAGAACGGAGTCAAGAACAGTGTAAGACCTTTTTAGATCTTAGAGGTTCTAACACCCCAGACTTGGAAAGCACAGCCTGTATGGCAAAAATGGGGTGACTTTCATGAAGGACAAATGCTTAATTTTGTCATGATATGTTACTGGGGTTTAAGTAGATGAAGGGGATGTTTTCTCCTTGTCTCTCTAGATTTAAGAAGTAAGCTTATATCCTTCAGCCCATGAAACACTCAAAATGTCCCTGGAAAGCAGGGAAAACAGAAAGTATATTCTGTTCTTTTTGTGCAGAGAAATTAACATCTTAACCTCTGAAGTAGCCAAAGTTCCCACATCAGATCAGAGCCAAAGTCCCTCTGGGTCCCTCTCAGGACGCTTTCTAATAGAATAAGCTTCTGGAAAATTGCTCCTTTGTATCTTCCCATCCATTCTGAAGATACAAGTACTAACCTAGTCTTAGGACCCCTCGAGATCAGACTTGGCTCCTGTCCTAACTTCTATGACATAATTTAAAAAAAATTGTTCAAGGCATCCCAAGGTGTCAATTTCTTCCTTGGTGTTCATAACCCAAACGTTTAACAGCCTTGAGGTGCCTTCCCCTATGGGGCCCTGACTCTTTGAGGCCTATTTGTTGACCTGGCTCTGCCAATGAGAAAAGCACAGATGTCTACCATCTGGTCAGGGGTCCCAGTGCTTGTGCCAATTTCCTGTCACTGACAGCTAGCACTTGATTGATGGAATTTGGTACTCCACCTTTTTTTTCTTAGTACAATATAACCTAATGAATTCAGATGGCACATAGCCAAAATGAGAGAATCTGAACTTGGGCAGGGGTAAAGTTTACCATCAATGAAATGAGGGTCTGTTAAGTAAATTACAAATGTAAACAGGATTGTAAAAAGGACAATTTAATCTACTTACAAGAATAAATTGTTTTCAAGCACTTAAGTTGCATAAATTTACATACAGTGTGCTAATTACAAATGATTGATAGCCAGTCATTCAAACACATCTGGTAGGAACCCTGTTCTCTTAACACTTTGCAAGACACTAGACTGCATTACTTAAAGTACTTGAAAATAGTACAAACATATATATATATATATATATATATATATATAAAACATATGAATATATGTATTCACACACCCTCATATAAGACAGTCCTTGTTTTTCATCAAGCCATGTTCCTGGAAACCACACCAGAAAGGATTATCAAACACAGATCACTGAGAGCCAAATTATATTTTCATACAGGAACAATTTTATTATTGGGACTGGTGTGCCAGACCCAGGGATTGCACCAGGTAAATCATAGATTCAGTCAGCATTGTGTCATAGCAAGCTGAGCTGCAACAATCATAGCTAGAGAAGACAGCTAATATTTATTGAGCAGTTGCTGCATCTGTGTGCTTTACATATGTTATCTCAGTCATCAATACATGACGATAGGGAGCTAGTGCCTCCATTTTCTGGGAAACAAGACTGAAACGCCAAGAGATTGAATAACTCACCCTTAATCATACGTTTGTCATCAGTAGAATTAGAAATTAAATCTAGGTCTGATCCATATCTCATGGCTACTTTTTGAACTATAACATTTATAATCCTTTAAAAATGTGAATTGTATATGGTTATGAAGAGTTGACTCATTGGAAAAGACTTTGATGCTGGGAGGGATTGAGGGCAGGAGAAGAAGGGGACAACAGAGGATGAGATGGCTGGATGGCATCACGGACTCGATGGATGCGAGTCTGAGTGAACTCCGGGAGTTGGTGATGGACAGGGAGGCCTGGCGTGCTGTGATTCATGGGGTTGCAAAGAGTTGGACACGACTTAGCAACTGAACTGAACTGATGCAAAGTCTACATAATGTATAAAATGGGGATAAACGAAAACATCATTTTCTATGGCCTGGATAAAATTTTAGTTCTCCATGAAGATTCACTGTTAAAACAAATCTGTCTCCTTTTATGCAAATGTGTGTGCCAAATTTTAAAAATATTCAGGTGTAAGGTATTGTCTTAAATATAGTGTCTTCAGCATATATTTTTTCAATTGTTGCTGTACATGTCTTATCTTTCTAATAGATAGTAAGCTCATTAAGAGTAGAGACTAATGTTACTCATAATTTGCACCCATCAACATCATTTATTATACTACCTAGAATAAAATCTTGACCAATGGATGTTATAATATGTTCATTATATGAATTAGCAAATGAATAAATTGTTCTTTCATAAATTTTAATATACCCATAAATTTAAAATTAATATGTGGCTCAGCAGTAAAGAATCTGCCTGCCAGTGTAGGAGATGCCAGTTCAATCCCTGGGTCCAGAATATCTCCTGGAGAAGGAAATGGCAACCCACTCCAGTATTCTTGCCTGGGAAATCCCATGGACAGAGAAGCCTCGCAGGCTTCAGTCCATGGGGTCACAAAAGAGTCAGATGTGACTAAACAACAACAAAAATGGCTACAATAAATATCACAGGGTAGTTTTTGAGTTTTAGACAGTCATTGGTGGTGATAATGGAAAGAAGGGGCATTAGAGAAGGGTTTGGATGTCTAGAGAGTTTGGAAAACAAGTTGCTCCTGAAAAAATTTCCTATAGCTAGGAAATCAGTCCATATTAATCCCTTACTTCAGAGTTAACATTCAAAGTAAAAAATAACTTTCATGGCAATACATATATAACATAAAACTGATCATTTAAGCATGTTTAAGTGTACAATTCAGTGGCATTCAAGATGCAGTGTAGCTATCACCACCTTCCATCTCCAGAACTTTCCTCTATCACTATAGGACCTTGTGCCTATAAACAGAAAGCTCCTATTTCCTTCCTCTCAGTCCCTATAACCTCTATTATACTTTGTGTCTTTAGGAATTTGCATATTCTAGGTACCTCATGCAAATGAAATCATTTCAAAACTTATCTAGATATTGGAAAACCTCATTATCAACTTCAAGACTGACAAATTAGAGGGCAGAAATACCGTGACTCTGAAGAACTATGGATGGAGGTTTGCGACATTGTGCAGAGGGCAGTGATCAAGATCATGGTAAAAAAAAAAGAAATGCAAAAAGGCAAAATGGTTGTCCAAGAAGGCCTTACAAATAGCTGAGAAAAGAAAAGACACAAAAAGCAAAGAAGAAAAGGAAAGATAGAACCCTTTGAATGCGGAGTTCCACAGAACAGCACGGAGAGATAAGAAAGCCTTCCTCAGTGATCAATGCAAAGAAATAGAGGAAAACAATAGAATGGGAAAGACTAGAGATCTCTTCAAGAAAATTAGAGACACCAAGGGAACATTTCATGCAAAGATGAGGACAATAAAGGACAGAAGTTGTATGGACCTAACAGAAGCAGAAGATATTAAGAAGTGGCAAGAATATAGAGAAACTATACAAAAAAGATCTTCATGACCCAGATAACCATGATGGTGTAATCAGTCACCTAAAACCAGACATCTTGGAATGTGAAGTCAAGTGAGCCTTAGGTAGTATCACCATGAACAAAGCTAGTGGAGGTGACGGAATTACAGTTGAGCTACTTTAAATCCTAAAAGATGATGCTGTGAAAGTGCTGCACTCAATATGCCAGCAAATTTGGAAAACTCAGCAGTAGCCACAACACTGGAAAAGTCAGTTTTCATTCCAATTTAAAGAAAGGCAATGCCAAAGAATGTTCAAGCTACCACACAATTGCACTCATCTCACACGCTAGCAATGTAATGCTCAAAATTCTCCAAGCCAGGCTTCAACAGTACATGAACCGTGAACTTACAGATATTCAAGCTGGATTTACAAAAGGCAGAGGAACCAGAAATCAAATTGCCAGCATCCACTGGATCATCAAAAAAGCAACAGAGTTTGAGAAAAACATCTACTTCTGACTTATTGACTGTTCCAAACCCTTTGACTGTGTGGATCACAACAAACTGTGGAAAATTCTTAAAGAGAACGGAATACCAGACCACCTTACCTGCCTCCTGAGAAATCTGTATGCAGGTCAAGAAGTAACAGTTAGAACTGGACATGGAACAACAGACTGGTTCCAAATAGGAAAAGGAGTACGTCAAGGCTGTATATTGTCACCCTGCTTATTTAACTTATATGCAGAGTACATCATGCAAAATGCTGGACTGGATGAAGCACAAGCTGGAATCAAGATTGCCCGGAGAAATATCAGTAACCTCAGATATGCAGATGACACCACCCTTATTGAAAGTGAAAGAGGAGAGTGAAAAAGTTGGCTTAAAGCTCAACATTCAGAAAACTAAGATTATGGCATCCAGTCTCATCACTTCATGGCAAATAGATGGATAAACAATGGAAATAGTGGCAGACTTTATTTTGGGGGGGCTTCAAAATCACTGTAGATGGTGGCTGCAGCCATGAAATTAAAAGACGCTTGCTCCTTAGAAGAAAAGCTATGACCAACCTAGACAGCATATTAAAAAGCAGAGACATTCCTTTGTCAACAAAGTTCCATGTAGTCAAAGCTGTAGAAAAACTACTGGTTTTTCCAGTAGTCATGTATGGATATGGGAGTTGGACTATTAAGAAAGTTGAGCACCAAAGAATTGATGCTTTTGAACTGTGGTGTTGGAGAAGAATCTTGAGAGTCCCTTGGACAGCAAGGAGCTCCAACCAGTCCATCCTAAAGGAGATCGATCCTGAATATCATCAGAAGGACTGATGCTGAAGCTGAAACTTCAATACTTTGGCCACGTGATGTGAAAAACTGTCTCATTTTAAAAGACCCTGATGCTGGGAAAGATTGAAGGCAGGAGGAAAAGGGAATGACAGAGGATGAGATGGTTGGATGGCATCACTGACTTGATGGACATGAATTTGAGTATGCTCCAGGAGTTGGTGATGGACAGGGAAGCCTGGTGTGCTGCAGTCCATGGGGTCACAAAGAATCGGACACGACTGAGAGACTGAAGTGAACTGAGTCTTCTTTTACTTGTTTTCTTCTTTCTTTGTATTTTATACTAAGTTAGGATTACTGACAAGGATTCAGCAAAAGGAACTGGCAAGAAACCAGTGTGTACAAGTGAGGGCACAGCCTTAGTGCTGGTTGTTGGGGGCAGTGTTCACATCCTTCAATTGATAGCAAGTATATGAAAGTCAGCCTAACATCTACCTTTCTCCCTCCTCTCCCTCACTGCCCCTACCTCTTGACTTTCCCTTCCCTCAATAATATCAGTCAGATTATCTGACTGTCACATAAACAATTAAGAGTGGCAAAATAAGGCAAATTCTTTAGGTGGTATTGAATAAGAAAAGCAGCAAAAGTGGATGTCAACATAGCAGGGAAGCATCTACATTTCTGTTCATGACTCTTCTTTATATCAGTTCACGCAAACCAGTTCAATAGTTGCTGAATGAACCATTACAATCACTCAGTGTGCTCTCAGTGTGTCGAAAATCACAAGAACTAAAACGGAACTTGGCTATCAACTCCTGCCCTTAGGCACCATCTTGTTTTAACTCTTCCAGGTCAAGGAGTCTCCATTTTAAGCAAAGCCTTTGCATTAGCTATTCTCCCTATTGAGGAAATGTTCTCTTTGTTAATGTTTGTAATCCCATTACTCCTCATCACCTCTTCCTGTACTGGGTTAAATAATTCCTTTGCCTCCTTAGAAGTTAAACATTTCAAATATTTATAGTATGTAACTTGAAAAGTTTTGGGCTAATGGTCATGTTTCTACCTGAGATACTCCTTCATTTTCCAAAATTACTGTAGGTGCACAATCTTTAATCCTCCATTATTTCTGATTTCTCTAGGTTAAGCATCTGTGGGTGGCAGCGAATTTAACTGACACCTGCAAGCTGCCTTTTTAAGATAAAGACTTTTCTTCCCTACCTTTAATATTTGAACTTTCGAGAGAACAAATTGACTCTGTACTTTCTGGTATAGGAAATCTGATTCAGCCAAACAAAACATTAAGACTGAAATGATGCAGCTGGCTCTTGAGCTGGAATACAGGTAACTCTTATTACAAAATATTATTGCTACAGCTTTACATTATTCAGTGAATGAGCAGCTGTGAATCATCAAATGAGAGAATATCCATGAAAGGGATTTGCAAAATATAAAATGTTATAAAAATAAAAGTTTTATTAGCAGTAATATGAATTGTGCCATTCTCTGTTTGGATATTTGAAGTTTTATTTATTTTATACTGAAACTTAAAGAGAATAATAGCATTGGGTATTAATAAAGTTTAGTGCACAGAATATATCCTTTTGCTCATAACATAGGGCCACCATAATGAACGTTTTTATTTTAATATGAAGAACTCACTTTTATTGAAGGTTTACTCCATGTCAGTATATAGTGCTAAGTATTTTACAAAGATTAGATCAATGTCTATAGTATCTCTCTGAAAAAGAGTTTATTTCCCTAAAGTACAAGTGGGAAATTTGGAGCTTACAAAGTGTATTATCTGATGTCACTCTACTAATGTGATCTTGAATTCAGATCAATTCAATGGCAGCATCTGAGTTCTTATCGGTGCTTTTCTTTTCTGTGATATTATGATGCCCTTCACTTAAGAAAGTATATCTACACTTTTTTCCTTAGCTAGATGGTTCCAGCTTTCAGGTTTTGTTTTCTCATGAACCTAAGGAGTCTTGCTTCCTCTTTCACTGTCAGACTGGGAGATGTCCCTTCCTCCTCCTATCTCTGTGACCGCCCCTCCCTCTCCTTCTAATTAGAACTGCAGGTCTCCTAAGAACTTGGAATCCAGATGAACATATGAAAATTGTGCAGCAAATAAAAGTCAATGTACACTGAGTGAAGGGCTAGGAAGGCTGCCCGGAATGAAATGGGCTGTGGCATAAAATTCCTATTTTAAGCAGAGAAGCTATTGAGTATGCTGTGGGAGAAGGGGAACAGTGTTCCACAAAAATCAGACTAGAGACTTTCTGTAGGTATCTCAATTTAGGCATTTTATGGATCCATGAATGAAATTCTTATAAACATACCAGAGTGGAGAATATGCTCATTGATTCACTAATTCTTTTTTTAAAATGAGGTATAGTTGATGTCCAATATTACTAATATTGAACTTTCAGGTGTACAACATAGTGATTCACATTTTTTAAAGTTATGTTCCATTTATAGTCATTATAAAATATTTGTTATATTCCCTATATTGTACAACACACCCTTGCCAACTTATTTATTTAATGGTTAGTGGTTTGTACTTCTTAATTCCCTACCTCTATATTGCCCCATCCCCCTTCTCTCTCCCCACTGGTAACTAACATTTTGTTCTCTGTCTGTTTCTGTTCTGATGTATATGTGTATGTTTTGTGTTTTAGATTCCAAATCTAAGTGTTACCATATAGTATTTGTTTTTCTCTGACTATTAATTCTTTGGTTCAACACTTTATTGAAAACCTTCTCTGGACTAGTCATAGCTCTGGCAGTAGGTCATGCAGTGGTAAAGAGGACGAAAGCAGTGGCCTCACAGAGGACATGCTCAAGGGGACTTACGGGCTCAGAGCAGAAACACATAAATAACCACGGTCATTGCTGAAGAAAAATGCAAGCTGAGAATGTGACGCATGCCATGGGTCATGGAATCCTCTCTGAGGGATGATGTTGGAACTGGGTCCTGAATGACAAGAAGGAAGAGCTGTAAAGAAGGAGTGAACAGGTCCCAAGAAAGGAATAAGCTGAGCTTCCTTATGAAACGGGCTTCCCTGGTGGCTCAGAGGTTAAAGCGTCTGCCTCAATGCGGGAGACCCGGGTTCAATCCCTGGTTCGGGAAGATCCCCTGGAGAAGGAAATGGCAATCCACTCCAGTATTCTTGCCTGGAGAATCCCATGGACGGAGAAGCCTAGTAGGTTACAGTTCATGGGGTCGCAAAGAGTCAGACACGACTGAGTGACTTCACCTTCACCTCTTTATGAAACAGAAGGTCAGTGAGGCTGGAGCTTGGAGAGGAAGGAGAAGGCAGGGAGCAGATCACAGAGGGACTTGCAGTCCAGTTGCCATACCATAGCAGAACACAGAGGGACTTTTTAAGCAGTGAAGAGGCATGCATGGTTTATTTGCATTTTTAAAAGATGAGTTTGGATATTACCTGAAGAATGGGTTTTGCTACCATGTACAGCTTTCTAGGACTTATAAGCAGCTTTGCTAAACTAAACTTTGATGAAGCCAATCATTTTATCTATTTTTAAAAAGAATAAAAAGTTCTTCAAAAGGGTGACACCTCACAGAGCTGCATCTTTTCTTCCTTTCACAGTATCTTTGTCTAATCACCCTCACTCTGGGCTTGGTAATATTCTTATTTCCAAGCTGCCTAGACCAAGGGCAGAAGGACTTTAGCAATCTTTTGTTTTCTATTCCTCAGGCATCTAGCTTCTGGAGGGCACAAAGACTTCTTTGCCTCATGGTGAGCCCTGGTCCAATCTGCCACATTTATTTATATTGCATATAATACACTACCTAGTATAATATGCACTACAGTGATATATCATACAACAATACTTATTCTTTAACGCTATAAATATTACCTTTGGAATTTTGTTTCATTAGTTCAAGACTTAGATGCTTTGTTAAACCACAAGTGTCTTCATGGGAAATTTTAGATTGTCATCACTAGTCATTCCAAATTGAGAATTAGGATGTGAGGGTTAGAAGGGAGAATGGAAAAACCACTAAGGAGCTATGGACTCTACCAGAACTGGGGTAAGACCAGAGGAAGAGCACAGGGGCTCCAAAAATAAAAGCATTGGAACTGGCAAATGCTTGGCACTGCCACTCACTTTTACTTTATCCAAACTTCTCCTCTGTCTGGGTGTTAGCTCTTTTTTTTTTTTCTTCACCATATTCACCTTGTTGTGTGAGCAACAATGTCTTTTGTTTTTGGAGAGAATTAAATGAAAGTTTGCTAAAGTTTATGTCTGAAACCAAAGCAGTGGGATGAATTTGAATTTCCAGAGCCACTCAGAACATCTCAATTAATACCCAATATTCAGTGCAGCAAGTAAACCTATATCTCATGGAGTGAGAAATATCAGGAAAAGACTAATTTCCTTTTAAGATTGAAATGATATAGTAGAAAGAGCATTTGGTGAGACATCCAGAGTCCTGCTCTTCAGTGCCAACTCTAGTGTTTACCCTTGTGGGACTCCGTTAGAAAGAGAGACGATTTCAGGGAATTCACAGTAAGGAGTCAATGAGCCAATGACTAGTGAATTAACCCTCATGAAAATCTTCAGTTAACCAAATAAATTCTTCACATCCTATCTGGCAGTGGGAAGGCAAATCTCTTCCTCCTAACCACCAGCCAGTTCTAGCTGGCGACTAAATTCTAGCATGAATTAGAGTTTAACCGTGTGTGTGTGTGTGTGTGTGTGTGTGTGTACAAGCATGCACAGTTTTAGTCTTGTGTATATTCACAAGTATACGTATGCATGTGATATATATGTATATATACATATTCACATGTGTGTTTATCTTCACACATGAGTAAACTTGTATGCATGTGTACACATATAAACACACAGGTGTGTGAGAGCACACAAGTAAACCAGTTTATTATGCATGTGTATGTATGGATTTGAATTTCTGTTTAGTAGGGACACTCCAGTGTGACAGAGTAACTAGTACTAGACTCACATGTCCATCAAATAACCTTAAAGCTTGGATAAATTATATTAGATTTTTTGGGGCAGATATTAGAGAATGAAAATGTAAAATGTTGTGTCCTTTAAGAAAATGAAGGCATAGGGGATTTTAGTCATATTCTCTCAGAGTTTCTCCACAGGATATTTCCTGGGCTCTAATACAGGGAAGAGGAGCCCAAGCAATGAAAAGTGATCTTAATGGCCAAAGGAAGGGAAATTAGAGTCCTAGCTGGGATCTTTGGAGCAGAGAGACAAAAAATGGGTAACCACAGAGAAAGCATTTCAAAAATCTGTGTGGAATTATTATTTAGGTTCTAGGCCAACTTTGGGACTTTGCATGTGCAACATGAAACATGCTGAGTGGTTGAGAGCTGATCAGAGATCCTAGAAAGGAGTGGAGGTACCTTGGGCAACACTTTGGACAATTAGACATCCTAAAATGTCCATTCTGTAGAAACAAGAATGACCTGAGGATAAGAGAAATAAAAGCTGAAATAGATCCACTTTGATAAAGCTTTTACCAGGCCTTAAAAGAATCAAGGGGATTCACCTTTGATTTAATCACCTACCAGAATAAAACTCAACTCCATTTAGAAGAATAGAACATAATTTGAAACCTCTGTAAAACATTATTTTAAATGTCCAGCATATCATCAAAATTTACTAAACATAAAATTAGAGGAAAGTGACTGAGAAAAGAGAGACAACAGAACGATAGAGTTAGCAGAAGCAAATCCAGAGATACTCTAGATATTGAAATTAACAGACAAAGAGCTTCAGAAAATGATGTTAAGGGAAACAAAGGGGGGAAATAGATGACCAATGTAAAAATGTAAAATATTTCAACAGAGAATTAGAATCCATTAGAAAGTCATTAAACTAATGTTCTAGATGTACAAAATATAGTATCTGTCAAGAGGAAGGTGATATATGTATAACTATGGCTGCTTTGCTTTGTTGTATGGCAGAAACCAACACAACATTGTAAAGCAATTTTCCTACAATTAAAAAATAAATTTATAGTTGTACACAGAAAATTATAAGACATTAATGAAAGAAATCAAAGGTGACATAAATAGCTGGAGAGATATTCCATGTTCCTGGGTAGGAAGAATCAATATTGTGAAAATGACTGTATTACCAAATGCAATCTACAGATTAATGCAATCCCTATCAAATTATTAATGGCATTTTTCACAGAACTAGAACAAAAAATTTCACAATTCATATGGAAACACAAAAGCATTCTTGAGAAAGAACAATGGAGTTGGAGGAATCAACTTTTCTGACCTCAGATTATACTACAAATCTATAGTCACCAAGACAGTGTGGTACTGGCCGAAAAACAGAAATATAGACCAATGGAACAAGATAGAAAGCCCAGAAATAAACCCATGCACCTATGGGCACCTTATTTTTGACAAAAGAGGCAAGAATATACAATGGGGCAAAGACAGCCTCTTCAATAAATGGTGCTGGGAAAGCTGGACAGCTACATGTAAAAGAATAAAATTATAACAGCTCCTAACACCACACAAAGATAAACTTTAAATGAATTAAAGACCTAAATGTAAGACCAGAAACTATGAAATTCTCAGAGGAAAACATAAGCAGAACACTCAATGACAGAAATCAAAGCAAGATCCTCTATGACCCACCTCCTAGAGTAATGGAAATAAAAACAAAAGTAAACAAGTGGGACCTGATTATGCTTAAAAGCCTTTGCACAGCAAAGGAAACTATATGCAAGGTGAAAAGACAACCCTCAGAATGGGAGAAAATAATAACAAATGAAACAACAGACAAAGGATTAATTTCCAAAATATATGAGCAGCTCATACAAATCAAAGCCAGAAAAACAAACCCAATCAAAAAGTGGGGAAAAGACCTAAACAGACATTTTGCCAAAGAAGACATATAGATGGCTAACAAATATGTGAAAAGATGCTCAACATCACTCACTATTAGAGAAATGCAAATCAAAACTACAGTGAGATATCACCACACCCCAGTCAGAATGTCCATCATTAAAAAGTCTACAAACAATAAATGTTGGAGAGAGTGTAGAGAAAAGGCAACGCTCTTAAATTGTTGAAAATGAAACAACAGACAAAGGATTAATTTCCAAAATATATGAGCAGCTCATACAAATCAAAGCCAGAAAAACAAACCCAATCAAAAAGTGGGGAAAAGACCTAAACAGACATTTTGCCAAAGAAGACATATAGATGGCTAACAAATATGTGAAAAGATGCTCAACATCACTCACTATTAGAGAAATGCAAATCAAAACTACAGTGAGATATCACCACACCCCAGTCAGAATGTCCATCATTAAAAAGTCTACAAACAATAAATGTTGGAGAGAGTGTAGAGAAAAGGCAACGCTCTTAAATTGTTGGTGGGAATGTAAATTGATACAGCCACTATGGAAGACGGCATGGCGATTACTTAAAAAATTAGGAATAAAACCACCATATGACCCAGCAATCCCACTCCTAGACATATACCCTGAGGAAACCAGAATTGAAAGAGACACACATATCCCATTGTTCATTGCAGCACCATTTACAATAGCTAGAACATGGAAGCAACCTAGATGTCAATTGACAGATAAATGGATAAAGAAGTTGTGATACATATACACAATGGAATGCTCAGTTCAGTTCAGTCATTCAGTCATGTCCAACTCTTTGCGACCCCATGAATTGCAGGTCACCAGGCCTCCCAACACTAACTCCTGGAGTTCACTCAAACTCATGTCCATCGAGTTGGTAATGCCATTCAGCCATCTCATCCTCTGTCGTCCCCTTCTCCTTCTGTCCCCATTCCCTCCCATCATCAGAGTCTTTTCCAATGAGTCAACTCTTCGCATGAGGTGGCCAAAGTACTGGAGTTTCAGCTTTAGCATCATTCCTTCCAAAGAACACCCAGGACTAATCTCCTTTAGAATGGACTGTTACTCAGCCATAAAAATGAGCACCTTTAAGTCATTTCAGAAATGGTCTGGACCTAACATACGCAGAAGATATTAAGAAGAGATGGCAAGAATACACACAAGAACTGTACAAAAAAGATCTTCACAACCCAGATAATCATGATGATGTGATGACTAATCTAGAGCCAGACATCTTGGAATGTGAAGTCAAGTGGGCCTTAGAAAGCATCACTACAAACAAAGCTAGTGGAGGTGATGGAATTCCAGCTGAGCTGTTTCAAATCCTGAAAGATGATGCTGTGAAAGTGCTACACTCAATATGCCAGCAAATGTGGAAAATTCAGCAGTGGCCACAGGACTGGAAAAGGTCAGTTTTCATCCCAATTCCAAAGAAAGGCAATGCCAAAGAATGCTCAAACTACCACACAATTGCACTCATCTCACATGCTAGTAAAGTAATGCTCAAAATTCTCCAAGCCAGACTTCAGCAATACGTGAACCGTGAACTCCCTGATGTTCAAGCTGGTTTTAGAAAAGGCAGAGGAACCAGAGATCAAATTGCCAACTTCTTCTGGAGCATGGAAAAAGCAAGAGAGTTCCAGAAAAACATCTATTTCTGCTTTATTGACTATGCCAAAGCCTTTGACTGTGTGGATCACAATAAACTGTGGAAAATTCTGAAAGAGATGGGAATACCAGATTACCTGACCTGCCTCATGAGAAACCTATATGCAGGTCAGGAAGCAACAGTTAGAACTGGACATGGAACAACAGACTGGTTCCAAATAG
>SJXQ01010207.1:0-15638 GCA_006408695.1 Aepyceros melampus | reverse complement strand
TTTTCAGGTAGTTTGACAATTTCCTCTACATTTATTTGGACTTCTGTGTTTCTAGTTTGTTCCTTCATTTGTGTAGTATTACTCTGCCTTTTCATTATTTTTTTTTAACTTATTGTGTTTGAGGTCTCCTTTATCCAGGCTTCAAGGTTGAATTCTTTCTTCCTTTTGATTCTGCCCTCCTAATGTTGGTCTAGTGGTTTGTATAAGTTTCTTATAGGGTGAGATTTGTGCTGAGTTTTTGTTTGTTTGTTCTTCCTCTGATGGGCAAGGGTGAGTGAGGTGGTAATCCTGTCTGCTGATGATTGGGTTTGTATTTTTGTTGTTTGGATGAGGCATCCTTCCCAGAGTGCTACTGGTGGTTGAGTGATGCCAGGTCTTGTATTGAAGTGGTTTCCTTTGTGTGAATTCTCACTATTTGATACCTCCTAGGGTTAGTTCTGGTGGGCTGCAGTCCATAGGGTTGCTGAATCAGACATGACTGAGCAACTTCACTTTCACTTTTCACTTTCATGCATTGGAGAAGGAAATGGCAGCCCACTCCAGTGTTCTTGACTGGAGAATCCCAGGGATGGGGGAGTGTGGTGGGCTTCCGTCTATGGGATCGCACAGAGTCAGACAAGACTGAAGTGACTTAGCAGCAGCAGGGTTAGTTCTCTGGTAGTGTAGGGTCTTAGAGTCAGTGCTCCCACTCCAAAGGCTCAGGCCTGATCTCATTCAGGGGTGACTCTGGTTTAAGGAAATGTCCCTCTTTTATGTCTGTGGCTTAGAGTTGTATGTTATGGCTTCTTTCAAACCTGAACAACTGCGGTGGTGGCCTGGCAGCCAGCTTCAGTGTCCAGGTGGATGACTGGGTACCCTAGGCGGTGGCTTGGGTGTGGGCTCCCAGCAATGAGATTTTTAAAGTTTTATTTGTGTTACATAAAAACTTAGTAATGTGCTGCAGAACAAGGTTCTTAGGAACACACACTAGTAAACAATGGACAATGTTTGTTCATTCACCTACCTGTTTTTTCCATTTAAAAAACATATTCTGAGCATGTGTTTTGGGCCAGAAAGTGGGCAGGTATTGAGGAGAGAGGCCCAGGTCATGCCATAAGATGTTTATAGCCCTTGGAGAAGATGGACATGTTGATTGTGCAAGCTGAGAATAGGGACTGAGGGATGCTCCCTGAGAACAAAGGAAGTGCCTGGACTTTAGGGCCCGGACACCCCTGGGGATTTCAGGATGAGTAAGGGCAGGTCAGAGGGTATGGTCATTGCAGAAAGAGTAACCGTAAGTGCAAAGGGTTGGAGGTGAAAGCAGTATCATGTGTTCAGGAAATGCCAGTGGCCTCTACTGATGGAATGTACAGGGGTGAAGTGGACAGGGATGAAAGCATGAAGTTGCAAAAGGCCTGTTCAAGGAATTTGGCCATGGGAAGCCATTGTCCTGAGCTAACTCACATTGTGGATGGTTCTGCACTTTTCTGGGTTGCACACTTTGGATTTGGGGCTTGTGCACCTCTCCTAGCCAGAGTTCCTTTTGGCTGAATTGAGGCGGTCATCCCCATTTACTTGCTTTAACAACAGTACATTATAAGACCCTCTGTGGATTCAGCACAATGCTTGTTTCAAAATAATGTAATGTGCTACTGGTTTCATACTGAACCTGAGGCTTGCTTATCCTTCTAGCTTCTCTCCCCCACCAGGTATATCAGGATGTGCCCGCTGTGCTGCTCTCTAGTCCCACGCCCTGTGGGATCATCCCCCCGCACAGCACAGTTCACATACCTCTGACCCTGGAGACCCAAGTCCCTGGGGAATACAGGTCCACAGTTTACATCTCAACCTTTGGGAGCCAGGATCCCCCGATGGTGAGTGCCTGTTTTCAGAATTGCAGTTCTAAGTGCTGTACTTCTTGTGGGGACATTCTAACCTTTGCCTGTAAGGTACTCATCATATTTGCATATCCTCTAGTTGTTGGTCTTCTAGAGTCTTTCATTTTCTCTCTGCAGTGGTAAAATACCAGGGCTATTACTTCAGGAATCTGTTTTGTGGATACATCTGAAAGTGGTGCTTTATACCAATTGATTTTTCTCACACATACAGACACATCTGACCCCTCTCCAGACCCATGAAACCAGAATCTCTGAGGACAGAGGGCCAGCACACCCCTTCTCAGTTGTTCCTACTACAAAGCTGGGTATCCCTAGCTAGCTACATGTGGTCTCTGAGATTGATTTCCTTCACCGCTCACCAGGTCTTTTCCTGTAGATTATTGGATATGTATATACAACTATATGCTACAGCATATCCTATTATATTCTTGGACTTATATCACCGATTAACCTTAATTACTCCAAGCCTGAGAAAAGGGAGACATGGAAAACTCTCTGCTGCTTGAGCTGAATCAAAGGATGAATCTTGAAGGAAGTTACCCAATAGGCTATGAATTCCTAGACATCGGATTTACTTGGAAGCTGGGTGGTGCCAACATGCGTTTGTTTGAAGTGATTCTGATTGCTCAGAGAGTATAATAAACTAGGGTTTTGCTTTTATCTCTTCCGTATAAGATCATCTTGATCAGCCATCTGACATAAAGCAGCGTCGTTAAGGCAGGCCAGCTGAAAGGTGCCACAGTCCAGGTAACCTGCTAGCCTACACGCCTGCCCTGCACAGATGCAGCACAGATGTACCTTGCTGAGCAGGAAACATTTTATGAAAGAAAAAGACCCCCTTCCTTGGGCAGACAGAGTGCCTGGCCGAGAGCATAGCGGAAGGGAAGGAGAGCAAGGCGAATTTCAGTCCCCAGCCTGCACAGCTTTGCATGGTGGGTGCCCCTGTCACATTGCTAGTACAGCAGAAGGACTGGGACTCAGTCCAGCCACATCCAGCCCTGAAGTGCTGGTCCTTAACCCCTCAGTGTTCCTGAGACTGCAGTTCATGGTGGCACATACCGAACTGCTATTCTGGTTTCCCATCAGTGCACGGCTCTGGGCTGACCCAGGGAAGCAAAGCTTTATTTTAAGGGAGGAATTCCATGCTAGATTCTCAAGTCTGATCAGAGGGGCCATCCTTGTGACCCTTCACTACAGAATATCAGGGAAGAGGACTGTCAATTCTAATAGCAACCTTTTATGTCCCTGCTTTTTATAAAGGGATGCTTAGAAGGTTCTGTTTTCATTTGATTTTAAAGGCCCACCATTTCAGCCACTCCTGTATTCTTTCTCTTGCATGGACTGCAGGTATGTCATTTAAAGAGCATCGGAGAAGGCCCAGTTATCTATGTACATCCCAGTCAAGTTGACTTTGGCAATATCTACGTCCTGAAGGACTCCCTCAGGGTTCTCAACTTGTCTAACCAGTCCTTCATCCCCGCATTATTCAAGGCACACATGGTGAGTAGATTGCGCGCTGTCACATGACGAAAACACAGCTTTGCTGTATCTTGGGGGCAGTGGCCTTATTTTAGCAACATGTCTTTGAAAATGATCTACAGAAGCAGAGATTTAATTGCAGAGTTCAATTGCATTAAACTGTGTTATTCTCATCCCTAGTTCCTCTTTATTATAACCCACTCCTGGGTATGTCTCTAAAAAAAAAACAAACCAAAAACACTAATTAAAAAAGACACACTCACTCCTATGTTTATAGCAGCATTATTGACAATTGCTAAGAAATGGAGACAACTATGCCTGGCTTTTCATTTTTTCAAAGTATTATCTTTTTTCTGTGTACTAAAGTAAAAGACATGTTTTAACACTTAAACTCATTGATTTATAGTCAAACCTCTTAACTGTTTTTTATAATGTTTTACATATTACCAGTGAGCACCGACAAAAGACACTAAAATGTATCTTTATGAGAGAGCAGAGTTCTTATGTCTTAGCCTTAATTGTGAACAAAATCTACAGAATAAACTCATAGGAATAAGGAAATAAGAGAATAACATCCTAATTTATCAAGATGGGCATCTTGTCTCTTACCATGTAAAAGTCATAGCCATTCCAAAATGGACCACGCTCTTCCTAAGCCTTACCAAGTGACTCTTTCAGTCAGAGGATACCAATGGCAGTGATGTCAAGAGACTTCCAGAAGCAAAGGTTTGTACTTGGCAGACAGCTGTAAGCCCCTCATGCCGACCGTCACTTGAGACTTTTTACTTTGGCATAACTAAATATGAAACTCACAAGACAGATTCCAGCAGGTCATACTGATTATAAACTACTCTAGGAAAGGAAAACTATTGATTACATGATGGGTTAGCACCTTCCCTGAATTTAGAGTGACAATTCTACTGATTAAATATGTTTAGTTCAAGTATAAGCTCGAGCCAGAATGAAAGGAGGCTTGATTTCTTTGTCACGAAAGAGCTAGCCAGAAAATAAAACAAAAATATATTGGTTTCCTGCATGCTTTATAAGCCTTTCCATCTTCATTCTGCCTATTCCAGCTCTTAATTAGCTTTAGCAAATTGTTTTTGCTAATTAGTTATTATTCAGACATAATAACTTAATACTTGTCACCACAGAGGGAGATTAAGGCAAAATGTCCTTCATATGGACCAAATGTGGCTTTTTTATTTCAAGTTCTACTTTCCCTCCTCCATACAAATCTATAACTTCTTCCCCATCGCCAGCAGCAGAACTGCAGTGGACTAAATGTTTGTGCCCTGTGCCACCCCCACCCCCACCACCACCAGTTCATGTATTGAAATCCTAACCCTCAATGTGATGGTATTAGGAGGTGAATTTTGGGGGAGGTAAATAGATCATGAGGATAGAGTCATCATGAATGAGATTAGTGCCCTCACAAAAGAGACCCCACAGAGCTCTCTCACCCTCTCCCTCACTTAAGGATACAAAGAAAAAAATGGCTGTCTACAACCTGGAAGAGACCTCACACCAGAACCGGACTATATTGACACTCTAATCTCAGACGACCAACCAGAACAATGAGAAATAAATTTCTGTTGTTTGCAAACCATCCAGTATAGTATTCTGTTATAGCCATCTACATTGACTAAGACACCAACTCATGTTACTCTTAAGGGACCCCTGTCATTGTCATTATAAACTAAAGAATTTATTCTGCCTATTTGTGCACTGACAGTAGACAGTCATCCTCAATAATAAGCTAGTACAAAATGAAACACACTGTTATGTAATGAGAAAAGACAGATGCATTAAGGAGCATGGTGTAAAGGTTTATTAATGGTATGAAGTCCTGACACGCATACAGAAAGATCAGATGAAGCGATCAGGGAGCAAGTCATATTCTTCCTCAGTGCCATTTTATCTTCTCTGTCACAAGTGAAAGGAAGGAGACTGGAGAGGCATCTGTAACATGGTAGAGCCCTCTGTAGAATGGCATTTGGGATATTTTTTAAACTGTTGGTTGTGATGAAATTATATGCAGCATTGTTTTCATGCTTTGGAACGAAAAAATCCTCCTCTGGGATGTTAGGATATTAAGTTGAAATGAGTCTGGGAAAGAAGGGCAACATTTATCTGAGGGTGGGTATGGTCATACATCTTGCACAGTTGTCTTACATACAGTAGCCACTCAGCAAACAGTGGTTGAGTGTCTGATAGCTGCAGTAGTATTCTGTACTATCAACAGTGTCGGTTCTGGTCAGACACATCTGGAATCAAGCCCTAACTCTGTGTGTGCTAATTCTGGGCACGTTGTTTAATCTTTCTGAGGCTTTGGTTCCTTCTTTTTCAGTGGAACTAATAATGGCATCTAGAAGATTAAACATGATAATTACATAGAAAGAGCCTGGTGAAAAATAAACATCAGCATTCAATAAATGGTAGTTTTGATTATTAATGTTGACAGACAAAAAGATCTAGGTGAAATGGCTTACGGAAAGACTTTTTATTTTTTGGACACTATATCTTAAGATTTTTTTATATTTCTTAGGTAAGAAAGAAAAATCAATAAGGCATACTCAGACAGGCCTTAAGATTTCAAATTTAACTGATCCACACAGTACAGTGCTCTATCAGATGGGAGCACTATTACTGCCTTTTTTCTTACTCTTCATTTGTTTCTGTAATTTTTGACAGTGAAGCCAGCTTATAAAATATAAAACATTTTTATTGATGAATCCATATGTGTTCTTCTACACCAAAGAAAAGAGATTTATTAGCAAATAACTTACTTTAGAAATTTTAGGTTCATTAGCTTTCTGATTCTCGGAGTTTATTTATTCACGTATTTGTGCAGATGCTTCCTGGCACCATGTAAATCATGTCTGTGTGCTCAGAGCAGTCCAGTTCCTTTTATTTAACTATCTTCATGCCTTGTGTTTGATTGAACACCTTTGACTGAGTCTTGAGAAAGCAATGATTTTCAGAAAGAACATTATTGTCCCTGTTGAAAGATACCTCCTTGTAGCCTTAAAAGATTATTGGTAATCTTAAGAGCTGTGTAATTGTAAGAGCTATGTAAGTTACAGAAACCTGCTTGCCTCACATAGTCAAACTCTGCTGGCCTTACAGACTTCTGCTGGCCTTCTCACAGACTTCCCCCTACCCCCTACTCCCTGCAAAGGGGGAAGTAGGACAGTTGCTTGACCAATAGGAACTCTCAGCATCTCAGTGACCAAGCCCTTTCAATCAATCTGTCATTCTAAACTCCTTCCCTCTAAGAACAGAGAGAAAATCTGGGCACAATATGAAAAATCACAAGTTTAAGGGAATGATGGAACAACAATGCCAGTGACAACAACCCAGAAGAAAAAGGAAGTTAAGAAATTTAAACCCAGCGTTTATGACTGCTTTTTCTATATAGTACCAGAAGAGGTTAAAAACTAAAATGAGCTTTCAGAAAACTTGTTGATCTAAGAAGATAAACACGAATCAAGACAGGCTAGAGAGATAAAAACTGGAGAAGAATGAACTTGGTAAAACTCTCAGACTTTTGGTTCTGACCAGGAAAAGCTATATTCTGGAAACAAAAGTGACCTAATGCAGACCTCGTAATCTCTGCCTGGATGAAGGAGTTCCAGGACTCCTAGTTCCCTCCATATCTTTCCTAGAAGCAAATATATGTTCTCACCAGAAGACAACAACATGATTCTAAGCTTCAAAATATCTCTACAGTTTTCATATACAATGTCAAACAGTTAATTTTAAAATTACCAAGCATAGGATACAAATTAACATAAAACTACAATGTGCTTAATATACTCAAGGAAATAAAAGGCACAATTTAGAATTTTGGTAGAGATCTGGAAAGTGTAAAGGAGAACAAGTGGGAATTGAAAACCTGAAAAATGCAATTGAAATTAGGAATCAGTTCAGTTCAGTTCAGTCACTCAGTCATGTCCGACTCTTCACGACCGCATGAATCGCGGCATGCCAGGCCTCCCTGTCTATCACCATCTCCCGGAGTTCACTCAAACTCACGTCCATCGAGTTGGTGATGCCATCCAGCCATCTCATCCTCTGTTGTCCCCTTCTCCTCCTGCCCCCAATCCCTCCCAGTGTCAGAGTCTTTTCCAGTGAGTCAACTCTTCGCATGAGGTGGCCAAAGTACTGGAGTTTCAGCTTTAGCATCATTCCTTCCAAAGAATACCCAGGACTGATCTCCTTCAGAATGGACTCGTTGGATCTCCTTGCAGTCCAAAGGGACTCTCAAGAGTCTTCTCCAACACCACAGTTCAAAAGCATCAATTCTTTGGCGCTCAGCTTTCTTCAACAGTCCAACTCTCACATCCATACATGACCACTGGAACTCAGTAGATGAGTTTAACTGCACATTCCATACAGATGAATAGAGAACCGTGAAAGTGAAAGTTCAGAAGGAACTACCCAAAATGAAAATGTAGAAGAGCAGGTAAAACAGACAAATTCAGAGAGAGGGGGAAAGGGAAAAAAGCTGTCATTACCTTCCACAGAAGCAAATGAATAAGGCTCAAACTGCCAAGGCAAGAAGTAACAGTAGATTATAGATGAGAAGGTGAACAGCAAAAGAAAATGCTGAGAATAGACAGTGGTTGCCCTCATTAATGAGCAGCAGTGGGACTGATGAGGGTGGGACGGTGGGTGCAAGAGACTTCTGTTTTTCACAAAAATGCCTTTTCTAGAACCATTTAACTCTGTAAATTGTGTAATGCACATATCTCATAAAAATAAGATTTAAAAATTTAAATCATGCTGCAAGACAGTACGTAGAAGTATGCTACCATTTATGCAAGAAAAAGTATATTAGAAAAAATATAAATATGTATATTTTTTAGTTTTGTTTATAAAGTTTCTCTGAAAAGACAGGCAGAAAACTGGAAACAATGGCTGCCTCTGGGAATGGTAACTAGGGTCCTGTGCATGAGAGAGAAATACTCGTTAGAATCCGTTTGAATTCAACACTGGGACATGCATTATTTATTTTTTCAAGAAAAAGCTTCTAAGAAAGCAAGAAACTGGGAATGAAAATAAGAAGAACAAGCAGAGTTAAAATTAAATGGGCCCTAAAGAGAAGGGTGATCATATCCTTTTAGGATGAGTAATGTATTCAAGAAACAAAAGTGTGTCTTCCTTGTTACACAAATTAGCATCCTTATAGAACAAACAGAAGTTAATAAAAGAAAAAAAAGTCACTCATATGCCACCCTACCAATGCCCACTATTAAGCTTTTGGTGTACATCTTCCAAAACTGTACTGTGTGTGTCTGTCTGTATATTCTATCCCCCACCATCAATACTATTTCATTACCAGCTATTTTCATCCAACAGTGTGGTATAGTCAGTTTCTGACATGAATTATTAAGGAATATTCCTACACACGTAATTTACAGTGACTGACTTTATTGCATCATTTGGCTCCACCACAGTTGACTTAGCTAATCGCCTACCGATACGTGGTTTCCAGCTTTTCACCACTGTAAACAATGTTCACAGCAATCTTCCTATTGCTATTCCCATCTTGAACTGTTTCCTTAGACTAAATTCCTAGAAATGCAATTGCTAGATCAAATGACATGAATGTAACTAAGTCTTGCTAAGTCTTTTGAAATTATCTCCTAAAAAATTTGTACCAGTTTATATCCTACCCAACCTACCCTCCTCAGTGTTAAAGAAGGTTACCCTGTCCCAGACCCTTGCTGGCATTTTGTTTGCTAAATCTGGCAGATGAGAAAAAAAACATATTGCTAGTTAAATTTGTGTTTCTTTGGCTTACTGGTGATACTGAACATTTTTCATGTACTTATTGACTAACAGGTATTTCATAGTATCTTCCCCATGCCTGGGACTAATTGTGCTCACTGAAAGGAGAGGCATAAAAATGATCTCTTAGTTCATAAGATCATAAGAATGATCTCTTACTTCAAAGAATTTGAATCTCAAAAAAAGAAATGACTACAAAAACAACACAGTATTACAGTGTACAATGTTAAATATAAGCACAGTGTTAAGATGTGGCTAGTGAGTGAGTAAAAAGTCACTCAGTCCTGTTCAACTTTTTGCGACCCCATGGACTATACAGTCCATGGAATTCTCCAGGCCAGAATACTGAAGTGGGTAGCCTTTCCCTTCTCCAGCGGATCTTCCCAAACCAGGGTCTCCTGCATTGCAGACAGTTTTTTTTTTTAACAACTGAGCTATCACGGAAGCCTATAAGAAGTAGCTAATTCTCCCACAAAATTAAAAATGTTTATAGATGGGCACATTCGAGTGGAGAGTTCAGGGATAAGGAGGAGGAGGACAGGGAAATGGGGTGTACATTTCCAAAGAGCAGCACAGTTAAATGCAGTGATGGTGTGCAGCACCTTTGGGGAGATCCAGTGTGGCTGAGGCCAAGGATGCCTGTTGAAAACTGACAGCGCCTGGGAAGTAAGCCTACAAAAGTGCTCCTTAACAAAGAATTTGAAACAGATCCTCCAGACCAGTGGCTCCTATCTGATGTACCAGTCTTGATTGCAGGCTGCCTTTGTTTCAAACAAATTGGACTTCCCTGATGGCTGAGATGGCCTGCAAATACAGGAGATCTGAGTTCAATCCCTGGGTCAGGAAGATCCCCTGGAGGAGGGAATGGCAGCCCACTCCAGTGTTCTTGCCTGGAGAATCCCATGGACAGAGGAGCCTGGTGGGCTGCAGTCCATAGGGTTGCAAAGAATCGAACATGACTGAAGCGACTTAGCACCCAGTGCCTTTGTTTCAAACAGAAAAGATGACAAATATCCACCATGTTCGGAGGTCCTTGAGCCCTGGAAATTATGTGTAAAGTTTGGGATCTGTATTTAGAGTATGTTTGTATGTGGGAGGTGTGTGTGTGCATGTGCACATTTTCCTTTGAAGAGGTTCCATAGTTTTCCCAAAGAGGGGAAAAATCAGCACTACGAGTCCAGACATTGGAGAGCCCCCAGAATCTCCAGTAGGAGAGGCACAGGATCAGGTCTGTGAAAGAGTCCTGTCAACAAGTTAGATTGCAGGGGGGTGGGGTGGGCACAAAGGAGGACTGGACATGAAATTTTGAATGATAACCTTCTAATAACCACCAGTTACTGAGTATGTATTCTGTGGTAGACAAAGTACCTGCACCCATTTTATTAAAAATTAGTACAGAGTCACCTGGCTACAGATTGGCGGAGTCTGCAGTTGACCTATCGGTCTCCATGTGACTGTAAAGCCCTCTTTTTTAATCATGACCCTCTGTGCCTCTCTTGTAAAACTCTGTCATCATTTCTTTTGTATTTCATTTCCTAACGTTCAGTTAATTATTTTAAGCAGCAAAGTGACTCACTTCAGGGCAGAAAACCATATGGCTAGAGATACCATTTAGAAGACAAAAAGAGAGAAAGGCCTCAGTGACTGTTCATTGTTTTGTTCCACAAAGAATTGATCATCTGCTGAGATAATGGTATAAATCCAAAGAAATCCCTCACTCTGCACTTTGGTTCCTGTTGTTATTTGTGTCCTGTCATCCCGTGGAAGGAAATTCCTGCAGGTTTCAACTGGCAAGCGAGTCATTCTGGAGACAAGTGCACAGTGCTGTTTACTTCAAGCTTCCTAGTCATTAGCTCTGCAGGACAGAAGGTCTGCCTGAGTGTATGCGCATTCATTTATTGACAAAACGACATGTGCAAACACTTCTGTCTTTTGTGGAAAATATTAAATACACGATAGGGTAACTTATGAAAGCACTGGCTGCTTTACCTTGGGACCCGAGTGTTGGCTAAGAAGTGTGCTAATGCCCTGTTGTCAAATAAAAAGCAAATGTTAGCCTTAGATATGTGTAACCTCAGGGAGCAGGGATTAACACTCCTCATTAGTGGGCCTGGAATTCTGCAATGCAAAAAATCACAGCTTTTTGTGTCCTGCACAATCATATGCACATATGCATACCAACCACCTGTGTGTGTTGTTCATGAGCTACTGTAATGACTGAAGCATTTTAGCCCCAGTTCATGGAAGAAACAGAGACAACTATTGCTGAAATTTTGGTAGAAGCCTTAGGAAAGCTTTTTTTTTTAAATCATCTTAGGAACAAATATTTGAAACTCTGTATTAGTTTTCTATTGCTAAGTAAATAATTACTACAGACTTAGTGGCTTAATACAGTTTCCATGGGTCAGAAATCCAGGTATGACTTGGCTGGATCCTCCTCCTAGGATCTCAGAAGGCTGAGATGGAGTTGCTGGCTGATCTGCATTCTCTTCTGGAGGTTTGACGAAGGAAAGATCCATTCTGGGCCCCCTCAGATTTGTCAGAGTTTCTTTTCTTGCAGTTGAATGACTGAGGCCCCATTTTCTTGCTGGCTCTCAGTCAGGGACCACTGTCAGCTGTTGAGGCCCCTAATAGACCCTCTCCTGCTTGGAATCTCCTCATTAGGAAGACCCAGTCCCTTCTAAGGGTTCTCCTGATTAAGTCAGGCCCAATAGGGTAATCTCTCCTCCTTAACATCGACTGACTCAGGACCTTTCACAGTAGCGCCTAGATTGGTGTTTGATTGAATAACTAAGAGAAGATAACTGGACACCAGGAGATGGAGATCTTGGGGGCCATCTTAGATGTCCACCTACTTTGAACCCTTATGAGATGCTTCTCTTCTGACAAGAGTATTGTATACTAAATGCTTCTTAGCATCTATCCTTGTTTTGGTAATACATGTCATGGGAAATACTACTGAGCCCACAATTATATGTCATGTGGAGCATTTCAGCTCTTGGTAAAATGATGACAGTAACTGTTACTTACAGGGACTTACTATGTGCGAGACAATGTTCTGAGTTGTATGTGCATCACCTCATTTAATCATCAACTCTTTGCAGAAGTTGTCATCAGTTTCATGAGCTCCAGGTGGGATAACTGAGGCTGGACACAGTGAAGTGACGTACCCAGTGTGTGAGAGCTGGCAAGCGGCAGATCTGAGACTCAAACCACAATGTCTCTCTTCCTTTAGAACCCTCCTTTGTAACCATCAGGACCTTTAAAAGGGTTACAGAGTGTCCTCCATAGCCAAGATTATCATTCATTCATCGGTTCCCCCTTTAGTCAGATTTGCCATCTAATAACAGAAAATGTCACATAGACCAAGTCCTCCCTAAAAACAAAGGACTCCCCCAAGAGCCAAATACCAAAGAGACACAGGGTGAGCATGGTTTAGAGACTGACTTTTGATAAGGACAGTCCAATACCTTAGCAGCAGGCATTTTATTGTGACTTGTTCTTGGATTCTAGGATGTACTTTGCTGCCTGGTTTTATGCCAAACATTGATTAATAAGCTTCATCAAAAAGAAAACTCACCACTTCAGCCCTGGAGAGCAACGTCAGGTCTTCTTTCCAGAGCAGCCAACCTGTGTCAGCAGGAATCAGAATAGAAATGGTACCCATCCATCTAAAACTAATGTCCCCTGACTTGAAACAGCGCTTATGCTGGTGACACCCTCTCTTTACTGTGGACAGAGGGTTGACCTGCGTTACTAGATAGGGGAGGAAAATAAATGGTTAGAACATGAAAGCTGACATTCACAATGCCCTCTTCTGAAAGGCATATGTTTTTTTGATAAAAGAAGAACAAAAATGGCATTGATTTATGTTTTAATTGTAAGCTAAGCCTCAAACTAAATCGAGTGCTCAAAGGCCACATATTTGGGGAGAAGGGCCATCAGAGTGAGATGATCCTGCCTCAAACATTTTTTATTTTGTCTCCTAGCTGCTCCTCCATTTGTCCTAACAGCAGATAGATATGAACTCCAGGCCTGAAATTCCCAGATAAGTTGAAATGTGATTCTTCTACTTCTGTGTTCTGGTGGAGTGAACTCTTCACCTTCCAAAATCTAAGATCTAAGGCAGTTGGGGAAGACCTAAGAATGTGACAGTAGGCTGAACCCACAAGGTTGCTGTAGTAGAGAGTGGCTTATAGTTCACTATGCTTGTCCTCCTTTCCTCTTGAACCAGAGCACGTGATGTTTCCCAGCCTCCTCTGGAGTGAAGTGTGGCTGCATGACTGAGCTCTGGCCAGTAGAAGTAAGCAGAAGTGATCTGTGCCACTTCAAGGCTTGGTACATAAAGTCTTGGCCTATGACCCTCCATTCTCTTTGTTTCTTATTGGCTGGGCAGATGTCAGTCAGCATCCAGACTGCCAAAGAAGCCCTGAATTGAACATGACATTCTCTATTTAGCTGGGGCCTTGAATGCCTGAATGGAACCGAAATCTATCCTCACTCCTGCCAGCAACTGGAATGCATGTGAACAGGAATAATAATAAAATAAATGGCTTTTTTTTTAAAGCCATTGAGTTTCAGGGGTCTTTCCCTTATAGCAGTTGGCATTACTTTATCTAAAATAATCACCTAAACAGATTATTGTGTGTCTTTCAAAGTCAATCTGGACGTTAAAATTCTAAAAGACCTCTAGAAATGTGAAAGATTACATCAAATGTTGTCTTTTTATTGTTCTATAGGAGATCAATTGCATATCTAATTGATCAATTACATATCTAACTTATTAGCAATTGTATTTCAGCAATTTTTCCTTTCACTGGCTATATAAACAAGTCCCTGTATTCTTTTTGGAACCAGCTGTATTATTTTACTAATTTTCTCATTAAAGAGATAAAGAAATCTTTGACAAAATAAAATAAAAGCCTAGAATCAAAAGACTGAGAGTAAAACAAGTAGTTCTAAGTAAGGAGAAGAGCTGGCTGCTTTAAGCATGGAATATCTATTTCTATATATAACTTTGATTGTGTAGATCAGACTGAAAATGATACGTCAAAGACTCCTATGTATAATAATAAAAACACCAATGAAATGAAGATGTAATGACTCATTTAAAACCATCTATCTGCATTTATAGCTCTTTAGAACTCACTTTTGTGTTATTTCCTATGGTTAATATGTTAGAAGTGAAAGTCGCTCAGTCATGTCCAACTCTTTGTGACCCCATGGACTATACAGTCCATGGAATTCTCCTGGCCAGAATATTGGAGTAGGTTTCCCTTCTCCAGGGGATAGTCCCAACCCAGGGATCAAACCCAGGTCTCCCGCATTGCAGGCAGATTCTTTACCATCTGAGCCACCAGGGAAGCCCAATATGTTAGAAGGTATTAGTATTTGCACTTTGGGACTGTGTCTTAGTTCAGGCTACTATAACAAAGTACCAGTAGGCTGGATGGCTTATAAACTACAAAATTTATTTCTGTAGCGTGGTTGAGTTCTGCCAAGGGCCCTCTTCTACCCCAGGGACTCATAACTTGTCACTGTATCCTCAGATTGGAGTAGACGAAGTAAATCTTTCGTGACTCTTGTGCTGTGCTGTGCTTAATTGCTCAGTCATGTCTGACTCTGCAACCCCATGGACTGTAGCCCACTAGGCTCCTCTGTCCATGGGGATTCTCCGGGCAAGAATATTGGAGTGGATTGCCATGCCTTCCTCCAGGGTTCGTGACTCTAAGGATGACAGTAATCTGGTTCATGAGCCCCACCTCCTGATACCATCATACTGAGGAGAGGGTCTCCACATTAATTTAGGGGGAAACACAAAACATTCAGTTCATAACATTCCATCTTGGCTCCTCCAAACTGATGTCCATTTTACATGAAAAATAAGTTCATTCCATCCTAACAGCCTTAACTTGTTCTAGTATCACCTCTAAGGTCAGGAGTCTTATCTAACTATCAACTAAATCAGGTATGAATAAGACTCAGAGTACATTCATCCTAAGGTAAAATTCCTCTCTAGCTGTGCACCTGTGAAACCAAACAAGTTAACCAAGCAAGTGCTTTGGGGGCTATTTAGATGAAATGGATATATTGTGCATATGAGAACGGCATGGGTTTGAGGGCTCTGGGGCAGAATGTCAGAGACTGGATGTTCATATTCCTCCAAAATTCATATTTGAAACTCTCTCCTCTGATGTGATGGTGTTAGGAGGTGAGACCTTTGGGAGGTAATTAGGATTAGATGCGATCATAAGAGTCCTCAGGACAGGATTAGTCCCCTGCTGCTGCTGCTAAGTCGCTTCAGTCGTGTCCAACTCTGTGCAACCCCATAGACCGAAGCCCACCAGGCTCCCCTGTCCCTGGGATTCTCCAGGCAAGAACACTGGAGTGGGCTGCCATTTCCTTTGCCAATGTATGAAAGTGAAAAGTGAAAGGGAAGTCGCTCAGTCATGTCTGACTCTTAGCGACCCCATGGACTGCAGCCTA
>SJXQ01010206.1:1543-99162 GCA_006408695.1 Aepyceros melampus | reverse complement strand
TGTCAATGTATAGCAAAACGAACACAGTATTGTAAAGCAAAACAAACTAAAAAATAAAAATTAATTAAAAAAAAAAAGACTTTGTATGTTCCTGAATAGATTGGATTAAAGCTTCTCTATGACAATTTTACACTCAGTATTTTAATTCTACCATCTTATTAATCATTTTTTTTTTTGGCCTCAGTTGACCAAACCTTAGATATTCAAATGATGAAAGGCTATCCTAAAGGGAAGTGTTGAGATGATATATTTTGCTTAAAGAGGGAGGGCAGGGAGATTTTGAAGAGGGAACAGAATAGGGAAACTGGATAGTTTCTTAGATCCTGAATAAGACCTTCTCAGTATGGTCTTGGGGCTTCCCTGGTAGCGCAGCTGTTAAAGAAATCGCTTGCAGTGCAGGAGATCCCAGTTCAATTCCTGGGTCAGAAAGATCCCCTGGAGAAGGGAATGGCTACCCACTCCAATATTCTGGCTTGGAGAATTCCATGGACTGTATAGTCCATGGGGTTGCAAACAGTCGGACACAACTGAGTGACTTTCACTTTCATCAACTTTCAGTATGGTCTTACTATTTCTTTGAAATAAATATCTCAAGTAACTGATGTGCTGTACTTAGTCGCTCATTTGTGCCCAACTCTGTAACACAACGGACTGCAGCCCGCCAGGCTCCTCTATTCATGAGGATTCTCCAGGCAAGAATACTGAAGTGGGTTGCCATGTCCTCCTCCAGGGATTGAACCCTGGTCTCAATCAATGCAGGTAGATTCTTTACCATTTGAACCACCAGGGAAGCCCAAGAATACTGGAGTCGGTAGCCTATCCCTTCTCCATGGGGTCTTCCCAATCCAGGAATTGAACTGGAGTCTCCCACATTGCAGGCAGATTTTTTATCAGCTGAGCTACCAGGGAAACCCCAAGAAACAGATATCTGTGTTTAAATACAGATACTAATTAAGACAGAACAACCACACCCACATTCTAAAGTCAAATTATTGCAATGTTCCTATCTTGTGTTACTCAGGCTGTGTCTCATTATTAGTGTGACTAGAGTGGACTGTTTTTCTAGGCCTGAGATGACTGACTCCAACTCAGTAAAATTTGTTTTTCTGGCTTATTTTGAAATCCAGTTTCACAGACATCACCAGTTTTTTATTTATATAGTACTGAAATAAGTGTTTAAACTACTGGCTTAAAACTGATGAAGAGTAAGAGGTGTGGCAAAATATCCTGTGATAATTGCAGAATAATTCAGAAACAGTTAAATTTTCCAGAGAGACTTTTTTAATACACTGCTAAGACTAAAAATCTATAAATAATATAACTATAGAATCTATGAAAAGGCAAATAAGTGAACATTATTATCTTAAGAATGTTTTTCACCTTTATTTTGTTAAACACTAATTGCCATTGTAGGATAGCTATGACTGTTTGAAGATAGTAAGTTAAGAAAACATTTTTTTAATGTTTAGTTTTTAACAGATTCTTTTTTTTTTATATCATGTCATTTGATATTTTTCCTGTTAGGTATACTCTCTTGACTGCTACCCTAATTGTGATCATGTAAACAAATTCCTATATAACTTCTCATAGTAGATTTGACCTTTATTATTGGCTGCTGTTCATACTAAGCTTTTAATTTCATAGTTTTTTTATTTTTGTGTTGTTGGATTGCTTCTTATAACATATTTTAGTAAGTGGGGGGCGGTCGGAATTCTTCTTAGAATTTGATTAAGATAGACTTGATTAGAATTCTAGAATAGATGAATAAGATTGAGGTGATGAACCAAGTACAACTTTAAGACAGCTAGTACTAGGTTTATTTATAGTTTCTACCCCATCTGTTAACATGAAATTTGATGTTATTATGGGGAAAAGGAAAAGAGTAGAGATTTTATTGCCTTCAAACCAACTTTGACTTTACATGAAGCTTTTCATGCTATTAGAAGCATCTTCAATTTTCTTAAATTCAACCAAGTGATTAAGCATGTAAATGCTATATAAATACATATGTTGGCAGACAGATTCATTTTAGGTAATTTCCAGTATTCATTGCTGTTAAAGATGCTGTATTTAGTTTTTATACATTGTAGCTGTCGGGTGCTTCTCTCCTATATTAATACTCCAGGGTTTTTTGCATCTATGTATAAAAATATTTCTTTGTGCCTGTTTTCTTTTTCTTCAGAAATCTGTTTCTTTGTGTTCCTTTATAACCTTGTAACTTTAATGCCTGGGAGACCTTTACATCAGGGTATTTGGTCCATACTCTATAGGAATTATATTTTAAAGGAGTGGAATCAAAAGGCCTACGGGAAGGAAAATTGAGGAAGTTAAATTTAATTTCTCTTCAGTTTTATAAATAATTGAGTAATGTAATATAACTGTATACCAGATAAGGCATCTTTTTGTTTTTCCTCAACAAATACTGAGATTTGTAGGGCTTTTTTTTTTTTTTCTCCACAAGTATCATTGAGATTAAAAAATTTTTTTTAGAAATTTTCAACCATCAATATTTAAGAGAACTTTTGAAAAGTCCATTTTTGGCAGCATTGCATAAGGGTTAGAACTGAATTAGCACAATAGAGTCTAGAATTTCTTTTTTCTATGTAATAACCCATCAGAATCATTTAATCTTCAGTTCCTTATCTTTAAAAGTAGAAGTGAAAATATGAGCCCTTGTTTTCTTTAGAGAAAGTCTTAAATATCAGTAAATAAATTTAATGGAGCTTCATTTTTGCTGTATCTCTATTGTATTAAATGCTATTGTTGCTTGTAAATGAATTATATAGTCTCATTATCTAGTGATTAAAGAGTTAAATGTTTTAAGGATAATTTTTGAAATCTGATTTTTTGGGTCCTTAGAAACTGGTTTGGTCTTTTAAATCTTTTATAAGGTAAATACCAATAGTATATAATTATATCATTCAGAATTTAAAATTTATGTGAGTTGGTTATCTTTGTGTTCAAAAGCATTAAAGCACCTTTCCATAGTAGGAAAATATAAATTCTAGATTATTAGTGATGAATTGTATTGCTCTGTGTGTTGCTATTTTTTATTTTTATGAAGGCTAATTGTAATGAATAAAATATTGATGTTTTTTCTGCATGAATGCATATATGTAATAAATAAGTGATTTGCTATAATATTGCATATTATGTATGTAACTTTGCTGTAATAACATTGTTTTATCTGTTTTAATTATTGCTTTGCTATTCTTTTATAGCCACTTCAGTTTTAATTTTTAAGATTAATTTCTTTGTAATTGTTTTTCAGGGAACCCATATTGAATTGTCTATTGGAATTATTTTGGGAATTTCAACTATGGCAGGTATTTAATAATAGTAGTATTATTATTCCATTGTCTGTATATTTATGAAACATTTTAGTGGGTTAAGTATAGAAGAAGGTACTTCATTTGAATGAATTTATGCACTGAGATGTCTGTCATTAATAGTTTATCTCCTTAATCCTATCCTTTAATTTTTAATTTTGTAAATGTAGTATGCATTTTTCTGAGAAAGTGTGGGTACTTTATGTTAGTTAATGAGTAAGAATAATCTGCTATATTGACTGTGTTACAAAATTTTTTTTCTCTTAATTCAGTGTTACCCTAAAACCTTCCTACCCATTTTCTCTATCAAATTATTTATTTTCAAGTTGGGAAGAAAAATCAAGGAAGGAAACACAAGATCAAAAATCTGATTTGGTTCTATCTCCTTCTTTCCCCACAAATACTACTCTGCTCTTCATGATGGTGGAATTTGGGGACAATTCTGTGTTGTTTTACTATGGAACATGTGAAGTAGATGAGTAATGAAAGAGATATTTTTCCTTGATTTTCTTGAATGTCATAGCTATACTTTACTCTTTAACTTTCAAGTATCCAAATTCCCTTAAATATTGTCTGAAAGTTGAACTACAGAATGTTATGCAAATTTTTTAATATTGAAACCAAAATGGAAACTGGCTGCCACATCAGAAAAAAAAACCTACTAATTGATGGAGGTAGAAGACTATAATCTCTGGTCTCTATTTTGAGATCTTGAAATTCAGAGCTATCCAATGAGTTACTTTGGATATAGTCATTGTACTTAGAAAGGTGGTAACTCTTCCAGACCAGTGCTTTATTGATTACATGGTGATCTACTATAGTGATTTTTCTGACTTTTATGTAGTAATTCACTTGTCCATTTTTCATTTTTTTAGCTGCTGCTTTGGGAAACCTTGTGTCAGATTTAGCTGGTCTTGGGTAGGTTTACTTGTGCATGTGTATACTTACTCTTTATTCTCCATTCTCCTTTAATTGGGAAGGATTTTGAAAAGGGATTTATTTTTGCATGTGTGTTTTAGAACTAAATTTTTAAAATTAATGTTTCTAAATCAGCAGCACTAAATCTTTGGTGTGCATCAAATATAGATGCCTAGCTCACATCTCAGTCTTGCAGGATTAGTGTCTCTAGGGATGGGGCCCTGACATTTGAGTTTAAGAATCTTCTCAAGCAATTCTGATAGGTGTAAAATTTTTTCTAAAACTACCGTAAGGTAAGCAGAGTTTAATTTTTCATATCATATGTTTATGTGTATTTTATAAATATTTCTATGGGTGAGACAGGACTAAAAGTAAGAAACTCTATCATTATTTCATACCCCCCGTCCTCCCACTAAGTCCAAAGATAAGACATATGGCTCAAATATGAGGATACTGACTGGGCATGTTTTCTAAAGAGAGGAATTTTCAAAGCGAATAATGGCCAAAGCATACATGGACTTGGCTAATTTTTGCTCTTTTTATTCCATGTGGCAAGAAGGAATGATGAAATAAACTGAGGGTACCTACTCAGAAAAGGCCAGCTTTCTCTCTCTCTGTTTTTACATTTTCTCTTTTAAGCAGCAGATGGCTCGGGCTGCTTCCTGAGCCTGGGGAAGCCTAAGAAGTATGAATTAGACAGAGTTGGCATTAACTGTTGTGATAAACATACTCTGTCTTCCTCAGTCTTTGGTTCTGTTTCTTCTTCTTTTTTTGGTTCATTTTGATGGTAAGTTTTGAGATTTGAATTTGGGTCTAGGAACAGTCTACTTAGCCCTATAATCAAGAGAAAGGCAGCTTTATACTGATCTAACTCTGTATATTAGACATCTGCACTTGAGTATGGGGCCACAGCTACTGTTCAAAACACAGTTTCTTTGTTCTGGGCCAAAGCAGAAATTTTGTAACCTGGAATTTCTGATGTAAACCTACAGTGATATTATCCCTTAAACATTCCATTTCCCAGTTTCCAACATTAAGGTTTATAATGATAATATCACAAAGTTGTTGGAACTCTTCCATCTAAGAACTATTTCTCCTCTGCCTTAAAAAAGTTACGTAGTAAATACCACATTTTATCAATCTTAGTTGCATAGGTTTTTAGAATTTAACGTATCTAATATTGGGATCCATCTTATAATTGATGGTATGCATAATTTAGTTGGCAAATTTTTTTCTTTCTTCCAGTTCTTAAAGTAAGAGTGTATCCAATAAGCAATGGCCACTTAGAAGATACTTGAAATTGCCCTGAAAATTATAGGCTGTTTTTCTTAGTATATCAATCTGATAAATTTTAAGAAAACTTTTTTCTGGTGACAGTTATTAAATTATATGTTAAAGTGCTTTGCTTTGAATTTGGAGTAAATGTATTAATTGTAATTGTAAAATTTTTATATACCTTGAATTGTTCTTTTTAAAGTAATGGTAGAGAGTAATTACTCTTAAGTCAGTTAATTTACCTATGTATTAAATATGTCAATCTGGAAAAATTTAAACCAAATATATGTATATACAATAAAGATGAAAATTATAAAAGAATGTTTATACCATTTCTGGAGTATACAGATATAAACTTATCTTTGTTGTAGTCATGAGTTTTTCATATGTGAGGATACAGTTTTTCATATGTGTCTCTTTAAAAACTTATATTCTGTCCTCTTGTATTTTTTTTTTATTTTTAAAAAATTTATTTATTTTAATTGGAAGCTAATTACTTTACAGAATTTTGGAGGTTTTTGCCATACATTGACATGAATCAGCCATGGGTGTGCATATGTTCCCCATCCTGAACCCTCCTCCCACCTCCCTCCCCATCCTATCCCTCAGGTCATCCCAGTGCACCAGCCCTGAGCACCGTGTCTCATGCATTGAACCTGGACTGGTGATCTGTTTCACATATGATAAGATACATGTTTCAGTGCTATTCTCTCACATCATCCCACCCTCACCTTCTCCCACAGAGTCCAAAAGTCTGTTCTTCACATCTGTGTCTCTTTTGCTGACTCACATATAGGGTTGGATGGCATCACCGACTCAATGGACATGGGTATGGGTGGACTCTGGGAGTTGGTGATGGACAGGGAGGCCTGGCGTGCTGCAGTCCATGGGGTTGCAAAGAGTCGGACATAACTAAGCGACTGAACTGAATTGAACTGATACAGGGTCATCGTTCCCATCTTTCTAAATTCCATATATATGCATTAATATACTGTATTGGTGTTTTTCTTTCTTACTTGTCCTTTTGTATTTTTAAAGACTTGCGGGCTACGTTGAAGCTTTGGCTTCCAGGTTAGGCCTATCAATTCCTGATCTCTCACCAAAGCAAGTTGACATGTGGCAAACACGTGTTAGTTCACATTTGGTGAGTACCTTGTGTGGTTTATGATAATGAATTTGGGTAGCCAGAGCAAGACACTGTATATAATTCAGTCCCTTCAGAAATTTGAGATTAAAATTGATTTCAGTGCAGTTTTAAACAAAAACTATCCAAACCTTAGTAGGTTTCAGAAAAACTAATCATTAACTTTTTTTGTAGGCATACTTGAAAAAGATTTTTGAAAAATCTTTATATGATTCAGTTACTGTTGAGGAGTATCAGTTATATGCTGAGACTGAAGGACATAAAATGAGTAGTAAACTATAGTTCTTTTTGAGGATTGTATAGGTAAAGAATCAGACATATTAAACAAATTATAATTTAGTGTGACATATTCAGTAATAGAAATGTACACTGGATATAGCAGAAGCACCACGAGAAGAAATAACTCTTTGTGGAAAGAAATTTCTTTTAGTGGGGAGATTTCTTGGTGCATATCAGATCTAAGCTTATTTTTAACTTATTGATGAGACTTTATTAGGTGGGAGAGAGAATTCCAAGTATATTGATTAGCAAGTAGAAACGTATGATGATAACTAACTGGAAGTTCCTGGCGGAGAGAGGGACTGCATCTGACTAATCTCTGTCTCCCTGGTACCTACCATAGAGTTTGGTACTTTGTAGATTCTCAATAAATGTCTGTATGAAGATATAAAACTTAATTGGTAAGTATTTTAACCTTAATAGTCATCAGAGGAATGCAACATTTAAAAATCATTTACAAAAATAAATAAATTTTTCATAATATAGGTGAGGTCACAGAAAAATTGTGTGTATGTAGACATATAAATTGCAGTGGGTATATACATGTATTTGCAGTTTTGTCTAGAATAGACAGCAAAGCAGTATAATTATGCACAGATATTCATATTATTTGATTTTTAAATAAATCATTGAGGAAGAACTATACACCAAAATGTTTATTGTTCTATCACTGACAGTAGTGATGATTTTTAATGGTAAGAAGAGCTCTTACATTTATTATAGGCCCATCAATTCAGTGGAACTTAGAAGTTTTTGTATTAAGTTTATGAAAAAGTTTGAAAAAGAGTTTATTCTAACTTGTGACTGGTGGGGGGCAGGAAGAAAGCAGTAAACAAAGTTATGTTTACATAATGATTAGATCTACATTCATAATTAGATGTACATGGGGATAAATACTGAAAAGGAATATGTACAAAGGACAGCAAATCCAAATATGTTGAGAGTACTGGGTGAAATTTTTCATTCCTTTCTATCTTTTGACTTGAAAATGTATGTACATTTTTAAGGTATTTTCTTTTTGAATACTTCTCTAATGTTATTTTTATGGCAATTTGAAAAAATTTTTAAATTTTTTTCTGGTTGCCTTGAACTTTACATATTATTTGTTCTAGAACCTTTTTGAACATTATTTTTTAATTTAAGTTAGTATGATCAAAAGAAATATAGTAACAGTTAAATTATATAGTACATAGTAATTTATCATAGATACTTAAGCAGAGGTTCCTCTTACGGGATAAAATAACTTTGAAAAAATATTTTCTTTTGTTTCCGTAGGGTAAAGCTGTCGGGGTGACTATTGGCTGCATTCTAGGAATGTTCCCTTTGATCTTCTTTGGAGGAGGTGAAGATGATGAAAAACTGGAAAAGAAAAATTAACTCACATAGAATACCTTTAAAAAGATGTAAACTAATGTACCTCAGTTATCAAATATGCTGTCAACAGCATTTAGGAACTAAGACAGTAACAGTGTATAGATAACGGGATCAAATAATTCAGCATGTATTATGGAAAACACTTAACTTATTGTGGCTTGGTTTTCTTAGGACATCTTTTTTAAAAAATTTTTTTGTGTAAATTGGTAAAATGCTTTTTCATCAATGGCAGTCAACATTTTACCTTTTCTTTTTCTTTATATACCAAAATACCATTTAAGTATCAGTCATTGATGTACTGTGCTAACTTGAGATATGCCTGTTTGTTACTTACCATGTGTACACGCATGAAAGCATTTACTGTTGTTGTCCCCTACAGTTACAATTCAACCTTAAAATTTTTTCCAAATTACTTAAGATGTTTAATATCAGTTGAATATTTCTTTTTTACTCTCTTTTTGGCAACATCAATTTTGTACTGTTTCACAGTAAACATTTACAATCATTCAGTTTCAGTCATTTTTTAAAAACTCTCACATCTATTCAAAATGAACAGACTTTAAGTACTTATCACTCATTTCAATTTTCTGACCTCTTAGTCTCAAGAGCCGGAGATTAATTAGGATGAACAATTATTTTTAGTCTCCCTACTACATAAGAACATATATGTTAAGAAATGCATTATTTTGAGTTGGTTTTTATACTTTTATTTTCTCAACTTGGAATGATTACATAGTGATTTTTGACTCGTATGGCAAAGAAAGTCATTAGAGTGCTTTTAATGGGGATTGTGTGATTTAGGTCAACTAAGAGGTTTCACATGACACTTGGAAAGTTACGAGGCTAAAAACAGTTTTTTTCACAGAAGTATAAAATGGAACTGTTAAGAAGGTCTGTGGTATAACTAGTGAAGTTGAGGTGATGTTCGTAAGGTTAGTAAGTACAAATAATATTGTTTGGGAATGCTCCTCCCCTCCAAATGTTGTCCCTTTATCTGAGTTGAATTAATTTGAATCCTAATGTTATATCTTCTTTAGCAGATTTTATTTCTGGATAACTTCTTTTAAGGTGAAAAATAAATATTTTGTATTTTACTTTTTGCTATATATATATATAGCCTAGTAATCGAAAAGATGTATGAGGAGAAATTCTTTCTCCCATTTTTCGTTCCCTTTCTTTTTTTGTGGCGTTTAAATCGTATTGTAGATTGAAGTTCCTTATGTCCATTCTAGTGTATCTGACTTAAGTGTAGCTGGAATTCACATCTATACTTGTGAGTCATAAATTTTAATTTTATGAACCTGTAAAGTTTGTTAGCATGTGATCTGTTACACATGCTAAAAAATTACTCTTAATTGTAAGAGTACTTAAATATATCACAGAGGAGAAAAACAAATTAAAATGACTATTTGGGCCACTGAAACTATTTACTTTGCTAAATAGATGAAAAAGAAGGGAAACTTAAAGATGGCTGTATTTACAGCTACCTTATTTTAAAGTTTTATTTGCACATTTACTTTGAACTTTTAATTTCAGAGGAGCTGGTTTCTCTTGCAAGACAGTTTGTGATAAATTCTTTTCTGTTTACTTCAAAATTATTTTAGAGCTATCCTGTAATCATAGATTTTTGAGGGAAAAATAGATCATATGCTATAAAAATAAATATATAACATTCTTCTTATGTACAAATAATGTGACAATCTTGTTTGATCAAATTAAAATTATAAAACTTAACATCTTAAATAGAATTGTGGTTTGTATCTTCCACATAACATTGCAGACAACACTTTTTTTTTAATTTCAGATAATAGGATTAGAGTGATTATTTAAAAAAAATTTTTTTTTTGGTAAATGTTTAAGTGCTTTTGTGCCTAACTTATATTGCCAGCTCTTTCTGTTCTTAAGAACATATGTTTTTGTGGTGCTTAAATTTTCTTTTTATTAAGTCTTATATCCAAAACCTTACCTGTGAGTTTAGAAAGGGCTTTTGATTTTACTTTCTTTTTTTTTTCTTCTGCTCATGAAAGTAACACAGTCCTACAGAATCTTTTAGTTTAACTGAGCATCTGTAGAATTATTTAAGATTTCAAAATATGGAATATATAACCTTCATATTGAAAAGTACTTTAATTTATGGTCACAATACAATTTGCATTATTCTGGTAATTAGTTTAAAAGAATGGAGCCCTTTCGTTCTTAAACTAAGGTACACATTTTTTTCTAGTCTGGTGCTTTGCACAAAGTGGCTTTGAAAAATGGTTCCCTTTAAGATAATGACTTCATATAATCATTATTTCATGTTACTTGTCATAGAGAATGTTATTTCAGGTTGAAACTGGAATTCTTATTTTTCACATTAACTATTTCTTTATTGGGAGCAACTATAACTATGGTTAAATGCAACATGAGCTGCATCAATACTGTTCATTTGAAATCATGTTGTCCGTGTATTATGATTTATTGACTTATTTATGCATGTAAATTGGGTGCATTTTGTTGCCACTGTATGTTAAATGGTGACCAATGTTTTTACAAAGAAATTGAACAAAGAAAAATACCTTTTAAGAAATTTTGGAATGTGGTTTTGATTTTGAAATTTGATTTTCTTTCTAATCTCAGAAAATTCTGGTTATTCTGTAGCTTAAAGGAAATAGTATAAATAAATGCAGATTTGTTTCAGGGTTCTAGCAGTGTCACTGAGACAGTAAAATGGAACTATTTACCGTTTCCTTGAAGTCCGCACTTGAGATACAACATTATAGATTATGAGAGCAGGATGATCCCATATTGAGATAATTTGACCTTTATTAGGATGTCAAAAAAACTTTAGATAGATTGGCATAAATTACACTGATGGCTGTTTATTTACAGCAGAGATATCCAGGCCTTCTATATAGAATCCATCATTTACTCCTTTTCCTCTAAAATGAATTTTGAAGGTAATAAAAATTTATCTTTTATACCAAAAACTTGTGCAAACCATTTTGAAGTAAAGTTTCCCAGTTTTAGAATTATAGTTTCTTGCCATTTTAAGAGTGTATTAAATGTAATATAATTTTTTTACATTAATATTAAATATAATCTTTTTCTTGACCATTTGGGATCTTACCTAGGATGCAGGAGTGGGTCAAGGTAAGGGGGTCAATCACTGTAATACACTGCATTAATAGAATGAAGCAGAAAATACCACATGATCATCTCAATTCTTGCAGAAAAGTGATTTGACAAAATATAACATCTTTTTTTGTGGAAGAAACAATCAGAAAATTAGGTATATATCTGGTTTTTATAGCTTTTTCATTTTCCCCCCATTTTTTGCTGCTCTCTCTTCTGGCAATTGCTCTCTCTCTCTCTAATTTGCTGTTTTTCAGTTGTGTGGACTTAGAAACTTGATAGTCAGTCTTACCATAAATTATTTGAGAAATATTAGAAAATAGGCTGTGGAGCCTGAGTGAGATGATGATGGCAGTGGTGATGATGATAAATATAATGTTAGTTCCCTTTTGTTAAGCACTTACTGATTGCTTTGTACTGTAGTATTTTACACACATTATCACACTTAATCTCTGTAATAGCAATGTTAAGTTGGTACTGTTATTATCCTTTTTTCATATTGAGCAAATGGAGACATGGAGAGGTTACTTTGCACAGGGCGTCACTATTAATAAGTGGACCAAAGTCTGGCTTTGTCCAAGCATGCAGTCTGTGTTTTTAACTACTTACTACGCAGTCGGGACAGCAGTTGCATGGACTCTGTAATGTCTGTTCTCTGCTCAGTCTTCTTTTTGCCTGTATATTTATGGAGTTATTTTCTCACTTATAACTTAAGGGAATTGTACTAAAACTCTTCAAGTTCATTTAACAAATCTTTTGTTTCTGACTGTATGTTATGTACTAGGAACTGTTCAAGTCTCCAAATGAACAGCCAGAACATCCATATATCCTAGGAAGCTTATTCTGTGGGAGAGCAGAAGTGAGGGAGGAGAATACAGGAAAGCAGTTCTACCCTTAAATAAGTAGTGATAAGTTCTTTAGAAATAAATGAAACGAGAAGGATAGAAAGTACCGGTGATCATATGTAGGGGGTTATTTTTATACAGAGTGATCAGGGAGCACCTGAAAGAAGTAAGAAATAAACAATACATATATCAGGGAAGAGAAGGTATTATGCTAGGTTCTAGAAAGTTGATGTTTAGAGAATCTCTACTATATGAAATATTTTCATATTTCACTTTGGAATGCATTATATGATTTTTTTCTTTATATTTTTAAAAAGTTGAAGTGTAGTTATATACAATACTATGTTAGTTTCAGATGTGCAGCACAGAGTTATATATACATATTTATATGTATATATTTTTTCAGATTCTCTCCCCTTACAAAAATATTGAGTACAGTAGGTCCTTGTTGGTTATCTATTTTATATATAGTGGTCTGTTTATGTTATCATCAAAGTCCTAATTTATCGCTTTCTGTTCTCTTTCTGCTTTGGTAACCATAGTTTGTTTTCTGTGTCTGTGGGTCTATTTAAGTTCATTTGTATCTTTTTCTTTAGATTACACATATCAGTAATATATGATATTTGTCTTTCTGTGTTTAATTGACTTAGTATGATAATCTCTAGATCCATCCATGTTACTGCAAATGGCATTATTTCACTCTTTTTATATGACTGAATAATATTCCATTGTATATATGTGCCACATCTTCTTTATCTCTTCACCCCTTGATGGACATTTAGGTTGCTTCCATGTCTTCACATTGTAAATAGTGCTGCAATGAACATTGGGTTGTGCATGTAAATTTTCATAATTGATTTTCTCCAGATACATGCCCAGGAGTTGGATTGCGTGTAAAAAATTTCCTTGTTTGTTTTGCAGTATTCATGTTTTCAGAATTAAGCCTGAATATTAATATTTAAGTATTTACTGCATATTTACTGACAGCGGTAAAAGGAAATGACTTGGAGCATGGGGAAGCTACCTTGGGATTCATAAAGTCAGTGGGTGACTAATCTATCAGCAAATGATTTAGGGTTTATTATGTGCTCATAATGAAACCTTGTAAATTTTTTTACCAAGGTAGTAAATGCTATTAGTGTATGAGTTTTAACACTGAAATAAGTTTTTTTCCTCCAACTTTTAGAATTGAAGTAGGAATTAAAGCAGGAACTTGTAATATTTTAACATTGAAGCTTTAGAATTTTCGGGATCTATTGATCTTATGCTGATAGCTGTATGAAGCACATGATGTTTTGTATTGGTATTTGTATGAAATTTTGGAACATCATACATAGGTTAATGCTATTGATGAGTTTATAAATGAAAGAAATTTCAGCAAACTTTTTGTTGACTTCTGAAGATTAAAAAGATGGAATAGGCATAGGATAGATTATATAATTTCTCCACAACTACAAGTCAAGCCTTTTGTTTAGATGAGTAAATTGTAAGAATGATGACTGAGGAGTTAAACTCAAAAAAACTACTTTGGGGGGAGATGAGGGGAATGTTCAAAAACTGTAGGATAAAGAAATTTTCTGCGAGAACCATTAAAGTCAGTAAAGATTTGATATCTAATAATATGAGAGCTATACATTTATATAGTGATATATATATATATATATATATATATATATATATATATTCGCTTCAGTAGTATCTGACTCTGTGCGATCCCATAGACGGCAGCCCACCAGGCTGTGCCGTCCCTGGGATTCTCCAGGCAAGAGCGTTGGAGTGGGTTGCCATTGCCTTCTCCAATGCATGAAAGTGAAAAAAGAAAGTGAAGTCGCTCAGTCGTGTCCGACTCTTAGCCACCCCGTGGACCGCAGCCCACCAGGCTCCTCCGTCCATGGGATTTTTCAGGCAAGAGTACTGGAGTGGGTTGCCATTACCGTTTATAAAGTATTTATGCATATGCAAGATATAAATGGAGTTTCAGAGAGATAGTTGAGTCAAAGAAAGCTGTTCAGCACATTTCTGTGGATTGGTGTGCAACTAGTCTGCTGGTTTTGCCTGGGTTCAGTCATATGACTGTAGTCCAACTGGTGAGTTGGCAGAAGCTAGAGGGTTTAATATGGTTTTGACACAAAGAGGGAGGACTAGGATCTCTCACCATGTGGTCTCTCATCATTTCATAGTCTATGACCAAATCTTAGCATGGCAGTTGGGTTCCGAGAGAGTAAAAGTAGAAATCATGAGGTCTCACAATGCCTACACTCTGGACCTTCTACAGTGTATCATCTACCATCTTCCCTTGGTCAGGACAAGTTACAAAACCAGCCCAGATTCAAAGGAGTGGAGAAACTAACTCCATCCTTCTGAGGGGAGGATCAACAATGGCCTATCGCAAAGGGGCATGGACACAGGGGAGCATTGTTCATTGGAGGCCATTGTGATAACATCCCTATCCTTCCAGATTATGCTTTATCATGGGCATATTTTTTGGTACCCATATCCCTTCTGTTATATTGTGAGTTCCTTACAACTCACATCTTTTATTCATCTTTTATTTTCCTTTGCAACCATCACAGACCTTGAACACTCTTTCGTAAGTGCTGAGTTTCTCATGGATGATGAGAGAAGTAAAAGGAAAGTGGGAAGAAACTAAAATTTAAAATCTCTCTTTGTCATGGTAAGGTGAAAAAGATCCCAAAGTGTTTAAAATGATAATTTCCATAGCAAGCAAAAGCAAACCACAGCTATTGATAAGCCATTTAGAATATCCTAATAATCACAGCATTTTGTAGCAAAATAGATAAGGACAATGCAATCCTTAATTTTATAGATGAGAAGAATTAAACTGTTTTTAAGTAATTAGATCTTACGTAAATACAACTCTTTTGATTCAAAATTCTAGTGTTTTTTTTCTTCAGATTTTATAGAATTATATTTTTAGATAATTGGAGAGCAGGTGGATAACTTTGGGATTTTAAATTTACAGTAAAAACATTCTGGTGGCTAGTACCATGCTTTTTGTGTTTATACTTTTTGGTGTAGATGAAAGATTTTAAACAAAGCTTAAGTTGCTTAAAATAAATGTTCATTTATTCCAAGTCCTTTGTATTTCTAAGCACTTAGATTTCAAGAGACAAAGTATGTTGCAGGGCAGCTCTGCCAAAAGCTTAGTCCAAGTTCTTTAGTCTTTTCTAGAAATTGCAGCCAATGTTTTGCCTATCTGCTATTAACACATTACCCTTTTCTTGCCATCTGATATCTGGCATGTTTTGTAAACAAGCTGAAAACTCTAGGCTGGATCCCGGCTACGTTTTAGGTTTTATAATTATATCTTCCTTCAATATTCTTCCCACTCAGACATCTAATAAATAGTTTAACCAATGCAAGATTCATTCTTTCTCCTTGTCTAAAATGCAGAAGTTGAAAATGCAATTCAGAGAAAAACATCTTCTGTATTTACTCCTATTGTGTGTTTGGTGTCCAGTAAAGAACCAGGTTATGAGGGAGGTAGATGAACAGAATCATGAGACCTGATCCCTTCCCTGGAGGATCATTTGGTATCGGACAGATGGACAGTCTTTGGGTGTCTGCAAGCTCTGGAATTCTGTGATTCTAAGTGCGTGATCCACATGGCTCACAGTATTGCTATTTAGTTCTTGCAATGCATTATATTATAGATTTTTAAAAATTTTATATTTATTTGGCTGCACCAGGTCTTAGTTGCAGCATGCAGGATCTTCGATCTTCATTGTGACATGTAGGATCTTTCCCCTCTCCCCCCTTTTTTTTAAGTTGCAGCATGTGAGATCTAGTTCTCTGACCAGGGATCAATCCTGGGCACCCTGCATTGGGAGTGCACAGTCTTAGCCACTGGACTACTTGGAAGTCACTATTAGAGGTTTTTTGTTTTTATATAATTCAACATATTGGGCAATAAAATCACTTTGACACTATTCATATTCATCTTTACTCTGAAGTAAGACTTAATATAACCTTTTAAATAAGAACACTGAATTATTCCAATTCAGGAAAAATATAAATGAAACACAGTGATCTTAGAGGGCAAGGCATCAATTATTTGAATTATTGAGTTAAATTCTCCATGATCCCATGGCTCCCTGTGAACACCATTAATTCACATCCATTGTATGATGCCTCAGCACTGAGGCCAAGAGTGTATATAATTCATTCTTGTCTTTGATATTTACCATGATGGTATATTATAGGTTTTCTTTTTTATATTTTTTATTAGTCTTGGTATCAATTATGAACTTCTGAAGGCTTGGTAAGATAGTTGGAAATTCATTAAAAATACATAAATAGATTGAAATTCTGCACCCATCTCTGATGCTCATTTTAAGCCTCAGCCTCTAAGCCTCTGAGTGGAGTGGCTTCTGCTGATCCATCTGGCAGTCTGTGTAGAGGAAGATCTCCTTTCACAGCTGAAGTCCTTTGCTTTTCTGAAGCCATGTTAATAGCATTGATCATTTGGAATCTACAACTCTAAGCTCATCAGTTCATAGCTCTGGGAACTTACATACCCATGAAGACTAATCTCTGAACTCTCACAGTGCTCCCATTATAAAATTGAGACAGTAATACCTCCTTACAGGATTGTGATTGCATATATACCATGCCTGGTGGAATGCTTGGCATATAGAAAGTGTTCAGTGGATGGTCATAGTGAAGATAGCATTTTTTAGAACTCTTATTCCTGTCTTCAATTTAGTGGTTAAGTCTTTGGGAAAAAATGGAACTTGTCTTTGAGCTGAGAAATACTGGGAATGTGAAAACATTCCACTTTCTCTTTGGTCATTTACAGTGTGACTAAGTATTGAACTCTCAGTCCATCAGACACATCTTTGATGAAAATTAAGCAACCAAAAGATAACCCAGATCAAACACATGGTTTTGAAGTTATTTTCCCACTGCTACCCCTCAAATAACTGCACTAAAGTGCAATGATTTGGAGCCTTCCAATATTTTTCTTGTGTTGTGGAAGGCTGCTAAGGGCCTATGAAACTCCTGTAGTTTTACTGAAATAATGTTTAAGCCTAAGTTCTCAGGTCTTTTGTTTACTAGCTGTTTGGTCCTAAGCAGTCATTCAGCTCATCTGCAGAATGAGTACTAGCCACACTTTTATCTCACAGGTTTAAGGTTGAATGAGACATTTCATGGGGAATGACTCTGTCATTGGGATGGCTGTTAATCATTCTAAAGACCTATTGGGGTGAAATGAGACTCCACTTAATGGAATACTTCAGAAACACTTCCATTCTCATGTGAAACAAGACTGACTACGGTTCACTGGATTCTTACATAGAGGCTTAATCTCATAGCACTAAATTCTCAATGGGCCGTCTACTTTAACAATTCTAGCCTTTCTCAATCACTAACGTGGCTCATTCTCTCCCCTAGGTTGTGTATATCTACCACATTTGGCTTATGGTTGGACTTGGGGGGAACTTGTCACTTCCTGGGCCCCCTTTGGTATCTGCCTCTCTAGAGAAATTGGCCACTTGATAATTTTCTTAGAAAACATTTTGCTCCTGCCAGAAAAGTCCTAAGTTTACAAAAGACTCATGTGACTTGGTAGCTAGTCTGCCTAGTTCTGGAGTGCAAAATTATGGAGCCCATTTTTTCTCTATACCATATTTTCACCTTAGGCTTTATCAACAATAAGGCTGCTATTTTTATCTTCAACTGTCCGGCTTATTTGTTTCTCAAAATGTTAAGAATTTAACTGGGAAGGAGAAGTAATCTTTATTACTCTACTGAAAAGTAAGGGCTGACTTACCCAAGACTGGCTCCTCACACGGTGGCCTCTAAAAAACTCCATACAAACTACCTATAGCTGAGAGTTTAAGGCAAACCAACATAGGGCAGAAATCTGCGTGGCAGTTTAGTTGGACTGATGTTCCCACAGCCAGGGATGGACTTCTTAGGTAGCTCAGTGGTAAAGAATCTGACTGCCAAACTGGGCTTCAATCCCTGGGTCAGGAAGATACCCTGGAAAAGGAAATGACAACCCACTCCAGTATTCTTGCCTGGATAATCCCATGGACAGAGGAGCCTGGCGAGCTATAGTTCATGGAGTCACAAAGAGGCGGACATGATTGAGACGCAACACTCACTCACATATCTCAACCAGGGATACAAGGTGGCAGACCTGGGCTGCATACTGAGGTTCTGCCATGTTATACGGCTGTGACTCCCCACATCTGACCAACCTCTTGGTTTTGATAACTGATGAATGCTGATGTTATGACATCAGGGTGGAGTCAAGGTTCTGCCCCATCATACTGCAGGGTTCACAAGTTTTGGACCCCATATCAGTGTCTGTTTGTGTGCCTATGTGTATGTGTGCATGCACATATGCCTTGCTAGGTCATTCATCTTTGGTTGCTGTCACCTCTAAACTTCAGCATTGTCTGCTCAAAAGCAATGATTATAACTTATCTAGAGCTCTCCAGCTGACAAATTTCATACTGATTATCTCATTTGACCATCACAATAACCTTGAAGACATAGATATCCCTCAGTCAGTCAGTTCAGTCGCTCAGTCGTGTCTGACTCTTTGTGACCCCATGGACTGCAGCGTGCCAGCCTTCCCTATCCATTACCAGCTCCCACACCTTGCTCAAACTCATGACCATGGAGTCGGTGATGCCATCAAACCATCTCATCCTCTGTCGTCCCCTTCTCCTGCCTACAATCTTTCCCAACATCAGGATCTTTTCCAGTGAATCAGCTCTTCACATTAGGTGGCCAAAGTATTGGAGTTTCAGCTTCAACATCAATCCTTCCAATGAACACCCAGGACTGATCTCCTTTAGGATGGACTGGTTGGATCTCCTTGCAGCCCAAGGGACTCAAGAGTCTTCTCCAACACCACAGTTCAAAAGCAGCAATTCTTCAGAGCTCAGGTTTCTTTATGATCCAACTCTCATATCCATACGTGACTACTGGAAAAACCATAGCTTTGATTAGATGGGCCTTTGTTGGCAAAGTAATGTCTCTGCTTCTTAATATGCCATCTAGGTTGGTCATAACTTTTCTTCCAAGGAACAAGCATCTTTTAATTTCATGGCTGCAGTCACCATCTGCAGTGACTTTTGGGGCCCAAGAAAATGAAGTCTGTCATGTTTCCATTGTTTCCCCATCTATTTATCTTGAAGTGATGTGACTGGATGCCATGATCTTTGTTTTTTGAATGTTGAGTTTTAAGCTAGCTTTTTCACTCTACTTCACTATGATCAAGAGGCTCTTTAGTTCCTCTTCACTTTCTGCCATAAGGGTGGTATCATCTGCATATCTGAGATATCCCTTAACCCATTTCATAGGCAAGGAACTTGAATTCTGACAACTTCAAGGTCACATACAATAAATGACAGAGATGGTTCTCTGGTACCCAGGTCTTTGGCCTCTAAATCCTGTGCTCTTTGATTTATAACCCTTTCTAGAAGTCGGTAGTTTTATAAACATCTACTGAGTCATGTTGAAAAGCCTGATTCCCTTGTTGCTATGGGAATAGTTGAATGCTTTGTTTTCCAAAAGCCTTTTTCTTGATAGCAGTTCCAGTAATGGATTTTGCTTTAAATAAAATTAAAAAAATAGCCCATCTCTTTCTGTTCTCTAGAGCTTATTTTTCAGCTAATTTTTCAAAATTGCACAAGAGCTAAAGAAAAGAGAATAGATAGTGAAATCTCTCACACTCAGATGCTGCTAAGGTGGTACTGCAGGTGAAAAAGAAAAGAATACCAGATTGAGATGCATGTGTTCAGAGCCTACAGGGAAGATTAGATTATAGCCAAGGAAAGGTGGGAAACATCAGATAAAAGGAGGTGTTAGGAAAAAGAAGAATACACATGCAACTTTTTAAATTGTGTTTCTGCACATTGATAAATTACATTGTTACACCTATTGCTTCATCCCCAAAAGTTCTGGAGGGCAGTCAGGCCACTTTCTGAAGGGACCAGGAGGGGTTACAGCCGTGATAATGCCTGATTGGTAGAAGTGAGGTCAAAAGAGGGTAATCCAATGGATGGAAGCTAAGTTAGGAGAAAAACTTAGAGCCTCAGAGGACTGAAGATGCAGGGGTGTTGTAGTGAGAACTTCAAAGAGAGTAAGACTTGATCTCTTCTAGTGAGCTTGCAACCAAACATGAACACAAGGCCTGACAAATACATTTTCTACTTTCAGAAGTGTCTAGAGACAGGATCATTTAGAAAGCAGATGAGCAATGAAAATATAACTCTCGGGAATCAGAACTGTCCCTGGAGCAGGGGGGAGATTCACAATACAGGCCCAGAATATAGTAGTTCAGAATTGCTGTGGGCCAGCAATTAGCATGTGCCAGCCATTCCTTTCTGTGTTGAATGGGAATATCTATTACGATTACCCTCTTTCTTACCAGTACGTGGGAAAAACCTGTTTGTCTCTTAAGTTCACGGGTTTTCAGATCTAAAGGAAAATATACCTGAGGGAGTCTCGCCTACACTTGAACCTGTATTAGATAAAAGACCTTAGAGCCTGAGATTGGTGCTGTCACAGGATGCGACTCCTAGAGGTCTTGGAATATGGGAGGATTGTGAGCCATCCAGGATCAGAGAGCAAAGTATTGCAGTCTGTTTGATCAGTGGCCACGGGAAACAATGCCCCCTGGCATTCAGTCTTGTGTGGTCTTGCCATGAATCTGGGCTAGGCTTATGACTAGCTTTAACTAGTGGAATGCGGCAGAAGTGGCAGCATGTCAGGTGCCACCTTGTTGGGAAGTACGGCTTTGGTTTGGTGCTCCTGAGGGTCTATGCTGCCATATAAGGAGTCTGATGATCATGCCAGAGGGTATGTGAAGTGACCTGAGAGAAATTCTGCCATTCCAGAATATCAACTCCACCCAGCCCCCAGTTAACTCACAGCTTAATACAGCTAGTGAGTGACCACCATCAAAATCAGCTGAGGGTTTGTCCAGCTAAGCCCAGTCTAGATTTCAGAATAGTGAGCAAATACAAAGTTAGTTGTTTTAAGCCACTCAACCTGGGGGAGGGTCTGTCTATAAGCAATAGGTATATGAAACAGGACCAACTTGAAAAGTGAATCCAAGAGTATATGACTAAAATAATTATGTAATAACAATACCTCATAAGAATAAGAATGGAAAATAAATATCTGGTTTGACTGAAGTTAATGACTAAGTTGACTCAATCACAGTCTGAGCATAAATCACAATTGAAAAGACTGATGCTGCAGAGTAAATGGAGCAGGTTCAGAATGCTGACTATATTCAGCATCTTGGGATTTGGTGTAGGATGTGTGTGCATTTTAAAATCAGGAAAGGGGGGAAAAATCAAGTCCTATTAGAGCCTAGAGATTTGTTTATGCTTTTTAATGCCAGAAACTTGAGATGGTTTTCCTCCTCTGAGGAAGGAAGGGCCAATTTGTAATCCTCCACAGCTGAGAAGGCATATTTCCGTTTTCCCTCCTCAAGTCTCACTCCTCACCTTCCAGCCAGAAGAATCGTTGAATGCTGAGTGCTTAGTCGCTCAGTTGTGTCTGACTCTGTGACTCCATGGACTATAGCCTGCCAGGCTCCTCTTTCCATGGAATTTTCCAGGCAAGAAAACTGGAGTGGATTGCCACCTCCAAGGGATCTTACCAACCCAGGGATCGAACCGGTGTTTCTTGCATCTTCTGCACTGGCAGGCAGATTCTTTACCACTGTGCCACCTGGAAAGCTCCTAAGAATCATTGCAGCCCCTCAGATGTGCTAGGGGCTCTCACATCTCTCTGCCTTGTTCATGTTATTCTTCCTGCTTCTGTGCCCTGTCCCCAATTCATCCATCAACCTCTATGCTCCACTCACTTTTTAAACATATAAATTTGGCTTATTACATATACAAGCAAATGGGTAAATGAAGAGAGACATAAAGGCTTATATCTTCATCTTTCTTTCAAGTGAAGAGGATTTCATGATGTAGAGTCCGACAATTTGAATTTGTTCTTCACGCTATGCACTGACTGTCTGTGATTCCTGATTTTTTCTTCCAGACAGAGACCGTCTGCTTCATGACCTGCCACTGACTGCCTCTTCAACACTATCTCATACCCTCACTCTTGATGCTCCCACCACATTGGCCTTCTTTCTGTGTCTCGCACTCAGCAGACTTTTTGCCTCAAAGTCTTTGTCATGCCGTTTCCTCTGGGGAAAACCCTCTTTGATGTGCTTACAAGACTGGACCCTTCTCAATAGTCAGACCTCAGCCCCAAATTCTCAGAGAAGTTGTTCCTGAATTTTCAGTCTAATGTTCTCTCTTGTCCTGCCACAAATCCATCTATCATGGGAGGTTTTGGAGTTTTTTTTTTGTTTGTTTGTTTTGCTTTTACCTTAATTAAAAATATCTTATTGCTAAAATTCTAACCATCATCTGAGTCTTCAGCTAGTCAGAATCTTTTTGATGGTGGTACACTCCACCCACTTTATCCCCCTGGAAAAAGTGCAGGCGAAGCTTCCACTGGGGAAAGAACTGCTTGACAACTGTCCTCTGTGTCCCCAGCAGGCTGACCCCTCCCACCCACATATTTTGTTTTTATCTCTATTATTTATGGTTTGTTTGCTTACGTTTTGCTCCTTCTAGACCATGCATTTCTACTGAAGACGGAGAAATCCTACTGAGATGACACATGAGTAATATGGGGCAATAATGGCACGCTTACACTTGGCCTGAGATCAGTGGTTTTCAAAGTTCTGGTTGCATCAAAAGTGCTAGTTAGAGAGATGTACTTTCAATCCCCAATCCACATAGTCTCATTCATTTTGAGGCTGGGAGATCTGCATTTTAACAACCCTGATGACCCTGATGCAATAGGTCAGGTGACTCCATTTTACAAAATACAATCTGGGTTCCTCCAGTCTCCTCTGTCCTGTTACTACTTTGGGCTGATTCCCTCCAGCAAAGGAAGATGGTATTTGGTGAAACTCAAATCAGGGGGACACATTTGGGTAAAATGTCCTATCCTAAAAGTCAAAGGCACAGGTTAAAATAATTATTTTTTGATGTTGTTTATACCCACTTGCTCGGATTTGCTTTTCCACTAACAGTCAAGAACTGGCCATATTTAAAGGTGTGCTGGTTGACTTTTTTTTTTTTTTTTTCCAGACACACTGTGAATAACTCTTCAAAGCTAGAAAAATCCATGCATTTGATAATTGAATTGTGAGGAGTTTATCTGTCGCTGCATGGTGTTTCCGCAGTCTTCTTGTTCTGGGCAGTAAATCCATCATTGAAGACAAGAGCTATTCATTGGTTATGTTCATACAGTCCAGTGGAAGCCCTAGATTATCCAAACTGACAGTAATTACAATAGCTGGGTTGCATAGTGGTAAAGGATCCACCTGCCAATGCATGAGATGCAGGAAACCCAGGAAATACTGGTTCAGTCCCTGGGTGGGGAAGATCCCCGGAGTAGGAAATGGCAACCCTCTCCAGTATTCTTGCCTGGAAAATTCCATGGCCAGAGGAGCCTGATGGGCTACCATCCATGGGGTCACAAAGGGTCAGATGTGACTGAGCAATTGAGCATGCACCATTTATCTACCTGTTGCTTTGTATCAAGGCTGTGCTCAGTGTTTTATATCCATTTAATTCTTTAATCTTCACTAATACTTTTGAAACAGGTTTTATAAATGAGGGAAGTGGGGCTCAGAGAAATTAAATAACTGGTCCAAGGGACAGAGCAGGGATTAATACAAGGTCTGCTTGACCCTAGGACCTAGGTTTCCATATTACACCACAGGCTCACTCCTTAGAGCAAACCTCTGTAGGTTACAGATGGGAGAATTGCCATTTAGTATCAGAGTAGAACTTAGGACCCAGGCCTCCTGACCAGCATGAATTTCCTATTCATGACCTTACATATAGGGGAAATGAAAGAGGGAAACTGGGACTATTAATGATTAATTCTAGGAGAAAAGAAAAAATCCTCTGATTGTTCTTTACTTGCTTAGATAATTTGGGAAATTTTTGACTCCTCCAGAAAGCGTGGTTTTACAGAAATACTTACCAAAATCTAAATTTGCTATTATACATGGAACAGATGATCTGGGCCCTGGCCCAGTTTCCACAAACTGCTACTCCCCTAACTTTATGGAAATACTAAAACCATCACATAATCTCCATCCATTCTGAAGATTCTCAAAACCTCTGAAGGCCTTGTTAGACCCATTCAACCATTACAGAGCTTTTCACAGAGCACTGCAAAGGATAATAGCTAAGTCATGAAGTGGATATTTTAGACTGAGAGCAGGCTGGTTTTATGAAAACCCAGCAGCTTTTGTGAATATTAACAGAAGAAGCAGAAAGCAGCCACAGGCAGTGCCATGAGCAGCCAAGACTGTGGCTCAATAAGACCTCACAACATGGCCAAGAAGACCCCAGATCAGCCTCGAGCACCTGTATTTACTCTCAGCTCTGCCTATGACTGGTGAAAGTGTTAGCTGTACAGTCGTGTCCAACTCTTTGCGATCCCATGGACTGTAGCCCGCAAGGTTCCTCTGTCCATGGGATTCTCCAGGCAAGACTACTGGAGTGGGTTGTCATTCCCGACAGGGCATCTTCCCGACCCAGGAATCTAACCCAGGTCTTCCACATTGCAGGCAGATCCTTTACCATCTGAGCCACCAGATGAGACAGGCAAACCTCTCAACTTGGGTAGGCTTTTTTGTTTTAAATTACTATCTAAAGTACTATCTATACTGCTGGTGGAAGTGAGAATTGGGCAAAAATGTAAAAAAAATTCAGCACAACTCGTTTCTCTGTGTTTTTGTTTGGTTTGGGTTGTTCACTTATTTATTGTTTATTAGTTTTGTAAATTTCACATACGAGTGAAACCAAACAGTACTTGCCTTTCCTCCTATCTTAAGTCACTTAGCACGATACACTCAAAGTCCATCCACGTTGTTGCAAAATTTCATTTTTGTTATGGCTGAGTAGTATTGTGTGTATATTATACACACACTACATCTTCTTTATCCACTTATCTGTTGATGGATACTTAGGCTTTTCTAAAGTGGGGAGGGACGGGGGCAAAATGGATAAAGGGGATCAGCTGTACAGTGACCAATGGATACACAATCTTTGGTGGTGAGCACATTATATGGTACACAGAAATGTCATGTATACATGAAACATATAATGTTATAAATCAATATTGCCTTAATAGAACAACATTTTTTAAAAAAAATTTTATTTTAAACAAAAAATGTAATCAGGACTTCCCGGTGGCGTAGTGATTAAGAATCCACACGATAATGGAGGGAATATGAGTTTAATCCCTGATCCAGGAAAATTCTATGTGTGGTGGAGCAACTAAGCCCGTGTGCCACATCTGCTGAGCCTGTGCTCTAGAGCCCGTGCTCCACAGCAAGAGAAGCCACTGCAATGAGAAGCCCGTGCACCGCAATGAAGGGTAGCCCCCACTCACCGCAACTAGAGAAAGCCCATGCAAAGCAACAAAGACCCAGCACAGTCAAAAAAAAAAAAAAAATGGAATCAACCAAATACACACAAAAATAACTCATCCCATGTAAGCTGTTGAGAAGTTAAGAGTCATCTGCCAGCTTTGCTGGCCGTTCTGTGGTTTTTCAATATAACTTCACAGTTGATGTGATCAAAATTACTCCACACAGCAGGAGTACAGCCAGTACTTGGTGGAATCAAGCTGCTAGATATTTATGATAATTGAGAACTTCAAAGATGAGTTTGAACCCCACAGATGTCACCCTTGTCCCTTGTCTTCTGGAAATTCAAGAGCTAATGGGTTGTACTGGTTCAAGATCACCATTGCCTAAAGTGTGGGGTGTGTTCCATCACTATAATATGCAGGATGTTTTGCAGGGTAGGCAAACATTTTAAATGTGTAGTTAGATATTTAATTTACTGTGTATATTAACTATTCATTTGAAAAATAAAGTTAAAAGTTATCATTTAAAAATATATAAAGCAAACAGTAAGGATATGACAAAAATCATGAAAGTGGCATACATATGACTATAATTTAGGATCTCCTAGAATATTGTCTGAATCTTTGCAACCCCATGGACTGTAGCCCACTAGGCTCCTCTGTCCATGGAATTTCCCAGGCAAGATTACTGGAGTGGGTTGCCATTTCCTTCTCCAGGAGATCTTCCCAACCCAGGGATTGAACCCAGGTCTCCTGCATTTCAGGCAGATTCTTTACCATATGAGCTACCAGAGAAGCCCCAGAATATAATTTCTTAAGCCAAACTCTTGGATCCAGATTGTTCTAGAATTCAGACTGTCTCATGCATTACTTGACACTCCCAGAGGTAGCTGGAACAGCACTCTCAAATCAAACACATTGTTAGTTCTGCAGTAAAACATATGAATAGGATAAATAAAGTCTATAAATGCTGCTGCTAAATCGCTTCTGTCGTGTCCGACTCTGTGCGACCCCATAGACGGTCTCCTACCAGGCTCCTCTGTCCTTGGGGTTCTCCAGGCAAGAACACTGGAGGTGGGTTGCCATTTCATTCTCCAATGCATGAAAGTGAAAAGTGAAAGTGAAGTCCCTCAGTCGTATCCAACTCTTAGCGACCTCATGGACTGCAGCCTACCAGGCTCCTCCATCCATGGGATTTTCCAGGCAAGAGTACTGGAGTGAGGTGCCATTGCATTCTCTGCTATAAATAGACTTACATTAATTCAAGTATTGCAGCCAAATGAATTACAAAAAATACAGTTTTCAGGTATAAAAATGTAAAAGCATTTTGTAATTGAGAAGTTTGAGAGAGCTTGCTCTATTCAGAAAGTCACAGTGGATACATATAATTGGAAGTGAAAGGAGAGTGGAGTTTGAGGAAGGGCTGGGGACAAAGGTTAAATCATAAAGAACCTTGTTCTCACTAAAGAGATTAGAGTTTGTTCTCTAAGCAATGGAGAATCACTGGTTTGGAAGAGGTGAACTACATGGTCATATTTCCATGTGTGATGTCTCATTTGACTTGAAAATCAGGGACTGTTTCCTTGAAGAGGTATCAGTTACCTTAGGACTGAATGGACCAGCAGAGATGGCCTTTCATCCAGGGCAGAAGCTGCTGTGACAGCCAGATATCATCAGGGTTCACAAAGATATGAACTAGGAATGATGATATGAATCAAAAGAAACCATTTCCATGTATTGAGCACCTACTATGTGCACCAGCATACACACACATCTCTTTAATCATGGCAGAAGCCCTACAAGGAAAGCCATCGCTTCTAGGACACAGAGGTGGATTTCAGACCCATCCCTCTCAGACCCCAAGTCCACTCTCTTCCCATCCCATAAGCTGCCTCTCCCGTGGAGTTTGGTCTGGGCCCGGAGACAGAAGAAGGTGGAAGAACAGAGGCTCAGACAGAAATGAAATTTGGAACTATATATATATATATATATATATATATATATGTAATATGTATAATAGTATATATAAAATTGTTATTGTTGTTCAGTCACTCAGTGTCTGACTCTTTGTGACGCTATGAACTGCAGCATGCCAGGCTTCCCTGTCCTTCATTATCTCCCAGAGTTTGCTCAAATTCATGTCTATTTAGTCAGTGATGCCATCCAACTATCTTATCCTCTGTTGCCCTCTTCTCCTCTTGCCCTCAGTCTTTCCCAGCATCAGGGTCTTTTCTAATGAGTTGGCTCTTCACACCAGGTGGCAAAATATTGGAGCTTCAGTTTCAGCATCAGTCCTTCCAATGAATATTCAGAGTTGACTGATTTGATCTCCTTGCCATCCAAGAGTCTTCTCCAGCCCCACAGTACAAAAGCTGGGAAAACTGGTCAACTACTTGTAGAAGAGTGAAACTATATCACTTTCTAACACCATACACAAAAATAAACTCAAAATGGATTAAAGATCTAAACAGAAGACCAGAAACTCCTAGAGGAAAACATAGGCAAAACTCCGACATAAACCACAGCAGGATCCTCTATGACCCACCTCCCAGAATACTGGAAATAAAAGCAAAAATAAACAAATGGGGTCTAATTAAAATTAAAAGCTTCTGCACAACAAAGGAAACTATAAGCAAGGTGAAAAGACAGCCTTCAGAATGGGAGAAAATAATAGCAAATGAAGCAATGGACAAAGAATTAATCTCAAAAATGTACAAGCAACTCCTGCAGCTCAATTCCAGAAAAATAAATGACCCAATCAAAAAGTGGGCCAAAGAACTAAATAGACATTTCTCCGAAGAAGACATACAGATGGCTAACAAACATATGAAAAGATGCTCAACATCACTCATTATCAGAGAAATGCAAATCAAAACCACAATGGGTACCATTTCATGCCAGTGAGAATGGCTGCTATCCAAAAGTCCACAAGCAGTAAATGCTGGAGAGGGTGTGGAGAAAAGGGAACCCTCTTACACTGTTGGTGGGAATGCAAACTAGTACAGCCACTATGGAGAACAGTGTGGAGATTCCTTAAAAAACTGGAAATAGAACTGCCACATGACCCAGCAATCCCACTGCTGGACATACACACCAAGGAAACCAGAATTGAAAGAGACATGTGTACCCCAATGTTCATCACAGCACTGTTTACAATAGCCAGGACATGGAAGCAACCTAGAAGTCCATGAGCAGATGAATGGATAAGAAAACTGTGATACATACTCACAATGGAATATTACTTAGCCATTAAAAAGAACACATTTGAATCAGTTCTAATGAGGTGGATGAAACTGGAGCCTATTATACAGAGTGAAGTAATCCAGGAAGAAAAACACCAATACAATATACTAATGCATATATATGGAGTTTAGAAAGATGGTAACGATAACCCTGTATGCCAGATAGCAAAAGAGACACAGATGTATAGAACAGTCTTTTGGACTCTGTGGGAGAGGGCGAGGGTGGGATGATATGGGAGAATGGCATTGAAACATACAAATTATCATATGTGGAACAAATCGCCAGTCCAGGTGCAATGCATGATACAGGGTGCTCGGGGCTGGTGCACTGGGATGACCCAGAGGGATGGGATGGGGAGGGAGGTGGGAGGTGGTTTCAGGATGGGGAACACATGTACACCCATGGTGGATTCATGTCAATGTATGGCAAAACCAATACAATATTGTAAAGTAAAAAAATAAATAAAACTGAGATTAAAAAAAAAAGCATCAGTTCTTTGGCTCTAACTGAGCCTTCTTTATGATACAAGTCTCACATCTGTATACAACTACTGGAAAACCATATATAAAGTTACAGTAAAATTATTCTGTCTAATGTCTTGCATTGTCTGTCACCAATTTGATAAAAATGATTCCTTCCAATAAGAAATTCCACCACTACTTATTTGTGTTTAATTTCATATGTATAGCTTTTGCTTTGCTTGCCTATGTTTCTTTTCTCTCTCTTTTATGAACCAAACTCCTCTTTTGCTTTTTTATATTAAGAAACAGTGTACAGGAGGAAATTCTTGCCCTTTGTGTAGATTCTTTAATAAATTTGAGCCAGAATACTTTCCACTGTCTTCTTGGCATTTTCGGGATTTCTTAATGCTGATATATGGATGGATTCTGTGAATGGAAATTTTGAAGCAAGTTCCTAAATCCTGTATCATTCTTGAAGGTCACATGTACCTATTGTGAAAATGTGAAGCTGTATTTCTGAACCTGAAATAAATGATAACATTTGAAGAACAAAATATATATACATATAAATATATTAAATATATGGTAAACATATGTATATATTTATATTGTATATAATATATATATATGTATGTATATATTTTTTGGCTATGCCATGCAGCCTGCAGGATCTTAGTTCTCCTACTAGGGATGGAACTCATGCCCCTGCACTGGAAGCATGGAGTCTTAAAAACTGGACAGGCAGGAAGTCCCAAAAGTAAGGATCAAACTTTAAAGAACCTTAACAATTTAGCAACTGTTCCAAACTTGGTCTCTCCTGATACCATGCTGCTTTCAAATATACCTGTGCCCCTAATAAGGCCGTGTTCATCAAAGTGAGATTATTATGTACGAGAGGAATGTTCCAGGGGGACTAGTTTTAACCCAGGATTCATTTCCCTAGCCAGTTCCTTTGTCTGTGTGCTTTTCTCTTTTCATTTTTCAGAGTCTGTATACTCTAGGTGAAAACAGAAGTCATGGGAAAGAATTCAGGGAGCAGGCCATATTGCAGCTGACACTGTTCAGAAGGCGGTGTTGAGGATCTAGAGAAATTGCAGAGTTGGCCAAGATGTGAATGCAAGTTGGATATTGGGCTAAGGCTATGGGGAATATAAGCATCTTTAGGGCAACCTTCCTGTTCCCCTCCACTCCATGAACATCAAGAAATCTACCGTAGGAGTCAAGATGTACTTTTGAAGCAATCAGAAACGATGGCATGCTTATGTGTTAGATAATGACTGAGAGAGAGGGTTTGGTGATAGGACAAATGTGGGGTTATCGTGAATGGTGACAGGCAGGGAAGGAAAGGCTGTGGGTCTTGAAAGAGCTGGAGCCTGGATGCTGGCTATCTCTGACTAAGGGGCCCAGGTGGGGGGCAGCACGGAGACGAGTTATTCCCTGGCATGAACACATTCCATGAAAGCTGACCCATTGATAGCACTGGGGCCTTCACACACCAGTAGCCCCAAAGATTAACCACTACATATCCCAAGGGATAGATATATTATTAGCCGCCAAACCTGCCTCCCCAAGCCCTCTCGGCTCATATGAATTAAAGTAAGACTGGGTGAGGAGGTGAGATGAGCACCCAAAGGACAAAGGTTACCTGAGTGTGGTTTCCTTTGGCCCAGCCTCCAACCAGGTATTTATAGGATAAAAGCAACCCGAGGGTCCCTATATGCAAGACAGCAAAAGAGACACAGATGTATAGAACAGTCTTTTGGACTCTGTGGGAGAAGGAGAGGGTGGGATGATTTGAGAGAATAGCACTGAAATATGTATATTACCATGTGAAATAGATGACTAGTCCAAGTTCGATGCATGAAACAGGGCACTCAAAGCCGGTGCACTGGGATAGCCCTGGCGGGTGGAATGGGAAGGGAGGTGGGAGGGGGCTTCAGGATGGGGGACTTGTGTACACCCATGGCTAATTCATGTCAATGTATGGCAAAAGCCACTACAATATTGTAAATTATTATTATTATATTGTAATTAGCCTCCAATTAAAATAAATAAATTTTAACAAATCACAAAGAAAATATTTTCTCAATACAGAAATTTTTAATTCTTAAAAAAAAAAAAAGCAACCTGAAGGGCTTTTTAAAAAATGGTATTGTCACAATCCAGGGAACACTACTTTTTCTTAAAAAGGATAATGACTCTTTGCATATGTGCCATGCCAAAGTCCATGAAATAGCCAGGGCCCCAGTTATCAGTGTACATTGGACCCTGTGTTCTTTACCTAAAGATTTCTTTGTTTATGTCTTTGGGAGCCAGCCTGAGCCTGTCTTGCCACAGAGCCCCTGGGATATAGCTTCTCCTGGCCTGACTCCCAGGAGCTCCCCCTTTCTGTCTTTCCAAAGGCTCTAGAATCTCACTCTTTTCCCCACTCTGTCCCCACTGATCACCAGAACTTTCTTTCATCCTTGTTGTCTCTAAGGACCAGCAGATGGGCTCCTCTTGTTTGAAAGTTTTTTATTCTCCACTAATCATAGTGGGCACACAGATAGCAGAGAGACCAAAATCAAAATAACAAGCCCAGGGAGGTCATAAAGTTTAGGAAATCTTACAGAATTCATGCTGTCATGAAGTTTTTCTGGAGGTGCTGACAGTGTGGCCAAGTGGAAAGGGGTCCGAATCTTGGTCTAACCACTTACCAGCTGATGACCTCAATGAATCAATTACTTATCCCCACTGAGCCTCAATCTTCCCTCTGGAAAATGGGGACAGAAGCACGTGCTCCTGGTGCTGATCTAGAGACAGAAGAGATCACACACACGCAGCACCACAGCTAATGCCCTGCATGTAACAGGTACCCCACAAAGAGCTGTTTTTCCTGCTAGTGTTTGGGAAGACCCCTGGGCTCCAGCTCTCTGTCTTCATTTCTGGAGGAGATGGTCACCCCATCTGCCATGATGACCTCTTCTCAAGCTTATAGGCTGCAGATGGAATATCCAGAATCATGTGCATCAACCTGTCTCTCCAGCTGCCTCCGCCCTGTCTATGGGGATTGACTTGAAGTTTGGAGAATGCAGGATGGGACTGGTGCCCTCCTCCCCAGGCCCCTAAAATGTCCCCTGAGAGGAGTTCCTGGTACTTCTTCTTTCTTACTAAAAAGGAAAAGCCAACTGTTCCATTTCTTTTTCACAATCTCTGCTCCATCTCAAAGCAGTGAACATCAGGCCTTATCTTGGCTCAAGAGGTCAGGAGGCTAAGGTATCCAGCCATTCCACCATCTAAGTGTGTCTGTTAGTGGCTCCGTCATGTCCAACTCTTTGTGACCCCCATGGACCATAACCTGCCAGATTCCTTGCCTGTGCAACTCTTCAGGCAAGAATACTGGAATGAGTTGCCGTTTCCTTCTTTAGGGGATCTTCCCAACCCAGGGATTGAACTTGGGTCTCCTGCATTGCAGGCAGATTCCTTACCATCTGAGCCACTAAGGAAGCTCACCATCAACGTGCTTCACATCAAAGTTGAGTTTCTGTTGGGTCCTTGACCCTCTCTGTAGGTCTGCACTAGAGGTTTTCTTAGATATCAACCTGGGCAAAACTTCATCGTCAGTTGGAAGAGCCAATCACTGATCCCAGCAGGTTGGCTATCGGTCAGGCCAGCAAAGTTCCAGTGCTGCCCTCCACTGAGGACCCACATCTGTGGCTGGCCTGCCACTCCCACAGTCTCCCTCAAGGTGTTCCCACACCTTGAATCCCATTAAGGTTTGGGGTTGGGCTAGGGTGTGGATTCCCACCATCACTGTGTGGAAGATCTCCGGGGCGTGCACATCTGTCTCCTTGCCCTGTGATGGCATGCTTGGCTATGCAGAGCTACAAAACTCGTTTCACCACTTGGGGGAAAGGAGACCAATGCTTCCTGAGTGCTCCATGGTGCTGAGCACCAGCAATCAGAATGTCGAATGCATCATCTCGTTCTCTCATTCAACGGCCCTTTTAAAAGCAAGAAGAAGAGACTGGAAGGGGGCAATGAGCTTGATGTTTCCCTGGAAATTCAGATGAAAAGTTTCTGTTTAGGAGTCAAATCAGGAAAAACAATTCAGGAAGACTGGGAGTAAACCAGGCAAGAATCTGCTGATGAGAAACCAAGGATGCTGGGAAACTAAGCAAAGTGACCTGATCCTAAGGAGATCAAGCAGGGGTCTTTGGAATCCACTCAGCACAAGCTATTCACTTGTAGTTTATGGTTTTGGTGAAGGACTAGGGGAAGCAAAGGTGCAAATGAGGTTCCAGAACAGACAAAGAAAACTTTCAAAGAGCCAGGAGTGAGTGGAGCCTTTCAAACACTGTGCTGGAAAGTGTCTGCTGCCCCATGAGCATCAGTTCAGTTCAGTTCAGTCCCTCAGAAGTGTCCGACTCTTTGTGACCCCATGGACTGCAGAACGCCAGGCCTCCCTGTCCATCACCAACTCCTGGAGCTTACTCAAGCTCACGTTCATTGAGTTGGTGATGCCATCCAACCATTTCATCCTCTGTCGTCCCCTTCTCCCCCTACCTTCAATCTTTCCCTGCATCAGGGTCTTTTCAAATGAGTCAGCCCTTTGCATCAGGGGGCCAAAGTATTGGAGTTTCAGCTTCAGCATCAGTCCTTCCAATGAATATTCAGATTGATTTCCTTTAGGATGGACTGGTTGGATCTCCTTGCTGTCCAAGGCCACCCGTATTTTTGGGTGGATGTATCATACCATGCATCAGTCTACATACTCCCCAACTCGGCATCCCTGCTCCTCAAGCAAAGCTTCTGATTGTAATTTTGATGTCCATATATTTGGTATATAGGGAAAGGCAGCTGATATTTCTTTTTTTCTTTTTGGCTGTGCTGAGCAGCATGCAGGATCTTAATTCCCTGACCAGAGATCGAACCCGTGCCCGTACAGTGGAAGTGTGGAATCCTAAGCACAAGACCACCAAGGAATTCCCAGGAAAGGCAGTTGAGAGGTGCTTAAGTGGGCAGCTGGGCTTGATTGACAGTTGTATTTTTCATCTTTGACTCACAGGCATTCTGACTTGTATCTCAGGCTCTAAGAAGAGACTTGTAGCCTCAAAGTGGACGCTTCCCTCTGAGACCCCACGGGTTACTACCCTCTGCAGCACATTCTCACACTGGCTCATTTGCACAAACTCTAAGAACAAGACACTCATTGTTCTAAATCAGTGAACAAACAGAGATGCACTTAGTGGTTCCTAATGAAGAGAGCAGCCCGAGGAGAACATAGTCATAATTGAGTGTAAAAGCAGAAACGGTTAAGGCGGATGCTCAACAGGTGAACGAGAGGAGGAGAATCAGAACCTCACATAACACCAGATCGCTTCCCTTCCCAGAGATGATTATATAAATGCAGTCATTTTTTTCTCTGCAGGCTGTTTCCCAATGTCCAGAGTGGGCACATCGAGATCCAAAGAGCTGCTCTAATACTCACCAGAGCCTTTTCCTTCCTTGGTGACTTGTATTATTTTTCTTTTTGAAGGAAAATGCTTCACTTAGAAATGTCTGCAAATCAATAATGTTTATAAAGGGCATGTTAGTCACACAGCCTGAAGCTGAGAGGGAGATAATTGTCTATGACACGGTTTCTGCCAGGGCCGCTTCATACAGCCGTGCAGGTCCTACTAGGGTGTTATCAGCACTGTCGTCTCTGCAGTTATCCCCTCTCCCCAGCTCATTCAATGCAATCCGTGGTATATGGGGGCTCTGGCCCATCCAGGGAGTTTAGAGCATAGTTGGAATTTGAAGGTTACAGCTGCATTGTGGAGCTCCCCACAGAATCTCAGATGCTAAAACATTTCACAAAGTGTAGGAACTGGGACTGAAAACTGTGAATTCCTTTGGTGAATGTTTTGGTATGTGTTCACGCATTCGGTGCATTCCAGAGAAGTGACAAGGAATGAACCTGCGGAAGGATCTGACGTAGAAGAAGCCAGACTGTGCGTAGAAGTAACCATCCGCTCGGGCCTCACCTTTGGGAACCACGGTGTCTCTTCGGGAAGAACGACAGACCCGGAAGAAAAGCATCTTCTCAGGTGCATGGCTCTCCCTTCTCTGCCCCTGTCCAGGGACACCATAAATAGAACTGGCTCTGGAAACAGAATTCCCCAAAGCCACCATAGAAATGAGTCAGTGTGGCTTATCTGAACCCGTGAGTTGATGTTAGAGAAGTGACTGGATATTGGGGAATGCAAATAGACTGTGTTAGTCAGTTCCGGCGGCCTTAACAAAGTGCCACAGACCAGCTCAAACAAGGGAAATGAATCTCCTCACAGTTCTAGAGGCTGGGAATCTGAGTCAGGGTGTCTGTAGGTTTGATGTCTTCTGAAGTCTCCCTCCTTGGCTCACAGATGTCCATTTTCTCCTCCCGTCTTCCCATGGCCTTTTTACCATGTGTGTGCATCCCTGGAGTCTTTCTGTGTCCAAGTCTCCTCCTCCAGTGTGGACACCAGTCAGTTTGGATTAAGGCTCAATCTTTTGGCCTCATTTTAACTGCTCTTTAAAGGACCCATTTCCAAATATAATCACATTCTGTCCTGAGGGTTAGGGTTTCAACATACAAATTTTCGATGGGTAAGGGGACACAGTTCCAACTACCTTAAAATGGCCCACCTTAAGCATTGTAGGGGAAAGAAAGATCATACTTTCAGGGAGGTGTGAATGGCTGTCAGAAGGTGGACTGCAACACAGCTGGCAGAAATCTAACCAGAGATGGAGCAGAGACTCACCAAACATAGGACACCCAGGCCTCGAGTGTGGGCCCTCGAATCTAAGTCAAACCTGTCTGGAGGAATTTGATGGGACAGGATTCTAAAGAATTTGGAAATATCACAGCAAAGCAGAAGAATGCCTCCATTTTGAGACCGTCTAACCAAGGGAAATGAATGGTAAAGAGAATAGGCCTTCACTGAATAAGAGGTTCCATGTGGACTCTGAAGGGCTGCTGGCCCCAGAGGGCTGCCCTTCTCAGACTGCACCCACCACAAAGGACACACACAGCCATGTCTGAATATAACTACACACCATCTCTAGTGGTGTGGACAATTCAGTTGAGGTGACATATGTTCAGCTGTGACACAGGTGATATATGGGTTTTTTTTTTTCTTTAATTTTTATTTTTTAGTTTGTTTTGCTTTACAATACTGTATTCGTTTTGCTATACATTGACATGAATCAGCCACGAGTGTACATGAACTCCCAATCCCGACCCCCACCTCCCCCCTCCCGCCCCACACCTTCTCTCTGGATTATCCCCGTGCATCAGTCCCAAGCATCCTGCATCCTGCATCAAACCTAGACTGGCGATTCGTTTCACTTATGATATCATACATGTTACACTGCCACTCTGCCAACTCATCCCACCCTCTCCCTCTCCCACAGAGTCCAAAAGGCCGTTCTATACATCTGTGTCTCTTTTGCTGTCTTGCGTACAGGTTTATCATTACCATCATTCTAAATTCCATATATATGTGTAAGTATACTGTATTGGTGTTTTTCTTTCTGGCTTACTTCACTCTGTATAATCGGCTCCAGCGTCATCCACCTCATTAGAACTGATTCAAATGTATTCTTTTTAATAGCTGAGTAATACTCCATTGTGTATATGTACCACAGCTTTCTTATCCATTCATCTGCTGATGGACATCTAGGTTGCTTCCATGTCCTGGCTATTATAAACAGTGCCGCAATGAACATTGGGGTACACGTGTCTCTTTCAATTCTGGTTTCCTTGGTGTGTATGCCCAGCAGTGGGATCGCTGGATCATAAGGCAGTTCTATTTGCAATTTTTTAAGGAATCTCCACACTGTTCTCCATAGTGGCTGTACTAATTTGCATTCCCACCAACAGTGTAAGAGGGTTCCCTTTTCTCCACACCCTCTCCAGCATTTATTGCTTGTTGACTTTTGGATCGCAGCCATTCTGACTGGTGTGAAATGGTACCTCATTGTGGTTTTGATTTGCATTTCTCTGATAATGAGTGATGTTGAGCATCTTTTCATGTGTTTGTTAGCCATTCGTATGTCTTCTTTGGAGAAGTGTCTATTTAGTTCTTTGGCCCATTTTTTGATTGGGTCATTTATTTTTCTGGAGTTGAGCTGCATAAGCTGCTTGTATATTTTTGAGATTAGTTGTTTGTCAGTTGTTTCATTTGTTATTATTTTCTCCCATTCAGAAGGCTGTCTTTTCACCTTGTTTATAGTTTCCTTTGTTGTGCAGAAGCTTTTAATTTTAATTAGATCCCATTTGTTTATTTTTGCTTTTATTTCCAGTATTCTGGGAGGTGGATCATAGAGAATCCTGCTGTAATTTATGTCAGAGAGTGTTTTGCCTATGATGTTCTCCTCTTAAGAGTTTTATAGTTTCTTGTCTTACGTTTAGATCTTTAATCCATTTTGAGTTTATTTTTGTGTATGGTGTTAGAAAGTGATCTAATTTCTTATGGGTTTTTAAAAATAGTTTATTTGTTTATTTGACTGTGCCAGGTCTTGGTTCTGGCATGCTGGATCTTTCAGTTGCAGTATGCAAACTCTTAGTTGTGGCATGTGGGATCTAGTTCCTTGATTAGAGATTGAACTTGGGCCCCCTGCATTGGGAATGAGGAGTCTTAAAACATGTTTAAACTGAGATTGTTGTGTTAATTGTCCTTCTCTATGGTTATTCTCATCTGTGTAAGAGCAATGCTAATAATGAATGATTTTAAACTATTTAATCTGTACAGTCCTTTCTGATAGATTTTGATTGAGAACCAGGACCCAAAGTTAAACCAAAAGTAGATGTCAGCTCTGGCATTTGGGCTCTAGCCTGGCTCACTCCATAGCCCACTCATTTTACCACTGGGCTATGGTCTCATGCAGAAAATTCTGGAAAACAGGGCCTGAAGGCTGGAATCTCAGCTTTGCCAGTAGCCAGACAGGCCATCCTTGTTTCTGCATGTTCCCTTCCATGTCAGAGAAGGGTCTCTGTGGAAATGAGGGCCTGTGGACATTATCAAGCACCCTAGACTTAGTAAGCAAGGATTGCCCTTGGAACAGTTTAAGGGTATCTCTGCCTGCAAACAGCATCATGGTGGTGGGTTAAAGGGTTCACTGATACTTCTTCTCTGATCCTGTATTCAATTTGCTTGCTTAGGGAAATTGAATTACTCAAGAGGTTGAGAAAGGAACATTGGTAATAAAGTTCAAAGGCAGATTGCACTCAGATTTCAGCCTTTTCAGTGCTAAGCAATTGAATCTTGCCTGTTTGACAGTGTTGGATGCCTGAGGAATTAAGAATTTCATCCCCTTTTCCAAAGGATGTCTTTTCTTGTGTCTAAATGAATTGAAGAATGATCACTAATTGATCTTTTTCTAGGATCTCTGCTGAGAGGCCAGCTTTTGATATGTTTATAGAGCCCAACAAGCATAATAAGGAGATGCTAATGGTGGTTGTCCATGGGAAAAGACATCAGTCCTTCTGTCTGATTCTCAGTCATAGTAGCGTGGGAGTGTAGTTAGAAGGGTAGTTTCTGGCCCTGGGTGAAGATAGTATTTATGCATTTAAAGAAATAAGTGGGTAAACAAGCATGAAGGGATCCTGCAGTGTGTCCCAAACCACACAGCAGTGTCGTTGACCCCAGAGCAGCCCAGCCTGTAGACTTCCCTCATTTCTGTGGTCTTGTTAAAGTCTTCCACCAGGGTCAAATTGGGAGCACATAGCTCTCCAAGTTGGCTTTTCTGGTGGTTCGGTGGTAAAGAATCCACCTGCCAATGCAGGAGACGTGGGTTCGATCCCTGAGTCAGGAAGATCCCTTAGAAAAGGAAATGGCAACCCACTCCAGTATTCCTGTCTGGAAAATCCCATAGACAGAGGAGCCTGGCGGGCTATAATCCATGAGCTCGAAAAGAATCAGACATAACTTAGTGAATAAACAATAGCTCCCCAAATTAGAAGTTAGTTTCTGCAGATTAGAAACTCCTAATTGGGTTGAGATAGTTCCCAGCACTTTGAGAAGAGGCCACTGCACCTTTGAACATGAACTCAGCAAGCAGCCTTGGTCAAGCTTGGGAGGCTGGGACCACATCACTTTTCCTTGGAGTCCACCTCCAGTTCATTACCCACAGGGCAGTCACTGTCTGAATGGTGGGAAAAGCATTACTCTTACTACAAGAACTCTTTTGAAGGCCCCACAAAAGAGATTGCAAAAAGCTCTGAATGTTGTTTATGAAGTAAACAGATTAGGAAAAGAAAATTGAAGTTGGCCCACTGCCAGAGAAGAGAGGTTTAATTAACGACAAAGCAGGGAATCAACAGAGCAATGTTTTGTTTTGGTGGAGTTTCTTTGTTCTCTTTAACTAAACAATTCTTTTGTGTCAATCTTTTGCTATAAATATAAGCTAGAGTCCCTTGGACTGCAAGGAGATCGAACCAGTCCATTCTGAAGGAGATCAACCCTGGGATTTCTTTGGAAGGAATGATGCTAAAACTGAAGCTCCAGTACTCTGGCCACCTCATGCGAAGAGTTGACTCATTGGAAAAGACCCTGATGCTGGGAGGGATTGGGGGCAGGAGGAGAAGGGGATGACCGAGGATGAGATGGCTGGATGGCATCACGGACTCGATGGACGTGAGTCTGAGTGAACTCTGGGAGTTGGTGATGGACAGGGAAGCCTGGCGTGCTGCGATTCATGGGGTCGCAAAGAGTCGGACACGACTGAGCGACTGAACTGAACTGAACTGAATCTTCTTCTCCTGCCCTAAACCCTGGACAGATTTTTTTTCCCGTGGCTCACTATGTGAGAGAAAGGGAAGATATTTGTTATGTTCTATGTGAAACAGTCAACTAGGGGTGGTAGATTCACCTGTTCAGATCATCTTCACACGGTCCAGGGAGGTAAGCTTCATGTTCAGACTCTCCTCTTGTCATCTGATCACCTGCTATTTCCAGCCACTAGCTGAATTGAATTAGAACCCAGAGGAGCCAGGCTGACTCAACCCTTAAAGGTCAGTCTCCCTGGGCATTGAGGAGGGTTGAGGGTGGAGAGTGAATCTGGAGGGGCAAGCAGTCACTGACCATCACTGCACCCATAATGACTGCGTGGAGATGGGCGTTGTGATCCCAGTGATCCAGCAAGAAATTTAACCTGGTTTTGCACTTGGCTCACTGATCTTGCAGATGACTAAAGCTCATAAACAAGCCCAGGTCATCTCATAGAGCATCCTCAGGATCTTTCCAAGCCTGGAAAGCTACATTTCCTGACAAGAAGCCATTTGATAGAGTGGACAGAGGACTGACTAGGAGCAAGGGGTCCAGTGCAGTTTCTGCCATGTAGAATGTGTAACCGTGGACAAGTCTCCTTTTTCTAATTTTTTTTTATTAAAATTTTTTTTTCTCCACCTGACCCCTGCTGCAGTTTTATTGAGAAACAGTTGACATATACAAGTTTAAGGCATGGTTTGATTTATATCTATCATGAAATGATTATCACAAAATGTTCAGTTAACATCCATCTTCTCATATAAATACAATTAAAAAAAAAGAAAAAAAAGGGAAAAAACAATCTCCTTGTGATGAGAACACTTAGGATTTGCTCTCTTAATAAATTTCCTGTGTATCATACAGCAGTGTTAGCTATGGTCATCATATTGTGCATTATATTCTTAGTACTTACTTATAACTAGAAGTTTGTACCTTTTGACCACTTTCCTCCAATTCTGTCTCCCTCCACCATCTGCTTCTGGTAACCACAAGTCTGATCTCTTTCTCTATGATTTTGTTTGTTTTTTAGATTCCACATATTTATGAGATCATATGGTCTTTTTATGTCTCTATCTGACTTCACTCAACATACTACCTTTACGGTCCATTCATGCTGTCTCAATTGATATGATTTGGTTGTTCTTTTAAATGGTTAATGTTCCCCTCCATGTATATATATATGTTAACTTCTTTACTCATTCATCCATGTATGGGCACTTGGACTGTTCCCATATCTTGCCTGTTGTAAATAATGCTGCTTGGGGTCGGCGGGGGGGCAGATATCTTTTTGAGTAGTGTTTTTGTTACTTTTGGGTATATTCCCAGAAGTAGAATTGCTGGATCATATGGTAGTTCTATTTTTAATTTTTGAGGCTCCTCCATACTCTTTTCCATAGAGATTATACCAACTTACATTCCCACAATCAGCATACAAGGGTTTTCTTTTCTCCACATCCATGGCAGCATTTGTTATCTCTTGTCTTTTTTATAATAGCCATTCCAATAGGCATGTTATATCTCATTGTGGTTTAAAGTTGTATTTCCCTAATGACTAGTGAGGGGCTTCCCTGGTGGCTTAGTGGTGAAGAATCCGTCTGCCAAGACAGGAGACCTGGGTTCAGTCCCTGGGTCAGGAAGTTACCCTGCAGAAGGAAATGGCAACCCACTCTAGTATTTGTGCCTGGGAAATCCCATGGATAGAAGAATTCGGTGGGCCATAGCCCAAGGGGTCACAAAAGAGTCTAACACTACTTAGCGACTAACCAACAACAATGACAATGAGAGTGATGTTGAATATCTTTTCATGTATCAAATACCTGTTGGCCTTCCATGAATCTTCTTTGGACAGATGTCTATTCAGGCTCTTGGCCCATTAAAATTTTTTTTCTCTTTTTTTTGCTATTGAGCTGTATGTGTTCTTTATATGTTTTGGATATTAACCACTTATCAGATACATAGTTAACCACTTATCAGATACATGGTTTCCAAATATTTTTTTCTGTTTCATAGGATATCTTGTCCCTTTGTTGATAGATTCTTTTGCTGTGCAGAAGCTTTTTAACTTGATGAAGTCCCACTTGTTTTCTTTTGATTTTACTGCTTGTGCTTTGGGTGTCTGTATGTTCAGGTCACTCAAGATGATCGTTCTCTGGCACTGTGTTCAGCATCCACTGGACCAGTCCTTACTTCACCTACACCCTCTCTCATGAATGTGCTTGTCCCCTCCCCAGCTAGTGACGGTTCTAATCCTTAGTCCAGAATGACTCCGCCTGCTAGTATTTTAAAGGGAAACTCTCATGATGGTCATTAACCTGGGAGTTGTGTGGGACCTGCTCCAGCTGCTGGTTTCCCTGGTAACTGATGAGGTAACCTGATGTCAACTCCTATAAATGGCAGTCTCTTTCTCCCCTGAGTGGTGAAGACTGCTGTCACGTCTGCTGCACACAATGGGTTGACGCTCCAGGAACTTTTGCTTCAGATGTAAGATTTCTCTGTCCAATAAACCATTAATGTCTCTGTCATTGTCTCCAGGCTCTTTCTTCTGCCTTGAGGCTGGGCAGCTACAGGGCTTGCAGACCTGTGGGTACAGTTCAACATGTCACATCCAAAAATCATTATCAAGACCCATGTCAAGGAGTCTTCTTCCTGTTTTTTCTAGGAGTTTCATGGTTTCAGGTCCTACATTTAACCCTTTAATGCATTTCAAGTTAATTTTTTGTGAGTAGTTTAAGATACGGGTTCTGTTTCATTCTTTTACATGTGAATAATAAATTATTCCAGCACCATTTATTAAAGAGATTATCTTTTCTTCAATGAGTATTCTTGGCTCCCTTGTCAAACTTTAGCTGATCATGGAAAGTCTCCTTTCTAAGCCTGATTCCTCATCTATGAAGTTAGTAGGTCTGACCTGATTTGAGGGCCTCAGAGTTCTGCAGCAGAATCTCCCAGGAAACATTAAAATTATTCACCTGCCTGAGCCTTACTTTTAGAACATTTGTTTCACTTGACTTGGGTGGGGCCTGAGCATTGATATTTTACAAACATGATCTAGGTGATTTTCATGTTCAGGCAGGATTGAGAAACGCTACACTAGATCTCACCTCCAGTTCTGGGATTCCACTTTCATGGACCAAGATCTCTCTAATAGAAAACTTTACTTTTCTATGGAAATAGCAAGAAGGAAATAAGCATTTTATTGAGGATCTGATAGCACATTTGTGATATTTATTCTGTCTCTAGGCTCTCAGTTATCATATCCATTTTCAGAGTTGAAGTAATTGCGGTCAGAAAGTTTTGACATTCATTCAGCAATGCTTGCTCAGCATCTACTCTGTCTGTGCTATTCTAGGTGCTGGGGACACTTGATGAACAAAACAGACCAGATCCCTGCTCTCATGGAGCTCATGTCCTAGTCTGACAGATGGATAATTTGTTGTTGTTGTTCAGTCTCTCAGTCATGTCCAGTTCTTTGCAACCCCATGGACTGCAGCATGCCAGGCTTCTCTGACATGAGTCAGTGATGCCATCCAACCATCTCATCCTCAGTTTTTCCCTTCTCCTCCTGCCTTCAATCTTTCCCAGCATCAGAGTCTTTTCTAATGAGTCGACTCTTTGCATCAGGTGGCCAAACAATTGGAGCTTCAGCTTCAGCATCAGTACTTCCAATGAATATTCAGGGTTGATTTTCTTTAGGATTGACTGGTTGGATCTCCTTGCAGTCCAAGGGACTCTCAAGAGTCTTCTCCAACACCACACTTCAAAAGCATCAATTCTTCAGTGCTCAGCCTTCTTTATGGTCCAACTCTCACATTCATGCATAACTACTGGAAAAACCATACCTTTGACTAGACAGACCTTTGTTGACAAAGTAATGTCTCTTTTCTAATATGCTGTCTAGGTTTGTCATAGCTTTTCCAAGGAGCGAGCATCTTTTAATTTCACGGCTGCAGTCACCATCTGCAGTGATTTTGAAGCCCAAGAAAATAAAGTCTGTCATTGTTTCCATTGTTTCTCCATCTATTTATCGTAAAGTGATGTGACCAGATGCCATGATCTTCGGTTTTTGAATGTTGAGTTTTAAGCCAACTTTTTCACTTTTCCCTTTCACCTTCATTAATAGGCTATCAAAAGTTCCTGGTTTATCTGTGATCATAAATATCTGTTATTTTTAACATGGTTTTGGATTATTGAGTTGGTTGATCTAGGAACACCTTTGTTCAGTTCAGTTCAGTCGCTCAGTCATGTCTGACTCTTTGCGACCCCATGAACTACAGCACGCCAGGCCTCCTTGTCCATCACCAATTCCCGGAGTCCAACCAAACCCATGTCCATTGAGTCAATGAAGGCATCCAACCATCCATGCTCTGCTGTCCCCTTCTCCTCCTGCCCTCAGTCTTTCCCAGCATCAGGGTCTTTTCAAATGAGTCAGCTGTTTGCATCAGGTGGCCAAAATATTGGAGTTTCAGCCTCAACATCAGTCCTTTCAATGAACACCCAGGACTGATATCCTTTATGATGGACTGGTTGGATTTCCTTGCAGTCCAAGGGACTCTCAAGAGTCTTCTCCAACACCATAGTCCAAAAGCATCAATTCTTCAGCACTCAGCTTTCTTTATAGTCCAACTCTCACATCTATACATGACCACTGGAAAAACCATAGCCTTGACTAGATAGACCTTTGTTGGCCAAGTAATGTCTCTGCTTTTTAATATGCTGTCTAGGTTGGTCATAACTTTCCTTCCAAGGAGTAAGCATCCTTGAGGAGGTGACACATGAGTTGAGGTGTGAATGGCAGAGACCTGAGACCCCAGGCAATGGGAACAATAAATGTAAAGGCCCTGAGCTAGGAATAATTTTGTTATGCTGGGGACCAAATATAAGGCCTCAGTAAGACAAGCTCAAAGAACTGGACAGAGCAGCCTTGGGAGCTTTGTTGGGGACAGTTTGGATTTTATCCTAAGTATGGTGGGAAGACTCCAGAAGGCTTTAAGCTGGGGAAAGCCAGGATCTAATTCAGTGATTCTCAACCAGGAAACATTCAACAATGTCTGGAAATATTTTTGGTTGTCACATTTGATGGGTGAAGGTATTACTGGTATCTAAGGGGTAGAGCTGGAGAAAGCAATGGCACTTCACTCCAGTACTCTTGCTTGGAAAATCCCATGGATGGAGGAGCCTGGTAGGCTGCCGTCCACGGGGTCGCTAAGAGTCAGACACGGCTGAGCAACTTTACTTTCACTTTTCACTTTCATGCATTGGAGAAGGAAATGGCAACCCACTCCAGTGTTCTTACCTGGAGAATCCCAGGGACAGGGGAGCCTGGTGGGCTGCCGTCTATGGGGTCGCAAAGAGTCGACACAACTGAAGCGACTTAGTAGCAGAGCAGCAGCAGGGGGAGAGCCTGGTAGGCTGCCGTCCACGGGGTCGCTAAGAGTCAGACACGGCTGAGCAACTTTACTTTCACTTTTCACTTTCATGCATTGGAGAAGGAAATGGCAACCCACTCCAGTGTTCTTACCTGGAGAATCCCAGGGACAGGGGAGCCTGGTGGGCTGCCATCTATGGGGTCGCAAAGAGTCGACACAACTGAAGCGACTTAGCAGCAGCAGCAGCAGGGGGTAGAGTAGTGCAAAGAAATAGAGGAAAATAATAGAATGGGAAAGACTAGAAATCTCTTCAAGAAAATCAGAGATACCAACGGAATGTGTCATGAAAAAATGGGCTTAATAAAGGACAGAAATGGTATGGACCTAACAGAAGCAGATGATATTAAGAAGAGGCGGCAGGAATACACAGAAGAACTATACAAAAAGGATCTTCATGACCCAGATAATTATGATGGCATGATCACTCACCTAGAACCAGACATCCTGGAATGTGAAGTCAAGTGGGCCTTAAGAAGCATCACTACAAATAAAGCTAGTAAAGGTGGTGGAATTCCAGTTGAGCTATTTTGGATCCTGAAAGATGATGCTGTGAAAGTGCTGCACTCAATATGCCAGCAAATTTGGAAAACTCAGCAGTGGCCACAGGACTGGAAAAGGTCAGTTTTCATTCCAATCCCAAAGAAAGGCAATGCCAAAGAATGCTCAAACTACCGCACAATTGCACTCATCTCACACGCTAGTAAAGTAATGCTCAAAATTCTCCAAGCCAGGCTTCAGCAATACATGAACCATGAACTTCCAGATGTTCAAGCTGGTTTTAGAAAAGGCAGAGGAACCAGAGATCAAATTGCCAGCATCTTCTGGATCATCAAAAAAGCAAGAAGTTTCCAGAAAAAGATCTATTTTTGCTTTATTGACTATGCCAAAGCCTTTGACTGTGTGGATCACAATAAACTGTGGAAAATTCTGACAGAGATGGGAATACCAGACCACCTGACCTGCCTCTTGAGAAACCTATATGCAGGTCAGGAAGCAACAGTTAGAACTGGACATGGAACAACAGACTGGTTCCAAATAGGAAAAGGAGTACGTGAGTGCTGTGTATTGTCACCCTGGTTATTTACCTATATGCAGAGTACATCATGAGAACACTGGGTGGGAAGAAGCACAAGCTTGAATTAAGATTGCTGGGAGAAATATCAATAACCTCAGATATGCAGATGACACCACCCCTATGGCAGAAAGTGAAGAGGAACTAAAAAGCCTCTTGTTGAAAGTGAAAGAGGAGAGAGGAAAAAAGTCGGCATAAAGTTCAACATTCAGAAAACTAAGATCATGGCATCCAGTCACATCACTTCATGGCAAATAGATGGGGGAAACAGTGGAAACAGTGGCTGACTTTATTTTTTTGGGCTCCAAAATCACTGCAGATGGTGACTGCAGCTGTGAAATTAAAAGACACTTACTCTTTGGAAGGAAAGTTATGACCAACCTAGATAGCATATTAACAAGTGGAGACATTACTTTGCCAGCAAAGGTCCATCTAGTCAAGGTTATGGTTTTTCCAATAGTCATGTATAGATGTGAGTTGGACTGTGAAGAAAGCTGAGTGCTGAAGAATTGATGCTTTTGAACTGTGGTGTTGGAGAAGACTCTTGAGAGTCCCTTGGACTGCAAGGAGATCCAACCAATCCATTCTGAAGGAGATCAGCCCTGGGATTTCTTTGGAAGGAATGATGCTAAAGCTGAAGCTCCAGTACTTTGGCCACCTCATGTGAAGAATTGACTCATTGGAAAAGACCCTGATGCTGGGAAAGACTGAGGGCAGGAGGAGAAGGGGACGACAGAGGATGAGATAGTTGGATGGCATCACCGATTCAATGAACAGAAGTTTGGGTAAAGTCCGGGAGTTGGTGATGGAAAAGGAGGCCTGGCATGCTGCAATCCATGGGGTCGAAAAAAGTTGGACATGACTGACCGACTGAACTGAACTGAAGTGGGTAGAGGCCTAGGATGCTGCTAAATATTTATGTCACATGAGACAGGAACTAGCCCTCCCCCACTTCTACAAACACAACACACTCGCACACAACCAACTACTTACCCAGCTTGAAATGTCAACAGTACTGAGGACTTCAAAGATCATTTGCACTCCTGGTGGGAATGGAAATAATGCAGTTATCATGGAGAACAGTGTGGCAGTTCCTCAAAAAGTTAAAAGTATTATTACCATATAGTTCAAAAGAAGTGTCTTGGAAATTCATACACTCATGTTTGTAACAACAATATTCATAACAGCTAAGAGGTGGAAGCAACCCAAATGTCCATTGACAGATGAATGTGTGTGCTCAGTTGTTCCCTTGTGTCTGACTCTTTGTGACACCATGGACTGTAGCCTACCAGGCTCCCCTGTCCATGGGATTTACCAGGCATGAATACTGGATTGGGTTGCCATTTCCTACTCCAGGGGATCTTTCAGACCCAGGGATCAACCTGTGTTCTTATGTCTCCTGAATTTGCAGATGAATTCTTTACGCACTGAATCACCTGAGAAGCCCTGACAGATGAATAGATAAACTATATGTGTTCTTCTACATACAATGGAATATTATTCAGCCTTAAAAGGGAAGAATATAGTGACACATACTACTGCATGAAGGGAACCTTGAATAATTATGCTTAGTGAAATAAGCCAGTTACTAGAAGACAAAAACTGCATGACTTCACTTATATGTGGTACTTCACTTATATGAGTAGTCAGACTCACAGAAACAGAAACTGGAATGGTGGCTGCGAGGGGTGGTTAGGAAATGAGGAATTGTTTAATGGGCCCAGAGTTATAGTTTTGCAAGTTGAAAACATTCTAGAGATGTAGTTGCTCAACAGTGAGGACATACTTAACACTACTTAAAAGTGGTTTAGATGGAAAATTTTATTATGCATATTTCATCACAATTTAAAAAAAAAAGATCAGCTCACTGTGGCTATTGAGTAGTGAATGAACTGTTAGGTGACAACTATAGATGAAGAGACTAGTTAGCAGGTTATTGTAGTAATCCAGATAAGAGATGATGGTGGCTTGTGTGTGGTGGGTAGCGATGGTGATGAGAGAAGTGACCAGACTCAGGACCTCTTTTGGTGGTGGTTTGGATGTGGGGATCAGGCCTTATGTCCAAGATCACTCTGCCAATAGTGGCAGAGCTGGGACTTGAACACAGGGCTGACTCCACTCTCACTTTCTCTCCCATTATCACACTTTCCAACATCATCTAATTGACCAAAACCTCACTGGGGTAGCATTTCTTGCCATTTTGATCCATTTCACGCTATTAAGTGGCAATTACTTCATATCTTGTCTTCTAAAAAATGCCATGGCATATATTTCTAAAAGCCTTAAGCTTTCAAACACTGGTTTTATTTCAGCTAATTGCACACAAGTTGGTCTTTCTGCCAGCAGCTCCCAGCTTCACTACCTCATTTGCAGTTGTGTAGCTTTAATTGTGAGGGGGAACTACACTCATCAGCCTGGGGTTTTCTGTTTAGCCTGTGAACTGAGATCACAGACCTTATTCACACTGGTGGTCAAAATGCTTCTAACTCCACAGATACCTCTGTAGATAACTAATTTAGTCAGAATGCTTCTAATTCGCTTCCAATACCTGGTGGGGGAAGCCATCAGGGGATGATCTCCTAGAAATTTTTGTTTTCACCTCCGTTTCTTAATGTTTAGGTTGCTAGGAAACCAGACAAATATCAAAGAAAGGGCTTTCTGAGGTCACCTGAGGGCCAGCTTGTGTTAATGGCCACAAATTGCAACCAAGCTTCAGTGGTTGCCAAGGTCTCTCGAAGAAGTGGAATAAGGGGACTTCGCTATGGTCCAGTGGTTACATTGCAGGAGGCATGGGTTGGCTCCCTGCTTGGGGAACAAAGATGCCACATGCCACACAGCATGGCAAAAAAAATTTTAAGAAAAAAAAGAGTAAAGTTTGGGTAAGGGTGCTGTGCCTGCCTTGTGGGGCCAGTTTATTTTCCCTTTCCTGGACTTTTCCTTACCTGAAGAAAGACCCTTAGGGAACTAAGCCACCAAATCTGGGAGACACTAAAGCCTTGGCTTTCCATTCTCAGCTGCTGTGGAGGGTATGCTTGGATCTGGGCTAAGCAGAAACCTGCTGCTGCTTCTGAGGAATACATCTGCTCAGCAAATAATGGTATTCATGTATGTGGGTGGGTAGGGAAACCCAACAACCTACTCTAAATTTATGCTTCAGGATTCCTCCTCCCCTGTTCTTTTTGACAGAGGTTTATGTCATTGATACTGTGGCCATAAAAGCAGGTGTTCTCAAACTGTGGTCCCTGGACCAGCAGCATCAGCATCACCTGGGAACTTGTTAGAAATGCAGATACTTGGGCCCTATCCAAGACCTCCTGAATTATAAACTCTAGGGCTGAGGCCCCATGATCTCTTGACAAGGTTTCTGGGTGATATTGACATATGCAGCCTTGGGAAAAATCCAGTCCCAGGAATCCAGCATTTGCCAGTTGAGTTTATACCTTGGTTCTTTTCCATGAGCCTTAGTCTAAAGGGAAGAGGTAACTCATGCCAAGCATCTGGCATGCTGCAGGGATGCAGATCCTCTTCCTGTAAAACCTGCTTTTCATGATTTGTTAGGCAGCACCTGGAGTTAAAATATGTGTTCAAAAAGAAGGGACTTCTGTTACAACTTAAAGATTATTGTTTTAGTGTAAGCTGTCTTATCACAGTGTAAAATCTGAATCACAGAGATTTTACTGTGGTTCAGAATCTATGCTTCTCAGAAAAGAGGAAGCTGGGGTCATGAGTACCTGTTTGAATTCTGCTGGTGGTGACTTCTGCACACATAAGGGCAGGAAGACAGAGAGACCCTCTCCTTCCTCACAGCCACTCAGGTTCAGAAAATCCACTGGGTTCAGTGTCTGATGCTCTGCCCAGTGGCAACTGATAAGAGCTCCTAAAAAGTCCAGGACCCAGGGCATATCTCCCAGGCAGCTGTCCTTCTCCACCACCCGGAGATGCTGCCGTCTGACCTCTGGGGCTGTCTGTAAAGGCCAATTTGCAGCTGTGGAAGATATATAAGCTTTTTATGTGCCACCTCAAATGCCAAGAAGGTTATCAGAGGGAAAAGAGGAGAAAGATAAATGATAGCAAATTCCTCCCGGATTACCAGGCACTGTTCATCTTGTGTCTTCTTCTCTTCATCAGGGTGACATAGTGAGAGTTCAGAAGTCATGTATTCCAGGGCTCACTGTGTGCCACATAGTACTCTCAGCACCTTATATATATATATATATTATAGATAACATATTATATTACCTTTGTTAATTCTCATGATGATCCTCAAAGAAGATTTAATCCCCATTTTACAGATGGGGGAAAGGAGGCATGGAAATATCATCATTCTTCCATGCCTTTGGACCCACAACTAGAATTGTAGGGGAGGTGGGATTCGCAATGGCCTGGGGATGGACTGCAAAGGCTGGGACACCACTCGCCAGGCTATGGTGTGATGCTAACAGCTGTTGAACTTTGGCAGCCCAGCATCCTGGTACAAGATGGGCTTCAGGGGGACAACTGACACAGCAGTGGTCTCTACTTGGCTTGTACACAGGGATTACCTGAGGAGCTTTCAACTAATGCTACTGCCAGGTCCCTTCCTAGAGATTCTGATATAACTGTGCTGAGGTGGTAAGTGAAGTCGCTCAGTCGTGTCCAACTCTTTGTGACCCCATGGACTGTACAGTCCATGGAATTCTCCAGGCTAGAATACTGGAGTGGGTAGCCTTTCCCTTCTCCAGGGCATCTTCTCAACCCAGGGATCGAACCCAAGTCTCCCACATTGCAGCCTGATTCTTTTTTTTTTTTTTAATTAATTTTTATTTTTTTAGTTTGTTTTGCTTTACAATACTGTATTCGTTTTGCTACACAGCAGCCTGATTCTTGAACAGCTGAGCCACTGAGAAACTCTATCATAGGGTCAGATGGAGCTTGGGAGGCAGTTAAGCACCGGGCATGGGCAGCTCTGGCCTTGACTTATAGATCCTTCAGAATGCAATCTTCTGAGGCTTCCCAGGTGGCCCAGTGGTAAAGAATCCACTTGCCAGTGCAGGAGACATGGGTTCGATCCTTTGTCTGGGAAGATCCCACTACCCTGAAGCAGCGAAGCCTGAGTACCACGACTACTGAGCCTGTGCTCGGGAGCCGCAGCTACTGAAGCCCGCATCCCTAGAGCCCGTGCTCCGCAACTAGAGAAAAGCTGCCACAGCAACGAAGACCCAGCCCAGCCAAAAATAAAATAAAAAGGAATGTAATCGTCTGTAATCAAACACACACGAAAACAAACCTCATCAAGTCCCCAGAGCTCTCCGGCAACATGAAAGCTGGCACTTCTATAAGCCAGAAGGGAATGGAAATCTTTGCCAAGTTTAGAAAAAATTCCCTGACTTTGAGCAACATTTGACCAATGTCTTAACAGTCTCCTCCTCGCCCAAAATATAGAAATAATACATTCCAGACACATCAAGTCAGTTTTCTACATAGCTTCTTATGTATTTAAGTTTAAAATGACCCTAGTTCAGTAATAAAGTGGCACGATTTTCTTTTTTTAATTAAAAAAAGTTTTATTTGACTGTGTGGGGTCTTAGCTGCATCATGCAGGGTCTTGTTGCGGTTCGTGGATTCTCCAGCTGTGGCTTGTGGGCTCAGTAGTTGTGTCGCATGGACCCCAGAGCACACAGGTTCAGTAGTTGCAGCATGCGGACTTAGTTGCTCTGTGACATGTGGGATCTTAGTTCCCTAACCAGGAATCAAACTGCAACCCCTGCATTGCAAGGTGGATTCTTAATTATTGGACCACCAGGGAAGTCCCATAATTTCCTTTAAAAAAAAAAAACAAACACCCCAGAGTTTATAAATCCAAGCAAGTATTTCCCTCTCCAATAAATCCATTTGAGAATGAAGTCCCATGTTTTAGCGATGCTGTCGTTGCTCAAGACTCTGTAGGGATCCTTTCAGAATTCCCTGAGAACTGTATTAATTAAAAGGAAAAAAAAACTCGGCAGATTATTTAATCATTGCCTTGCTCTTTGATCAAAATTGGATTTACTTCACTTCTTTAATGTCTTTGCTCCCCTGATTGGCTCTGAATAATGTCTAGCAATGTTTGATACTCTAATCTGGGGTCAGTCACATTTTGTCAGCATGCTGCTACTGCTGCTAAGTCGCTTCAGTCGTGTCCAACTCTGTCGACCCCATAGACGGCAGCCCACCAGGCTCCCCCGTCCCTGGGATTCTTCAGGCAAGAATACTGGAGTGGGTTGTCATTTCCTTCTCCAATGCATGAAAGTGAAAAGTGAAAGTGAAGTCACTCAGTCATGTCTGACTGTTAGTGACCCCATGGACTGCAGCCAACCAGGCTACTCCATCCATGGGATTTTCCAGGCAAGAGTATTGGAGTGGGTTGCCATTGCCTTCTCCGTTTGTCAGCATGAGAATATGCAAATGAGTGTAGTCCAGGCGCTGAAGGCATTCCAGGGTTTGTGGTGTGGCAAATAATGAAATGCTATCTTTATATTACGGCAGTTTGTTCTAATGTGTGTTATTTTTGCCTCTCCAACTCAGCTCTTTTGTATCACCCGAAGGTCTAAGGTGTCTTAGAAATACCTCCACAGTCCCTATGCTTGTTGGCGCATAGTGAAGTTTGATTGGTACTTGTTGGCTGATTAAATACTGGTCACAGGTTTTCGCTGCCATGTGGATGAACTTTCTCAGCAGAGGATTCTACACAGAGGAAGACTGTAGGAGCAACGGCTCATGAAAGTTGCCCCAAGCACTTTTTTAAGTAACAGTGCTGAAAGGATAGTAAGCAGAAGGACTGCTAATGATATTAAAGGACAAGCAATTGTAGAGTTGGAAGGGGGCCAGTCATTGGAGTCAAGGTAGAGATAAAGCTGCAGCCCCATCAGTCAGTAGCTCAGTGTTGAGATACACAACTTCCTGTGTTTCAGTTTCATCATCTGTGAAATGCGGGTAAGACCCTTGCATTGCAAAGTGCAGAAATGGATTACATCCGTAGTTGGGCACCAGTGAACCAATTGGAGATGAGCTCCTGGGAAAGCAGGTGCCTGAGAGGAGGCTCTGGCCTTCTGGGGTCAAGTCTCTAGTTCTCTAAGCATCACAGACTTCTTTGGAAATGTAGCAGTTATGATACTATTTTTTATTGTTAGTCACAGCTCTCTGGTTACTATTCATAGTTGTCCTTTGCAGAATGTTGCTGTTTCAGCTCTGCATTTGGAAAAGAAGAAAAGGACATGTTGGTCCAGCTTGGGCTAGAGTTTTAAGGGATAGGGAGATAGCTCTGGAATCTAGTATCAAGCTGACCCCAGAGCTCAGCAGGAGAAGGTGAGACCCAGGGGACGTCAAAGGGAGATTCTTAGCCATGAGGTGCAGAGCACTCCTGCTTTGCACCTCTTCTTGGCTGAGGTCGTGCATGCGTTTACAAGCCTTCTGCTGTTGTGCGAGGGAGACTGGCAGGTGGAACTTCCTCTGCTCTTTGGAAGGACCCACCAGCTCTGCAACACCTTGCTTCTCAGTGTCCAGAAAGCCTGATTCTGAGTCCTCAATCTTCCCTAAGAACCTGCCTAAACTTGAGAAAAGCACTACACTCTTTGGTCCTAGCCCTGTTTTGGGTTGGTTGGTTTGTTTTTTGTTTTATTTAAAATTAATTTTTATTGGAGTATAGTTGTTTACAATGTTGTGTTAGTGTCTGCTGCACAGCAAAGTGAACCAGCAATAGTGTACATATATCCCCTCTTTTTTGGATTTCCTTCCCATTCAGGTCACCACAGAGCATTGAGTAGAGTTCCCTGAGCTATACAGTGGGTTCTCATTAGTTTCCTGTTTTGTATATAGTGTCAATAGGCTTCCCAGGTTGCACAGTGGTAAAGAATCTATCTCGAAGAAGGCAATGGCACCCCACTCCAGTACTCTTGCCTGGAAAATCCCATGGATGGAGGAGCCTGGTAGGCTTCAGTCCATGGGGTCGCTGGGTCGGACCTGACTGAGCGACTTCACTTTCACCTTTCGCTTTCATGCATTGGAGAAGGAAATGGCAACCCACTCCAGTGTTCTTGCCTGGAGAACCCCAGGGACGGGGGAGCCTGGTGGGCTGCCGTCTATGGGGTCGCACAGAGTCGGACACGATTGAAGTGACTTAGCAAAGAATCTATCTTATCAATACAGGAGATGACAGAAATGTGGGTTTGATCCCTGGGTTAGGAAGATTCCCTGGGTAGGAAATGGCAACCCATTCCAGTATTCTTGCCTGGAAAATTCCATGGACAGAGGAGCCTGGCTGGCTACAGTCCATGGGGTTGCAAAAAGTCAGACACAGCTGAGCAACTGAGCACACACACACATCAATGGTGCATATGCATCAACCCCAGTCTCCCAGTTCATCCCACCCGCTTTTCCCTCAGGGTCCTAGCTGTTAAATAACCTTATCACCCCTGTCTTATCCCCCCAGTCATGAGAATCCAATAAAACAATGGAAGATGAGTAATGACACAGTGCAGAAGACACTCAGAAATCAAAGCTTTCTCAGATGTCCTGAGTTTCATTCTATGAACAAACAGGAGTTTGGCTTTTTCACTCCTCAGTGACAGTGTCAGAATTGAAAGTATTTGCTCTTGGAATTCAGATGCGTTTATTCTTTGCATCCAAGGCTGGCCTGGGGTGTTGAATGTGACTTTGGCCATATTTGCAACAGTAATAATCCTGTTCTCCCCATGCTTTCTCTGTGTCTGTCCCCACCTAGAGTGTCTGTTACTGGTTTTAGCCTTTCAGAACAGTCACTCAGTGCTTCAAGGTGACCTTTGGGTGGGTAGCTCTCTTTTCTCCCTGATCATTTGCCTGCTGAGTTCTTCTAGGATGGACATTCATGATCTCTCCCTTTCCATCCCTCTTGCAAAGAAAAAAGCCTTAAGCTGGGTGTTCATTGTGATACGACTTGACAATGAGCTTGTGTGTGTGTGACTAATCTCAGAGATGACAAGTGGTTTCTTTTCCCCTTTTCTTAAAATAACTGATTTGGACAAGAAGAAAAACCCAAGTCTGTAACAGTTGAAAGAATGCTTGCCCAGTCTTTGCCCTGGAGGAGGGACAGGGAGAGGAGGAGTTGCCACCCATCTCCTGGGTTTGATGACGACTGTAGCACGCTGCCATGTCCTAGGTGTGCCCTGGGACCACTGACTGAGCCTTGTCGGGGCAGTGGCAGGAGAGAGGGGCCCAGAACTGTGCCTGTGGCTATAGCTTGTAACGGTTGTAACTGGAGGGGTGACTAAGTCAAAACAATGCAATCTTATCTGTAAAATGGGCACACTAAACTGGATGATTTCTGAGGTCCTTTCAGTTAGACTTAGTTCAATTGCTGAGCTTTAAGGTAACAAAATTCAAATGCTACCAAGGTATTTCTTTTTTAAAAAAATTGAAGGATAACTGTTTTACAGAATTTTGGTGTTTTCTGCCAAACATCAACAAGAAACGGCCACAGCTACCAAGGTATTTCTGATCCACTTGGTCTTGTATCTAATAAATAGTAAAATAGGTTTGTGAACCCGGAAGAACTTCAAAAAAGCATGACTTTCTATATTATCTACTTGTTAATGATATCTGAGACAGTTTCAAAGCTTGATGTTCTGACAACCAAAGCCATAATTATTATAGAAATATTTACTGAGAAACCACATAACTAGCACTATCTAGTTTAACAGAGGGGCTCCTGCTGTTTTCCTCTTTACAATAAAGTTGGAGAGAGGAGGAAGAGATTCATATACATAAGAAACTAACACATGGAAAATCTATTAAGTGCCGGATTGGAAAAATCAAGTGTTGTGGGACCCGGGGAGGAATGAGTGGCCATCTGTGACTTGTAAGAATGGAGAAGCTGACTCAGGATGTCCCGCTTAGAGAATGAGAAGTGTCTACAAGAGTCTAACTCAGCAAAACAGAGAGTAGGAATGGTGGTTGCCAGGGGCTGGGGAAGGTGAAGTGGGAAGTAGTTCAATGGGTACAATGTTTCAGTTATGCAAGATAAGAAAGGTTCTAGAGTCTGTCTTACTACATGACGCCTGTAGTGAACAATACTGTATAGTGCCCTTAACCATGTCTTAGAAGGGCAGATCCCATGTTAATTGTTCTTGGGCTTCCCAGGTGGCACTAGTTTTAAAGAATCTGCCTGCCAATGCAGAAAACTCAGGTTTGATCCCTGGGTCGGGAAGATCCCCTGGAGGAGGGCATGGCAATCCACTCCAGTATTCTTGCCTGGAGAATCCCAGCATAGAAGAGCCTGGTGGGCTACTGTCCACAGGGTCTCAAAGAGTTGGACACGACTAATGTGACTTAGTACACAGCACAACAATAACAACCACCACAACACGGAGAGGCACAAAGGAGTTTTCAGAGGTGCTAGTATGTCTATTACCTTCATTATGATGATCGCTTCATGAGTATATGCCTATGTCCAAACTCATCAAATTGTATACATTAAACACATGCAGTTTTTTGTATATCCATTATTCCTCAATATAGCTGTTTAAAAAGAAATGAGCAGAAAAGGGGAGGGGGAGAGAGAGAGAAGGAAGTAATTCTGGGCAGAGATCCTGTGAGCAAAGGCAGAGAGGCTGAAAACACTGGGTTTATTTAGGAAGCGGTAAATATCTTAGTGCATCAAAAGCAGAATGAGGGCAGTGGGTGGTAGAAATATTGGCAAAAAATTATATTTGAGACAGATTAAGGAGGACCTTGGAGATCATGTGGAGTCAGATATATAAAAAATAAGGGACTGATTAAACTAGATTTGTATCTAGTAATAATCTACTGATTATTATCAAGAGGAATTGCTTTGGGTGAGACTGAAGGCAGAGCAGCCAGGCAGGGAGAATAGTTTCTACAAGCACAGCATCTCTACGAGGCAGATTTTCCAAGGCAGCTCAGATCTCAAATAGACCTTTTATTTGTCTCCCTGTGTGCTTGTCACATGCCCTGATTTTGGCTTCAGAAAATAAAATCTTGACTCACAGATGCTAATCTTATAGATAGGTGCTGATGGATCTGTTGCCCAGGCAATTTGTGCCACTAAGGACCACCTGGAGAAGACGCCCTTGTGCAAAAGAGGGTGGAGTGTGAAGTGTGGTACAGGCTACTGGGGGAGGTAAATTCTGGCTGTTGGTGCCCTTCAAACTCACAGTGCTGATTGTCACATATTTCAGAAACAGTTAAGGCCACCTTTCTCTGTAGGGATCAGGTCGTTTTACCCTCAGCTAGCCGCACCCTGCATGCTGCTGCTTACACCTCCCTCGGCTCTTTATTTTCTGCCTCTTGCTTTAATTATGTCTGTATGAATCTCTTGATCTTTTCCACTAGATGAGAGAGCTCTTTGGGGGCTTGCTGAAATTGCATTTCATTTTGTATAGCATCATTTCTCATCCATCAATTTTTGTGGAATTATATAATCTTGGACTGTAAAGGACAATAAAAACAATCCATTCTAAGGATGCCCTTAGACAATCACAGACCATGTCTGGATGATTTGGATGGGTAGATGAGTGGATAGATGGATGAACATTTAAGTAGAAAGGTAGGTATATGGATGAATGGATGGATGGATGGGTGGGTGAGTGTTAATCCAATAGGTGTGTGGCTCTATAAATGGTTAGACAGGTAGAAGGATGGATTGAAGATTGGAGGATGCATGAATGGGTAGATGAATATACTACAGATGGGAGATACTTTTTCACTGGAAGATGTTTACGGCAACTCTGAGCAACACTTTGCTTTTTCAGATGTACAATTAAAGTCAGTTAACTTGTTCCGGGTTGGGTAGATGTTCTGGTTGCGGTCAGCCACCTCTGAGTGTTTGCTTACTAAACTCTGTCCCAATAATGGGGACCAATGCTGAAGCTGATTCATTTCTTTCTATATCAGGAAGCAAAGGGCCACACAACTTATACATCTTGCCAACATAATTTTATTTTTCATGTAAGAAAGTTTGGGGATATTTAGATCACTGAGTCAAATGAGGAAGTGATGTAGAGGTAAGGGTGACCAAGCGTGAAAACTGTTTCCATTGTTGCTCTTAAGCACACGGGCATTTGCTGTAGCTCTGATACCTTTGGGGGTGATCATCTTCCTTTCTTCAAATGGCTGACACACTGTTAAGTGACTGTGGGAACTGAGGCCCTCCTGTACCTCTAACCCAAAAGCTGCCTTTGAACTTGACCTTGAAGAAGCTGACTCTTCTTGGTAAATTACTGTTGGTGCTAATCGTTATCTCTATCACCATAAATACTGAGTATTTATCACAAGTCATGCCATGTGCAAATGCTTTGGACGCACTCTACCATCTGATATACTATACATTTTACCCAGATATGTTACCTGTCCTTGCCCACTGGAAGGATGGAGACTTTTTAAAAATAATTTTTAAAAGTTGTGGGTTTTTTTTTTTTTGGCTATGTCACATAGTATGTGGGATCTTACTTCCTTGATCAGGGATCAAATCCATGCCTCCTGCATTGGGAGCATGGAGTCTTAACCAATGGATCACCAGAGAAGTTCCAGGATGGGGATTAAAAAAAAAACAAACCAAAAAAACACTTTTGTTTACTGCTCTAATTCCAGTAGCTAGAACAATGCTGGCACAACATAGGCATTCAGTAATATTTATTGACTCGAGGGATGAGTTATCTCATCTATTTCTCATAGAGGCTCTAGGAGGTGGATATTTCCCTTTCCACTTCAGAGAAGGGAAAATTATGACATGGATCTTAGGTACCTTCGGAGATATTTTAGTTTTTTGCAGGAGGGCGTACCATCTGAGGCTCATAAGAAGGGAAAGGATGCATTTCGCCAGAAAAACATAAAGAAAATAAAATCCAGCTCAGTTTTGCTTACATAAGGCAGTTATGCAGGGTCTTCACCACGGACTTTTCCCCCTTGACTGTGTTACTTCATCTTCTACTTACCACTAGCGTCTGTGTTGATGGAGGAGATATGCTCAAGGGCTCCAAGGCAGACGTGGAAGGGAGTGAATAAGGATGAAGCACACAGCACAGCCAAGCCTTTATGTAAAATATTACCTCACTTCCTGGTTGAAAGCAGAGACAGGATTTCCTCCAGTCACATGATCCGAATGAAGCGGGCCATCTCTTCCCCTCGCCATCTCTTTATGAGCCTACCCACCTGTTCAGCTCTTGGACAGAAAATCCTTTGTCATCATTACATCTCCACTGCCCAACAGAGTAGCAGGTGTGCAGTAGGTGCCTCATAAATGCCGGCTGAGTTGATGGAATTTCTCCAGAGTAAATTCAGGGGCACAGCCTAGCTCCTGAGCACTCTCAACCCTTACCTATGCCTTCGAATTGAGGCTTGATCACACAATCCAAGCTGGGAGGAGGTGAGAGAAAGACTGGGCTCTGTTGACAGAGATGGTGGCTATTGGCAGGTTTCTATTTTGACCTTATCCGGCATTTCCATTTTTCTCTGGCCTTTTGATTAATTGTGTGACTCCTGGTGCATGTGGGTCCATTTCATGCTTCATTGGAGAGTCCTACAAAATGCTGTGAAATCAATTAGGTTGGGAGGAAGGGATGAGAGAAGCGAGGGGAGTGGGTGAGGGGAGAAGGGGGAGGCGGAAGCTCGGTGGCTTTGCTGTTCAGGTCTAGTTGTGGGACTGCAGTGGCAGGGGCTTCAATCCACAGTCTCCTGAGCTGGGTGCAGCGTGGATCCACATGGATCCTGCTTCCGATGTGAACTGCATTCAGTAGAGACAGAGATGGGACTTCCCTACACAAAGCTGAAATACCCAGGATGGGGTGTGAAGTGTCACAGCGATAGTGCCAAGAAAATGCTCTGAGAGTTTAGAGAAGGGAGGGTAGATTGCTGGTGGCGTGTCGTTGGTGATGGCAGGCAGAAGGGATGAAGGAGGGTTTTCTGGAAGAGAGAGTGTCTGGCCCTGGGTCTTGAAGGATTATGGGGTCGGCTGTGCAGAGAAGGTGGGAAATGTATTCTGGGAAGCAGGTGTTTCCTAAGTCTCGGTAGAGTCTGGGAAGCCAGGGCATGTATGTTAAATAGTAACTCCTCTGGCTGAACCAGAAGGTGCACAGAAGGCAAAAACTGGGGTGTGAAGTGGAGTCTGTGGACTGAATGATGGGAAGCCCAAATGCCAGTCTGGGATGCATTTAGGTGCAGTGGTGAAGAGTCCTGGATTTAGAGACTAACCCTCTGGGTTTGAAATTCGGCTTGCTAGCTGAGTGACTTTGCAAAGCTGCCCCGTTGGCATCAAAAGTCATTCAATTTACCCTCTCCTTGACCTAGCAAAGCTGCAACAAGGGTTCAGATAAATTGTGTAAAAAACTTCACACAGTACGTGCTAAGCATTCAGTAAGCGGTAACAGCTATATTTGGGGAAGGAAATGGCAACCCACTCCGGTATTTTTGCCTGGAAAATCTCATGGACAGAGAAGCCTGGCAGGCTATATAGTTCATGGAGTCACAGAGTCAGATGTGGCTTAGCAACTAAACAACAGCAACAACAGCTATATTATTGTTGTTTTTGTTTTTAATTACTAGACAGTAAAACTGTAAGAAAGGTTATATTGAAACATATAAGAAAGAAGGATGGAATATACTTTGGAAATATCTGGGATCTTTTGAGCACTTTGGTGAGCATCATTTATTAATGGGTTGTTCATGAGAACAGATACTTTATTTTTGGTGTGTCAAGGGTATAACACCATTTATCCTGAGTCACAGTGAACCACTGTGTAGACAGGAATATTGAATTTTTTTAAACAAATTAGATAGTTTAAGCAGGAAGAACAACTCAATTTAGAGCTCACTTAAAAAAAGATTTATTGAGCATTATGCATCAAATACCAAATTAAGCAGTGACCATACAAAGATGGATGGTCCATGGTCCCAGCTGAGTAGGGAACACTGACATGAAAATAAACACAGACTTCAGTAAATGAAGTTTGCACAAGTTTCTAAATTTAAGAAATGATTGAAATCGCTCTAGATAAAGTACCTATTGCTACCTGGTGACAACATACCTAGGCCTATATTTTTTAAAGTAATGCCCATCCTTTTCATGGCTAACTCAGTAAATTTGAAACAATGGAATTACTGCAATGAAAGCACTAGAACCGTAAATGTCATAAAGCAAAGCACCCTGGAGTTTTGTTATGTTCTGAGGGACTACAGTTCAGTGCTGGGAATTCTGGGGACACTTGAGATAACATGGCGACGGCTGACAAGCGATTGGATGCTCTATCTATGCACCCTTATACATAATGACTCACTTAGGGAGGGGAGAGGGCGATGTGTGGTCATTGGCAATGCTAGGCTTCCTCTGAGCCTAGCATCGTCTGTGTACAGCACTTCGTAATGCCATCTCTTTTGACACTCAGCAGTAACCCTGTGGAGTGGAAAGTATGACTCCCTGTTTTATAGACAAGGTGGCAGAACCAGAGAAATGATGCAACTTTCCCAAGGTCACTGAGCAGAACAGGATTGTCAGACTCTAAAGCCCTGTCTGCATTTGCATTCTAGACTCTCGAATATTACACTTGTGAGGCTGACAGGGAACAACTTTTAATCAGCCTAACGCAGATGTATTGCATCCTTATAAAGAAACATTCCCTTTGCGGATGAGTTGTTGATCATTCACTCTACATGGAGCTGGAAGGTAGAGGTGGCAATTGCTTCTCTCCTGCTGTGTGAGGTGGTGATAACTAGGTCAGGGTCTGTCTGCATCCCTCCCTGGTTTCTGACTGCCTGGCACCCCAACCAGGGCTCTTCTCTAAGCCTGGCTGCTTCAGAGCCTCCAAGTGGCTCTGAGATTCGAAGGCTTCATTTCAGCAACCTTGCTCCTCATCCCAGGGCCATTGAGCGTCCCGCACTCTGCATGGGGTCCTGTCTGACCCAACATGGTACAAATGCCGACTTGCTCGGTGCTCAACAGTCCAATAGTGTTCTGTGTCCTAAAACCCACCTAAAACCCACACGAGTAAGGATTAACTAAACACCAGACATGTCAGTAAGAGAAATAAAGGTGGTTACACCGCACATTTACATTGTGTTTTATGGTTTATGATGAGCTTTTTCATGCCTTCCTAAGGATAGCGAGGTACTATGTTGTCATCACAACAGCTCTAAAGGAAAGTGTTCTTCTTATCCTGCTGCTGCTGCTGCTATGTCACTTTAGTTGTGTCTGACTCTGTGGGACCCCATAGATGGCAGCCCACCAGGCTCCAATGTTACCCAAAAGGGAACTGGCGCAGAGACTACGGTTCACTCAAGGACACAAAAGTAGCAAGTGGCAAAGCTAGGGTGTGAGCTCAGGCAGTCCAGCTCCAGCAGCCACCTCACATAACCACTAAAGGACCCTGCCCTCCATTGTGTCAGGTGTCGGTCCCTTGTGGACTCGTCCAGCCTCACTCGCTTGTGACTTTGTCAGTCCGTGAAGCGCTCTGGTGGGTGAGAGCACTGTGTAGACTTGTCTACATAAACTGGAAGCTGACTAGACACATACAGGAAGGGAGAGGGCGTGGTGAGAATGGACATCCTTCTGTGCGGAGTGGGGGTGAGATGACATGAGGGGTTGGGGGAGCTCTTTTCTCTCTGATGGAGAACCAAAGGGGATGTGAGCCTGTAACACTCAGCATTTTCAGTTGTCAAACTGATCGATGTGGATACAGCAATATTTTCAAAGGAGAAATATTTCGACAGAGGAGGAAGAAATTATTTCTTAGAGGCTCAAAGTCTAGTCTCCTGGGCTCGCTAATCACATGTATCCGTTTAACTCAAAGGCTATTTTTCATGTGGGTATCAGGAGGGTGAAAGGAAAAGTACACGCTATCCTTTTGTTCTCCACATGTGAGTTGGGAGTTTTTTTTTTTACAAGCAATCTTTTATTGGAGGAAAATTTCTTTACAATATTGTGTTGGTTTCTGCCACACAACAGTGCAATTCAGCCATAATTACACACATATCCCCTCCATCTTGAGCCTCCCTCCCCTCCCCCCGTCTCACTCCTCTAGGTCATCACAAAGCGCCAGGCTGGGTTCCCCGTGTTTGGTTGTTCCTGAGAATAAATTCATTTTCTGTCTTCCTGAGTCATGAACTGAATGGCAGGCACCCGGAACATTTGCTGGTAGTTATAAATAGTCTTGGCGAGGTGGGGGCCCTCTGCTGAATCAGGGTCTCCCAACCTCTCAGCGAAGGACACTCCAACCTGGACTCTTTATCAGTCTTACACCAGCCCCTCCCAAACACATTCCTTTCAAATATTTGAAACTCTGCCTTATTATGTAATTTATGAACAACCCTATGCTGCATGCTTTGAAACTGTTCTGTGAAGACAAACAGAGCTGTAAAATTTGTTGCCCACCCCCAAAAGCATACTGTTTGGTGAAGGTAAACACAAGGCGAATCAGTGAATGCTGCCTGCACCCATGACCTTTTGCTCCTCATCAGGGCCCAAGGCCTTATCTTAGCCTTCCTTTTATGATTATGTTTTTCTTTTTGATAATGCCGACTCCATGGCACTTTTCTTCTTTGTAAGATTGCATTCTGATTTTCCTTTTCTCTCTCATTTTCTTCTATTTGTGATTGCATCTGCCCCCCAAATGGATTACCAAGTCCCAGTTCTTACTTATCTTTCTATTTTCTTTAAAAAAAATCTTTTTTGATGTGGGCCATTTTAAAAGTCTTTATTGAATTTGTTGCAATATTGCTTTTGTTGTTTATGTTTTGTTTTTTGGCTTCGAGGCATGTGGGTTCCTAGCTCCCTGACCAGGGATCAAACCCACACCCCCTGCGCTGGAAGGTGAAGTGTTAACCACTGGACTGCCAGAGAGTCCTGGCAAAGCTTTAACATACTGTATTTTCTATGATCCTTCTTTGGAAATTTCACACCAAAATTTTTTTCCCCCAGAAATACAAAATATTACTTTAGTCAATAATTGCATTTGAAGTCCATCAGCTTCTTATGTAGAATATTTGACACAAAACCCATTTTGCAATTCATTTAGAAGTATATGTCTGTATATTTCATATGGAATGTATCATAAGCTCCTTAATCTATAAATTGGGAAAAACCATGAAAGTCCTATTAAAAATGGCATGAGACAACTGAGATACGAAATTGTATGAACAGAATAATCCCAATTTTAGGAGGCTGTCTATCTATCTATATTCTATCTATATTCTAAATCAAAAAATAGCATCAGCTTGCAAAGTTCATCTATGTTTTCAGTTTCTATCTTGATGAAAATATTTACACTGAGCTAACCAAAGAAATAAATTTTATCTTTATTTCAAAACATCTTTTTAAAAAAAAATAGGATGTGACACCCATAATCAGAAAGAACTTGTCAACTAAAAAAATTCACAACGTGAGAGTTGCAAGTTAAGTTTTATTTGGGGCAAATGAGGACTGAAGCCCAGGAGCAGCACTAAGATAGCTCTGAGAAGCTGCTCCAAAAATGCAGGAGGAAAGGACCACGTGTGATCTGGGTAAAGGGGGAGTACACGCAATCAAGCACATATTTTTTGTAGAAAGTTTCTGCTGGTCTCATGAAGCTTCTGCTAGTTATGAGGAACAATCATCACCATGAGAATTGGGCTCATAAAATCAGCTCCTGAGAATATCTAACTATCTGAAGACCTGTCCTGCAGTTTCCTGGAGCACAGAGTGCCTCATTTCTGCTCTCCACCCTGAATTCCTTCAGTGGGTGTTTAAGATCAGTGGCTGCAATGGCACATGATTTAGTCCTTGTAGATGGCAAGCACTCATGGCAAGTGACAATTTGTGGTTGACAAACTATATCCAAAGACTTCGTAGGTTAACAAGGACTGAGATTGCCAATTAGTGAAGACTTGGATGCTGCTGCTGCTAAGTCACTTCAGTTGTGTCTGACTCTGTGCGACCCCATAGACAGCAGCCCATCAGGCTCCCCCGTCCCTGGGATTCTCCAGGCAAGAACACTGGAGCGGGTTGCCATTTCCTTCTCCAATGCATGAAAGTGAAAAGTGAAAGTGAAGTCAATCAGTCGTGTCTGACTCTTCGAGACCCCACGGACTGCAGTCTACCAGGCTCCTCCATCCATGGGATTTTCCAGGCAAGAGTATTGGAGTGGGGTGCCATCATCTTCTCCATCTTCCCCAGAATATCCTACAATAAACTTTTCTCTGAAATTCCTTGGTGGCCCTGTGGTTAGAACTTGGAGTTTTCACTCTTCAGGGCCTAGGGTTCAATTCCTGGGCAGGGAACTAAGATCCTGCAAGCCACACCAAGACACCAAAAAAAAAANTATCCTACAATAAACTTTTCTCTGAAATTCCTTGGTGGCCCTGTGGTTAGAACTTGGAGTTTTCACTCTTCAGGGCCTAGGGTTCAATTCCTGGGCAGGGAACTAAGATCCTGCAAGCCACACCAAGACACCAAAAAAAAAAAAGAGGAAAAAAAATTTTTTTTCTTCTCCATATTTACACAGCTACAATCTTAAGTAAGTCTTTGTGCCTCTTGGTAGGACCAGCAATTGTCTTTTTATTAAAAAAATAAAGGATAAAATATAATCCATATTTTATATTTAAAGGTTAAAATTTAGGGGTTTTAGTATAATATATTCATAAGATTTCAATTATCACTATCTAATCCTATATCTGAGCTCTAAAGGAAGGGTCAGATATGGGAAAAAGTAAAGTCACTGGGATAAGATGGAAATGAAGTGGGGGTAATGTTGAAACTCCTTCACAATCAGCTCTCCAAGCAGGGAGGCCAAGGTACAGGAGCCCTGGAATCCGGTTATAATATCAAGCTGACGTCTCATATAAATGATGGCACATTTTATATCTTTTTTTATTGGTGCGTCATGGCACCCTATGAGGCAGACAAGTCAGCTATTATTACATCCACTCAAGAGAAGAAAAAACAGAGGCCTGCTGAGAGGTGCCAAGACTTGTCCAGGGTTATGTAATTGGTTCCTGCAGCTCTGGTCTGGACTCCAGCCCAAGCTCTTTCCAACGGGCCGCATTCCACCCCCCAACCCCGGAGTAAACAGATGACATTGGACCCTATCTTAGGAGATGTAGATACATCAATTAGAAACGTAACCTGGTAGAAGCAAGCATCTTTCTTTTGAAGTATTCCTCAAGCATAGAATAAACACTAAACTTGAACTTGGCCATTCAGTTCTAGTTCTGCTATGTACCCGTTTTATGATCTTGAGGGTCTCATTGAACACTTCTCAGGCTCAGTTTTCTCACCCGTAAAACTGAAATGATAATAGTTATCTCACAGATTTGCTGTGAGGCTCAAATCAGGAACGCATATGTAGTGCTATGAAAACTGTAAGGAATGAGACTAATAGAGGTTGTTAAGCTTTCCCTTTGACTAGCAATGANATTTTAGATTCCACACATAGGGGATGTCCTATGATAACTAAATGTCCTTCAAGAGAGGGATGGATAAAGAAGATGTAGTACATATATACAATGGAATATTAGTCATTAAAAAGAATGAAATAATGCCACTTGCAGCAGCGTGGATGAGCCTAGAGAGTATCATACTGAGTGAAGTAGTCAGACAGAGGAGAAATATCATTTCACTGAAGTATCTTAATCAGCTGCAATGGTACACTCAGGAAATAGGTCTTCAATGAACAAGTAAGGGAAGGAAGGAAGGACTTTGCCAGCTAGTGTGGGAAAACAGGACACGTGGTTGAGTGTGAAATCGTTTCTTTTCCCACAGTCCTGTTCTTTTTCATTTGCTTTTCTTTGAGCTCCCGCCCAAACCTACCTTGTGCTGTGTGGATAATGTTCACCTCTATCTCCTGGCACCCTGGACGAAGGCTGCATGATTCCTCCAGCACTTACCACCAACTCCAAGTTCTGCATGCAGTAGGCACTTAATACATTGTGGGTTGGTTGAAGAAGGATCTGAGTCTTGCAGACAAATAGTTAACAGTTTGGGGGGTTGATGATGGCTGTGGGCTGTTATATTCAAGGAAGGAACTCTGGAGCTGGACACTGAGTCTGGAAGTGGGACTGTTACTGTTAAGTCACTTCAGTCGTGTCCGACTCTGTGCAACCCCATAGATGGCAGCCCACCAGGCTCCCCCGTCCCTTGGATTCTCCAGGCAAGAACATTGGAGTGGGTTGCCATTTCCTTCTCCAGTGCATGAGAGTGAAAGTGAAAGTGAAGTTGCTCAGTCGAGTCCGACTCTTAGCGACCCCACGGACTGCAGCCCACCAGGCTCCTCCGTCTATGGGATTTTCCAGGCAAGAGTACTGGAGTGGGGTGCCATTGCCTTCTCCATTGGAAGTGGGAACAGAAAGGGAACTCCAGGTAGGAGGAGAAGAGAGCAGAGGGCTGGAGGCTGGGATGCATTTGGGGCCTTTGGATTGATTAACCCTTCCTCCCAGGCGGGGCAAGAGTGTTCACATCTTTCCCCACTTTCTGCACTGTTGCCAATCTGCAGCGTCTGGCTCCCTTTCCTTTAGCTAACACCTTTGTCTTCTCTCTGCCCAGAAATCACCTGTGGCCTTGTGTCATTGGCCAGCAGGTGTTTCCATTCATTGATCCAGCATGCTGGCCAACTGAAAACCTCATCTAATGCCAGGAAATTCCCTCCCAGACTTTCCGTTCTCTCCATCCCCATTTCTTCTCCAGTGAAGACCCGCAGGCCACTCCTTCCTTTGTTCTGCAGTGGACATGTTGCCCTCTCTGGCACTGGGCTGTCCTCTTGTAAGTTTGTATATATCAGTTTCCTCTGTTGAGCTGTAATTCCCTAGAGACCCGGGTTGTACTTGTATTTTTCATCATATCCATACCTTTTATGTGGCTCATAAACAAATTTAAACAAAAAGAATTGCAGAGTGAATTCCCAGATAGATGCTGCTGTGTGAGGCAGAGATAGGCCCAGAAGAGTGGTACATTTGACCACGTGGAAATGGTGGGTGATCCTCTAAGGGGTGCACTTCCCAGGGAGACTGTAATGATTAATAGCATTTAATGTGTACCAGGCAGTACGCCAAGCATTTCTTGTCCCTCATCTTATTTATTCTGTGGAACAATCCTGTGAGGTAGATTCCATTAGAATCTTGGAATCTAGATAGAATCTAGTTATGCTTGTGCTAAATCCTACCAAACCCGCTATACTGGGTGGTTTTAAGCTTGGTGAGAAGAACCTTCATTACTTTCAGGACTCAGCTCACATGTCACCTCCTTGGGGGAACCTTCCCTGATTCCCCCGTGTCTAAAGCATCCTCTTCCAGGGAATTCCCAGCCTGTCCAGCAGTTAGGACTTGACACTTTCAGTGCCATGAACCAGGTTCAATCCTTGGTTGGAAAATGAAGATTCCACAAGCCACACGGCATGACCTAAGTAAATAAACAAACAAATAAAGCATCCTCTTCCTGCCATCGGCCTCCATCACAGCACCCCACATCTTTCCTTCCAAGTACTTATTACAAGTTGAAATTACTCATTGATTATTTTATTTTCTAATTTTTTCCTTTCCCTTCCTCCCAATGGGAGTTCCACAGAAAAATGGCCTTGGTTGGGTCGCCCAGCATGCTGCCTGCAGTGCTGTGCAAAGCACTGGCACACAGTAGGCACACATACACATTTCCTGAATGAATGACTCTGACCTAATCATTTTGTACCTTATTTAATGTCTGTGAAATTGTAAGGGCTCAATACATATCGATGCCTCAGGGAGGTGCTTTAAGTATTTCTCTGTCTTTGTCCGATTCTTTCACATTCAAAAAATATTTTCACAGCTGATTTTTCCACAAAAATGGATAAAGAAGCTGTGGTACATATATGCAATGGAATACTATGCAGCCATAAAAAGGAACACATTTGAGTCAGTTCTAATAAGGTGGAAGGACCAAGAGCCTATTAGAGTGAAGTAAGCAGAAACAGAAAAACAAATATCATATATTAATGCATATATATGGAATCTAGGATGATGGTACTGCTGAGCCTGTTTTCAGGGCAGCAGTGGAGAGGCCAACACAGAGTACAGACTTGAGGACACAGAGAGGGTGGAGACAGTGGGATGGAGGGAGAGAGCAGCGTGGAAACGTGTACATTTCCATATGTGAATTAGATAGCCAGTGGGGGTCTGCGCTAGGCCCAGGCAGCTCCAACCAGGGCTCTGTAAACAAATGTATACATAAATAATATATATAATATATATTTATATATAAATATATAAATAAAAGACGCTTGCTCCTTGGAAGGAAAGCTATGACAAATCTGGGCAGCATATTAAGAAGCAGAGATATTACTTTGCCAACAAAGGTCCGTCTAGTCAAGGCTTTGGTTTTTCCAGTAGTCATGTATGGATGTGAGAGTTGGACTATAAAGAAAGCTGAGCACTGAAGAACTGTTTCTTTTGAACTGTGGTGTTTGAGAAGACTCTTGAGAGTCCCTTGGACTGCAAGGAGATCCATCCAGTCCTGAGTGTTCATTGGAAGGACTGATGTTGAAGCTGAAACTTCAATACTTTGGCCACCTGATGCAAAGAGCTGACTCATTTAAGAAGACCCTGATGCTGGGAAGATTGAAGGCAGGAGGAGAAGGGGATGACAGAAGATGAGATGGTTGGATAGCATCACCAACTCAATGGACCTGAGTTTGGGTAAACTCCAGGAGTTGGTAATGGACGGGGAGCCTGGCATGCTGCAGTCCATGGGGTCACAGAGTCAGACATGATTGAGCTACTAAGCTGAATTGAACTGGGTAACAAAGGGAGGAGAGGAGGTTATCATTTATTGAATCTCTACTAGATCCAGGAACTCTGCTAGGTCATTTCAATTAAGTTTCAAAATTGGATATTATCCCAACTTATTTTCAATTTATATTATAAATTGAAAAATTGTGGCTCAAAGAGATTAAGTAACTTGCTGAAAGTTATATAGATCAATAGTAGCAGATTAGGGATTCAAACTCAGATTTGTTTGGTTGTAGAGTTCTGTTTATTTCCCCTTCTTTATGTCAAATGGAAGCTAATTAGAGCAGGCCCAGATTTAGAAGAGTTTCCTTGGTGGCTCAACAGCAAAGAATCTGTCTGCCAATTCGGCAGTGCAGGAGACGCAGGCTCGATCCCTGGGTTGGGAAGATCCTCTGAAGGAAAGGGCAACCCACTCCAGTATTCTTGCCTGGGAAATCCCATGGACAGAGAGCCTGGTGGGCTACAGTCCATGGGGTCACAAAAGTCGGATAGGACTTAGTGACTAAACAACAACAAAACCAGGATTAGAACCCTGGCTCCTCTTCTGGAAGGGTCATGCTCCTTACACAAGACCAAGGTGTCGTTTCCCTAATTTTACTGTAATGGAGACACAGCTCTTCTCATCATTCCTTGGTGGCTCAACAGCAAAGAATCTGTCTGCCAGTTCGGCAGTGCAGGAGACGCAGGCTCGATCCCTGGGTTGGGAAGATCCTCTGAAAGAAAGGGCACCCCACTCCAGTATTCTTGCCTGGGAAATCCCAGGGACAGAGAGCCTGGTGGGCTACAGTCCATGGGGTCACAAAAGTCGGATAGGACTTAGTGACTAAACAACAACAAAACCAGGATTAGAACACTGGCTCCTCTTCTGGAAGGGTCATGCTCCTTACACAAGACCAAGGTGTCGTTTCCCTAATTTTACTGTAATGGAGACACAGCTCTTCTCATCGTAACGTGGTTTCTCTTTACATTTCTGCTGAGCACGATTGGTCAGGGTCTGGCTCCCGATGGAACCAGCCCTTGAATAGTTATCAGAACAGTCTGTTCAGCCTCTCTGAAACCTCCTTCCTTGATTATAAGATTGGAGGCACTAACATGCATGGTTCCTGCCTCAGCGGCCTCTTGCAAAGATCTGATGGCACTATGTACAAGAAAGGAATTTGAAGACTACAAAACTCTGTGAAAGAAACACAGAATTGTGGTGCTTGAAGAACAAGCCCTGGGGAGCCAAGGACAAAAGCCTGGCAGAACCTGTGCCTTGGTAGTTTTGAGTGATTTCTCTGTAGACGTGTCCTAGACCTAACTTCTGTTTCAAAGTCATGTTTTTCAGGTCCATTTTTCTCCAGCTGGCCTTTCTATACTAAAGATGGTTTAGCAAAGCAAAAATCACCATCCATCCATCCATCCATCCATTTATTCATTATAAAATAAACATCCCAGTTGCTGGAGATAGGATACAGTGGCCAAAATAATGGAACTCCCCCAGCATAGTCCTAATGGAAAGATGTGTGTGTTTATATATATGTGTATACGTGTGTGTGCACACACACACGTATACACACACATATTTAGATATTTTTGAACACTTAAAACTCACTAAAGCAAAGGACTTCCCTGGTCCAGTGGTTAAGATTCTGCACTTTCACTGCAGGGGGCACAGGTCTGATCCCTGATCAGGGAACTAAGATCCCACATGCTTCATGGAGTGGCCAAAAACACAAAAACCCACCAAAGTAAGCACTTTACACACCTTTTCTTATTTCATCTTCATAGAAACTCGATAATAAAGAGATTATCCTCCCATTTTATAGATGAGCAAACTAAGGCTTAGAATAGTTAAGCAACTTGGCTAAAGCTGAATGATTAGAAAGTGTAGAGCCAGGATTCATTTTAAACTGTAATTCCAAAGCCCAAATACCATACTGATGATTGCACTAGACTATATGAATATAACTGCTTTAAACTGCCCCCCCTTTTTTTCTGGAAGTTTTTATAGCGTTTTCTGGCATTTATCAATCATAAAGCTATGGGCATCAGGCAGATTGTATAAAAAGGTTACCTGGGACTGGCCGAAGAATGTATCTTAGGGGCTGGTATGAACTAAGATGAAAATAACATTGGCCTATAATGGAACTAGGAGATTCCCAGGTGGCACAGCAGTAAAGAATCCACCTGAAACGCAGGAGACAGGCCAAGGTTTGATCTCTGGGTAGGGAAGATCCTCTGGAGGAGGGCATGGCAACCCACTGCAGTATTCTTGCCTGGGAAATCCCATGGACAGAGGAGCCTGGCGGGCTACAGCCCATGGGGTCACAAAGATTTGGATGTGACTGAGCAACAGCACACACGCATAATAGAACAAAGCCTGTAGGATGTAGGAACATCCCTACAGGGATGGTTGAGTAATGTTTGGAAAGTAGCATCAGAAAATAGTTAGCATATTGATGATTAAAAATCTCAGCTTTTTAGGATGAGCTCACATGGAAACTTCTTTTGCCTGACTGTACCTATCCATGCTGTATCCAGGATGGTTTTACCAGGACAATGGAGCCACCAGGAGTGACAGGGAATAAGGGATACATCACAAATATAGACACAAACTCAGCAAAAACAGAAAGAGAGAGAGAGAGGGAGAAGCTAAGAAAGTCATTCAGCAAACATATGCTCATCCTTGGCTCTGCTGCCTTGAGATCATGGCAGGTCTCTCTGAGTTCATTCTAACTGTTTAACTTATATTTTTAAAATGTATTAATATTAATATGTTAAGACAACAGTTTTCACAGCCAGAAACAATATTTCTTTGGAAAGAGTGCATCACTGGGGTCAAGCTTCCTCACTGTGTGATCTGGGCAAATAATAATGGCGGCTCTCATTCATTAAGGGCTTACTGTATGCCAGGCACATTGCCAAGTGTCTTACATACACTGTCTCATTTATTAAAAGCAGGTACCATTATTACCCCATTTTGTAGAAGAGACAACTGAGGCACAGAGAAGACTCATCCATAGTCACATAGTAAATAGTGAAGCTGAGAACCAAACCCCAGTTATCTGACTCCAGAGCCGATGTCATAGCAACTCCTCTGCACTTGAGCGTGGCTTTCCCACCTGCCAGTTGGAACGGTAACATCTAATGTTTCATTTTTGTATATGTAGGGGACAAAAAATGTTAAAAAAAATTATTGAATGTATCTGGCATTTCGTAGAATCTTGATAAATGGTATTTTGCAAAAAAAAAAAAATTCTTGCTTTTCTCAGGGCTTCTGTGCTCTCTTTTGGCCTCTTAGAGATTCATTAATCGAATTTATTGTCTGGCTCATTTAACTTGTCAAGTCATGTGGCAGCGGTGACCACTTTGCTGGTAAAGTGGCTCTCAGGCTCTTTGCCTGGCTTCCTCACCATGGTGCGCGCATGTGTGTGTGTGCTCTGTACCAAGGCATGGGGGAGAGCTGTGATGTGTTTAAAGCTGTGCATGTTAATCAATGAACAGGAGAGGCAGGAGGCTTTTGAGCCCTTTTGCTGGCCTGCCAGCTGCAGGGTACATCAAAGTCATTGTCTGTCCTTGGGTGTCCTGGCCTCCCTTTCTCAGTGGCCTTCCTGCTCCACTCTGGTGTGGCCTCTGAAGGGTGCACTGATTGTCATTATCGTGATCCCTGCAGCAGGCAGCTGGAGCCACAGCCAGACAGAAGAGACAGGAGCCAGAGTGCAGGGTACTTCTCAAGGTCGCAGAGCTTGGTTGTCTGCTTCGCAGCCCAGGTCCCTTTAAAACGATAAAATAGTTTGAGCTTACAAAATCTAAACTAATGGAGAGGGGCCCCTCTCTGCTGCCTGCTTTAACGGAGGCTGCCTCTGACGCTCGTGGTCTGCTAAAGCTGGCAGGTACTGTGTCCTGTCTCTTCTTGGAAGGGCTTGTCACCCTTTGGAATCAAGTTAACCTAGCTACCTTGCAACTTTATCTCTCTGACGGGCTCCAGAAAAGATACAACTGTTTAAATTATCTAGTTACTTCTTACTGTTAGATTGAAACAAAGATTCCCTTTGCATCTTTCTAGATCCTAAGTGGGGCTTCCCAGGTGGTGCCAGTGGTAAATGTGGGAGATATGAAATGCCCTGGAGAAGGTCGTGGCAACCCACTCCTACAGGAGTCTACTCCTACAGTGAATCTTGCCTGGAGAATCCCATGGACAGAGGAGGCTGGTGGGCTACAGTCTGTGAAGTCACAAAGAGTTGGACACAACTGAAGTGACTTAGCACGCCCACACGCATATCCTAAGTTACATGAGACCCTGCAGCTAGGCAGTTGTTGTTCATTTCTCAGAAACATTTGTAGTCAAATATTGGCTGGGCTGTAGTCATCTTGAGGCTTGACCTGGGTAGAAGTTCAGGATGGTGCACACACAAAGCTATCTGGTGTGGTTGTTGGCCACGGTCTCCAGTGGGGCAACGGCTTGCATTTCTCACAGCATGGTGGCTCAGCTCCAAGATGCAGCATCTATAGGGGGAGCATCCCCCAAAACCCAGGTGGAAGCTGCCAGGAATCATCAGCCTGCCTCGGATGCAGCAGCATTTCTGTCGTTCCAGGGCCAGCCCCATTCACTGTGTGAGAGGCCCACACAAGGGCATGAGTACTATGGTTCACGGGGGCTCATCTTGGAGACGGGCTATACCACAACTGATAATGGGTCCCACATCATTTTAATTCTTGCCCTTTACTTTGCTCTTTAGCAATAATTCTCATCTGAGGGGAATGCTGGTACAGTGGGTTATTATACTTTTATGAGACTCAGGTTCCGCAATTATAAGTTGGGAATAAGACTCCCCTGGTTATCTTTAGGAGGGAAAGTCATCATTTAGGCACTCAGAAATGCTAGTTGTTATAATTGACTCAGATGTCTTGAATGCTAAGTACAGGTCTGTACAAGGCTCTCTACACATGTTATTTCATTTAATGTCCCCAAAATCCCTGTGAAGGATGTACTAGGCTTATCCTTACTTTACAGATGAGAAGCTGAAGGTCAAAAAGTTTTAAAAGCTTATCTAATGTCACACAGTTAAGAAGTAGAAGATCCATGCTTTTAATTATGGCATAGATTGTCTTTATAATTATTATCTCCCTCAAAAAAATGGAAACGTCTTGAGATAAATGGTTTTATCTTAATAATTTTTTGTATTCATCCTAGTCCCCAGCTCAGAGATAGGCACAGAGTAGATTCTAAAACAATGAGATTTGTTAAATAGATAAGGGAGACTAATTGACAGTGAGCATGGGAATATAGAAATTCTCATCTATAACAGTGACTTGCTGCAGGGCTCTCTTGGGAGAATTTTTTAAAGATTTTTTTATTTAAAAAATTTTAAAATTTTGGTTGCACTGCATGGATTGCGGTACACTAGTTCTCTGGTTAGGGTTCGAACCCATGCCCCCTACCATGGAAGTGCAGAGTCCTAACTACTGGACTCCCAATTCAGAGAATTGGGAGAACTTTTTAACCTCCTTTTTACCCTTTCCATGAAATTCTCAAGGTCACAGAGAATGCGGCCTGATGGCTCCAGAGGAGGAGGGTTAAGTTTGATTGTATTTACTTATTTTTACTGTGGTGAAATCATATCAGTTTCAGCCTGATACCAAAACCCGAATAGTCTCTACACTGACATTTGTTTAGAGACTCTTTACAGACTTTTAAATATCACCTAGATCTCTATAACCACACTGTCTGTCCACATAGGACACATTCAGATTTATTAACACTCTAAAAACCTTGTGGTCTGATGCAAATCTCATCCTGTAATGCTTCCTTAATTCTCTGAATCCCAGCCAGTTCTCAAAAGCTACTAATCAAAAAGACATTGATAAAGGCTTCTGTGAGGTTAGGGAGAGAGGTACAAGGGAAAATAATGACAGGTCACTCAGTCCACACACTACCCTTTGAAATTCTGTTTCTATGAACTGCTGTAATTAGCTGGTTTTTAAAAAATCTTTATTAGTCATCTTGAAATGAAAAGAGTCATGATTTCCTGCAGGATTATAAATAGTTATGGAGTGGCTGACCTCAACCAGAAATCATGGCTTCTGAGGCTAGTGGTAGATGTCAGGAAGAATTAGCTGGAGAAAGAGATACACAGCTCTGCAGGAAGCATGAAGTTTCTGAAAAGTCTGCCCAGAAAGGACTTGGTAGGGCCAGAGACATGGAAACCCTGAAACAGATCACGGCCTCTATATTCTCTCACCCAGTGTTACTGCAGGACGCTGTCAGAGGCACCCAGTTGGGCACTCACATTCAAATAACCCCTGCCCACTCCCAGCCGTCCCTTGCATCCCTTGATTGAGAGTCTGTGTGGAATGAAGGGGTAACAGAAATACTGGTGCTACTATTATCTCTTTTGTAGTACCAGTTCTGACGACAGCTTTAGATAAAATCATCTGGGAAATATAGGTTTAAGGAAGGGTTATGGATTCTTAGAACTAAAAGGTATGTGAGAACACGGATTCTCAAAGTGTGATCCGTGGACCCATGTGGGTTCTGATACCCTTGTAGGAAGTATGTGATGTCAAACCTGTTTTAATGATAAAACTAAGATCTTACTTGCCCTCTGCCATTTTTATTTATTTATTTTTTCACAGTGTTGACATTTGCACCGATAAGGCAGAAACATCATAGATGAAACTGCTGGCACTTTGGTGCAAATCCAGGTAGTGAACCCAACTGCGTTGGTAGTTGGGTTATTCTTTATCATCATGTACTCACCATACAAACAATGCCTCTTTCACATAAGACTGTCCTTAATGAAGCCATGAAAAGTATTAATTTAAGTTAGACTTGGCTTTCGCATACACCTCTTTTTCAATATTCTGTGCAATAACATGGAAAGATTGGTGCACAGGAAACACTCCGCTGCGTCCTAAAGTGAGGATTGCTTAGTTGTCTGGGGAGAAAGCAGTTGTGCTGCTGTCTGAATTATGAGCTGAATTAGCCAGTGGTTGTTTTTGTTACCTCCAAGAAATTCCATTTCTGCTTTAAAAAAAGTGTTAATCTATGGTTATTTAGACTTGGATATTTGGCAGTTTCTCAAAAATGAATGAAGTGAATCTATCACTTCAAGGCAGCTTACTGGCAGAATTTGCTGTAGTCATAAAATACACATTTTCAAGTGGAATTTTCAAGTGAAAATTAGAATTTTGAAGCTCTTGTATCTGGCCCTGTGACCCTGGACAGCCTCCCAATAGCTACACACTTTTTATATGAGATTCATAGTGATATTAGCAAATGTCATACTTTTTTGTTATTGTATAGTGAGCTATTTTAACCTTGAGTTCTCTTTGGAGGCTTTATTTAGCTTCCTATATTGCCAACATCCGCTGGATCATGGAAAAAGCAAGAGAGTTCCAGAAAAACATCTACTTCTGCTTTATTGACTATGCCACAGCCTTTGACTGTGTGNTAAGGTCCGTCTAGTCAAGGCTATGGTTTTTCCTGTGGTCATGTATGGATGTGAGAGTTGGACTGTGAAGAAGGCTGATCATTGAAGAATTGATGCTTTTGAAGTGTGGTGTTGGAGAAGCCTCTTGAGAGTCCCTTGGACTGCAAGGAGATCCAACCAGTCCATTCTGAAGGAGATCAGCCCTGGGATTTCTTTGGAAGGAATGATGCTAAAGTTGACTCATTGGAAAAGACTCTGATGCTGGGAAGGATTGGGGGCAGGAGGAGAAGGGGATGACAGAGTATGAGATGGCTGGATGGCATCACAGACTCGATGAACATGAGTCTGAGTGAACTCCGGGAGATGGTGATGGACATGGAGGCCTGGCGTGCTGCGATTCATGCGGTTTCAAAGAGTCGGACATGACTGAGCGACTGAACTGAACTGAACTGAACCCTCTTATTTGATGAAATGAACATCAGCTTGGGCAAACTCTGGGAGATGGTGAGGGACAGGGAGGCCTGGTGTGCTCCAGTCCATAGGGTCACAAAGATTTGGCTGTGACTGGGCGACTGAAGAGCAACAGCAACCACCCTCTCATTTTACAATGAAAATGCCAAGTCCTCTGAGTGATAAGGAGATTTGCAGAGATCAAGGGGCTGATCTGGGATCAGGAAAGGTGAGGCTCTCTATCTCTACTCTTCCCAATCCACGGTTTGGGAACTCTGCTTGAGACCTCTGTCCTCACAGGCAGGACCATTTCTCCTAACCCTTGTACCTCACTCACAGAGCTACCACTACACAGACAAATCCAAGACACTGATGACATCATATTACAGCCATCCATCGACCACTGTATGCATGACACCATCCTGAATTGTGCAACATGGTGTCTCTCCTTTCTCAGTGATCAGAGACTGGGAGTAATAGTCTATTCAACAGTTTTGAGGGCATTGAAGCCACATAGTGTCAAGAGTGAATCAATCATCGTTTATTTCATGTCCAAGTATATAAGGTAAGACCACACGATGCACAGCTTGGGCCTACAGCATCCCCACTGTTATGTATAACGTACACACCAAAATTTGATGTTCTTTCTCAAGAGTTCTTTTGTCCCATCTACATATCTCTAGTCACTATAGTGTATTCCATCCCATCCCTCTATCCCACAAACTCACCCCCAGGCTGTATATATATCGTGGTTCCAGGGACACAGTAACCATGAAGGCTCTGCCTGTTAGAATCTGCAAGGATGGACCATGAGAGGGTTCCTGGAAAAACAGCAAAGACAGTTCTGCAGCTGACCATCAAATGCTGTCAAGATTTAAGACTCTAAAAATAAGAAGCAAGCAACCACTCTCTTTCCTAAATCCATTTGTCCAGGAGGTGGCTTTTGTATTGAGCTAAATGGTAGCCTCCAAAAAGATGTGTCTGTGTCCTGAATATTACCTCATATGGCCAAATAAAGGAGAAGGAAATGGCAACCCACTCCAGTATTCTTGCCTGGAGAATCCCAGGGACAGAGGAGCCTAGTGGGCTGCCGTCTATGGGGCCGCACAGAGTCGGACACAACTGAAGCAACTTAGCAGCAGCAGCTGCTAAGGCAAAATAATGATATTGTTGTTGTTCAGGTGCTAAGTCATGTCCGACTCTTTGGAACCCCATGGACTGCGGCACCCTGGGCTTCTCTGTCCTTCACTGTCTTCCAAAGTTTGCTCAAGCCATGTCCATGCAGGGGGCCTGGATTTGACCCCTGGTCAGGGAACTAAATCTCACATGCTGCAACTAAGAATTCGCATGCCACAACTAAAGATCCCACATGCCACAGTGAAGACTCAGCACAGTGAAATAAATAAATATTAAAAGAAAAATTCCCACCTGGGAAATGTTACAAATTTGATTATGTGCTTGTAGGCGTGTAAGTGTTGGCATCTAAGTTTATGGTATATTTTCTGAAGCAACACATCCCTTATGCCCAAGGAAGAAAACATTAGTCCATCTTGGCAGAAAAGTGCCCCAAGTTCAATGTAAAGCTTTGCACCTTGCCACAGAGATGATGACTAACAATGAATCAGTACAATGCCTTAGTTTGAGCTCTACAATTTTATCCCAATATTAATCAGGCAAACGTGTCCTGAAGACAAAGTGACAGGTGTCTGGACAAGGAAGGGAATGACAACCGAGGATTCACTTTGCTGCTTGGTCTTTTGTTTTGGCCAATATTTCAGAATGCCTTAGGAAACTGTTGGAATCAGGACTAGCATCAGCACGATGGCAGAGCCTATGCAGTGAACCCCCTGGGATGGCATTCGTGGTGACTGCACTCATTATTGCGAAGGATTCCGACACTAACAAGCAGGTAGATGGCAGTCGAATCTGTGTACCAATCACATTTCATCTTCCTGTGTTTGAATCTAGGCCCAGGCAGGAATATGATCACAGCTTTAGCAATAGTAAGGGCTTCAAATATGTGGGTGATCCCAAGAGGTTAGAATTAACATTTAAAACTGAGGCAGGAAAAAAAAGGCTTAGCTGATGATGCTAATAATGGACAGTATGACAAATGCTGATTTTTCTATCTTATGATGTTTTAAAAAAGGCTTCTTACATCAAGGTTCATCAGCATGGTATTCATTGCAAAGGACGTTTTTGGAATACTGATGTACACTGGCTCACCAGCATATATTGTACACCTGCTGGGAGCTAGGTCTGGGGGAGGGGAACAGACTAGAGAGATGAGAAAGTGTAGTAAGTGCTCTGAAAAATGTTAGTCATTCAACTGACGAACCATTCAGTAAGGCCTGGAGAAGTGGATATAATACAGGGGTTGGTACGGTCAGACATTGACTCATTGGAGTAAACAAAGGGCTCTGGAAACAGAGAAGGTATCCAGCTGTGTATATGATACACAGCACAGTGTAAGGAACATTACCTTTGGGGCCAAATAGATGATGTTAGGAATCCTACAACTACCACCCACTGATGTCTTCACCTTGGGCAAGTCAGCCTGACCTCCCTAAGCCTTAGTCTGCCCATCCCTGAAATGGAGTATTATATTTATCAGCAGAGTCTTAGTGAGAAATGGATGAGATAAAACGTATACGGTGTCCAATGATGAAGCACATAGTTGGTACTCAAAAAATGACAGAAAATGTCAATATAGATTTTAAAAAAACATTTATTTGCTGCATCAGGCTTAGCTTCCCCTTGGCATGTGGGATCTTAGTTCCCTGATCAGGAATTGAACTGTCATCCCCTGCACTGGAAGATGGATTCTTAACCATTGGGCCACCAGGGGAGTCTCTAATATAAATTCTTAAGTAGGGTTATTGCTCTACTGTAACTTCTTTTCTCTTTCTAATAAAAAGTCACTATGTCCTGGGCTATCTTAGAACTTCTCCAAAAAGAAGTTCTGATGTGAGTGTTTGTGCCTCAATAAACTGGATGGACAACTCTATACCATGCAATGTGGCAGGTATGAGCTGAGATACTGGACCTGGGAAAGGATCCTAAGTTTCTGAATAAACAGTGGATGGAGGAAAACAGATTGGGTCTCTGAGCTGGAGAATTAGGGGAGAGGCTCTTATGAAGGGGCTGCAGGCAACCTCAGAGACCATCTCATTGCTCCTCCTTGGAGTACAGTAGAGGATCCTGAAACCCAAAGAGAATGAGAAACAGTTCTGAGACTCAAAGGCAGAGCTGATGCTGCAACCCGGTCCATGGATTCTGTTGTTTTTCCCTTTCCTGTTCCCGTTTCCTAGAGTCCTGAAAGCAGATGGCAGTGATGATTCAGAATCATTGAGCTTAGAAAATCAGAATAGATTTAACTTCTGAGCTCAGCTTCTCTGCTTAGCTATGAGCAACCACTACTTACATTCCACTGAGAACAATTCTGTAGCCGTAACAGTGTACTTGTTCAGACCCATGGCAACAATCCCTGGTTCAATGTGTTTGCTGGAACATCTTGAATGGGTTCTAATTGGCTGGTTAGTTGATCGACTGAGCTCTGTCTCTGAACTCTGACTGAACAAAATGATGTTCAAATGTCAGAAATGTCATGGTATAATTTCGAGAAAGAAATTAAAAACCATAGATGTAGAAAAATGTTGGAATACAATTATCACACAAAAACTGCCTATTTAAACCTATTGTTTGAGAGAACCCAAAAGAACTGCCCTTCACCAAGCCTTGGGTAATATGCTGGAGAAGAGAGAATCAGCATCTTTGAAAAGTGCTTGAGTTGCTCTTCGTGAAGACCAGGGCTGACGATCGAAGGCGCTGCAGTTGGTGAGCCTTCTCGATTTCACTGAGACGCTGTGGGACGGTGGTCACAGCTGGATTCAGCCCCTGGAGGCACTGGCTGTGCACAGGGTGAGCCTTGCAGAGGTGCTGGCCCCAGCGGTCTGAACATGAGTCAGTGTGGTATCTAATCTCACAGCACTTCAGTCTCTTTTTTTGTAAAATAAAGCCACATCTCTCTAATTTGTTGAAAAATGATATGTACAATGTACTTACCTAGCGCCTGGCTCATAACAACTTCTAGACAAGTGATAGCTGTTATTTGTAATTATGGGATTCTCAGTTCAGTCGTGTCTGATTCTTTGTGACCCCATGGACTGCAGCACGCCAGGCTTCCCTGTCCATTACCAACTCCCGGAGTTTACTCAAACTCATGTCCATTGAGTTGGTGATGCCATCCAACCATCTCATTCTCTGTCATCCCCTTCTCCTCCCGCCTTCAATCTTTCCCAAGATCAGGGTCTTTTCAAATGAGTCAGCTCTTCACATAGGTGGCCAGAGTATTGGAGTTTCAGCTTCAACATCAGTCCTTCTACTGAATATTCAGGATTGATTACCTTTAGGATGGACTGGTTGGATCTCCTTGCTATGGGATTCTAGTGGCTGAATATTAAGGAAATATGTTTGTTGTTGTTTTAGTCGCTAAGTTGTGTCCAACTCTTTGTGACCCCATGGCACTGTAGCCCTGCCAGGCTCCTCTATCCGTGGGATTTCCCAGGCAAGAACACTGGAATGGGTTGCCATTTCCTTCTCCAGGGGCTCCTCCCCACCCAGGGATCAAACCTGTGTCTCCTGCTTGGCAGACAGACTCTTTACCACTGAGCTATTACAAGTAACATTAAGGAAATAACGGGAAACTCATTTTCCCTTTCCCTTCAGACCCTCCCATCCCCTCTCTTTACTTGTCTCCTGAGAGGGGGAACCTCTCGGGTTCTTTTAAAGACCCTTTTAAAGATTATCTAAGATAACCTCCTGATTTTAAAGTTAGCTGACATCCAACAGTCGAAATTCCCCTTTGCCAGGAAGCCTATGGAATCCATAGTCAGAGATCCTGGGATTAGGCATGGACATCGGAGGGGGAGGCACTATTGTATCACCCACACCAATTTCGTATATTACTTTAGGCAAGTTACATATCTTGCCTAAAGTCTCTTTTCCTCATGTGTACAGTAGGAATAAGTATCCACATGTTGCTGAGGTGCTCTAAGAATTAAATCAAACAACTACACATCAAGTACTTAGAACCATACCTTCTTCCTTCTTCTCCAAGTTGCTCAGTCATGTCCGACTCTTTGCTGCCCCATGGACTATACAGTCTATAGCACTGTGCAGGCCAGAGTACTGGAGTGGGCAGCCTTTCCCTTCTCCAGGGGATCTTCCCAGCCCAGGGATAGAACCCAGGTCTCCCGCACTGCAGGCAGATTTTTTTCCCAGCTGAGCCGCAAGGGAAGCCCATGCCTCTGCATATAATAAATGTTCAGTCTTCATTGTGTACTCTTTCCTTCCTCTAAATCAACAAGGACCCAACGTAGAATTCCAAGGCCTATATCCTGAACCTTAATGTCCGTAACTGATGCCGACAGTGATGTCCCGGGACATCGAGGCCTCTGCTCAGAGTCTGCCTTGTGCAGAGTCACGTGTTCCTCTCCGGCACTCTGGGCTACCCCCACACACCATCCTAGAGGTTTTTGGCTCTCGGCAGTGATTGTTCTGGGAAGGAAGTGCTCTTCTGGTGTCCCCTGGGGGGACAAATGAATCACTGAGTGTGGGCCTGGCAAACGGTTTATTCTTCTAAGAACAACGACAGATATCCAAGAGGAAAGTGCACTGAGAGCCCAGAGACCTGCTCTGAACACAAATGGAAATAAAAGTGATATTTACTATTCCAGGTGCCCTCACACTTCTGATGTTACTTAAGCCTCATAACTGGGGGAATGGGTGAGGGGAGCCCCCAGCACAAGGCCACTGGGGAAACTGAGGGATGGAGATTAATGACTTGGCTCCTGTGACACTGTGTCCCAGAGCCTGGATCCCAGCTTCTCTCTGCGCTCTTGCCTTGGTCTCCTTTCCACCAACAGAATGCAGGAAGGGGAGTGAGTGGCCTCATTTGAGTCTCATCTCCTTCTCTGGTTTGCCTTCTCCTCGGCTCCTACATCCAACAAGGAGGCTCAGCACAGAGCACTTCCTGACCACACAGCTGGGCAGGGTCCATTCACCAGGGCTCTGATGCCTGCCAACTACTCCGTTAAAGAACTTGCTGCCTTATTACACTCGGTCTTACACTGTTGGCTGTCCTGTATTTGACGCCGTTTCCTCCTAATTCCATGCGTGTAACTGAATTCGAGAAAAGAAGAAAGAGGAGCAGGCAATCTTCTATTTAGTGAATCTCACCTGAGGCAGAATCCTCTCCCGCGCCCAGATAATATGTCAACATCGTGTGGGCCATTCTGGTGTATTACGGTGGCCTGGCTCTGTGGGTGGAGAGGGCTGATCATTGTGCAATGTGTGGGGAAAACGGAGAACTGACTCACCCAAATGCCAATCATGCCTGCCACAGAAAGACTCGGCTCTAAATGGATAATCAGCTCTTGTGAGATTATGACTCTATCCAATGACCCTTGTGATTTCTCCCTTGGATGAAAGGTAAAGAGGAGCTTTTTTTTTTTTTTCATGAAATGATCAATTCCATAGCTCATTAGTAGGTAGCATGGTGTAGTAGACAGAGCCAGGGCTGGGGGTTCAGGGGGAAACAGTGATCAATAGCACAGGTTTTGAAGCTGCCCATGTTGTCACTGTGGCTGCAGCATTCACTAGCTCTGTGATCTTGACAGGCTACTTAGTCTCTTTGTGCAGGTTTTACTGTTTGTAAAGTAAGTAACAACAAGCTACCCGGTTTTGCTGCGCCTGGCACATCATGAGAGTCTACCAAATGTCATAAAAGTGAAGTCGCTCAGTCATGTCCGACTCTTTGCAACCCCATGGACTGTAGCCCGCTAGGCTCCTCCGTCCATGGGATTTTCCATTCAAGAGTACCGGAGTGGGTTGCCATTTCCTTCTCCAGGGTATCTTCCTAACCCAGGGATCAAACCTGCTGCTGCTGCTAAGTCGCTTCAGTCGTGTCCGACCCTGTGTGACCCCACAGATGGCAGCCCACAAGGCTCCCCCATCTCTGGGATTCTCCAGGCAAGAACACTGGAGTGGGTTGCCATTTCCTTCTCCAATGCATGAAAGTAAAAGTGAAAGTGAAGTCGCTCAGTCGTGTCCAACTCCTAGCGACCTCATGGACTGCAGCCTACCAGGCCTCTCCGTCCATGGGATTTTCCAGGCAAGAGTACTGGAGTGGGGTGCCATTACCTTCTCCGGGGATCAAACCTAGGTCTCCCTAATTGCAGACAGACACTTTACCATCTGAGCCACTAGGGAAGCCATCTACCAAATGTTAGATACTGTTATTAGAATCACTACCATCTTTCAGACCTTGGGCATGACACTTCTTGGCTCTGTGTGTCTGTTTCTTCAAAAGCAAGTGGGGATGATACTGACTTCAAAGGGTTTTGTAATAACATCAAACAGGAAAACGTATGTAAAGAGCCAAGTATGATGTGTGTGGTGCTCATGAAAACCTCATGAAGGTACTATCCCCATTTTACAGGTGAGGAAACTGAGGCACAAAGAAGGTATATAACTTGGCTAAAGACACAACCACTCATAAGTAGGAGAGCTGATATTTGTGCCAAGGTTGCCTGGCTCTAGAGCCAGCATTTCCAGCCATTCCAACCATTAGCTGCTTTTCATTAGGAAGTAACTAGAACAATGCTCAGCCATCTGTGAGCCTCACCAGCTGGCAGACAGACAGTTCTGACCTTCAGCTGTGCCTTCCACTGGCAGTGGCAGAACTCTCAGGCTCTCGTCCCAGAGAGACTGCCCTGTATGTGAGGTGGCTGGAAATCAGGAAACCTGGAGTGGTCCTTGCTCTGCTGTTGCCCTGGCAACCGCAGGAGGCAGAGCAGTAGCTCAGGGCTTCGGTTTCCCTCAGAGGAAGGAGAGAAGAATCCAGGATGTTACAATGACAGTGGAAGGCTGATGGAGGGACATGCCTCTGTGTACCACTGTCTCTGTTAGCACGAGCATCCCTCTGGGATGGTGTCATATGGGATTTGCAACAGAGCCAGTTCAGGGCAAGGCCTCCAGTTTCCCCTTGGACTATGGACAAACAGGAGTGAGTTTCTACAATAATAATGAAAGTGAAAGTAAAGTCGCTCAGTCGTGACCGACTCTTGGCAACCGCATGGACTGTAGCCTACCAGACTCCTCTGTCCATGGAATTTTCTAGGCAAAAATACTGGAGTGGGTTGCCATTTCCTTCTCCAGATCTTCCTGACCCAGGGATTGAACCTGGGTCTCCCACATTGTAGACAGATGCTTTAGTGTCTGAGCCAACAGGGAAGTCACACACAATAACAGTAACAATGAGAATCAGTGTAATTCAGGGCACCCTCCTGAGGACCAGGCAGCAGAGGATGAGTGTATGAAAAGGCTCGGGAGAGAGCTACCATCCATTAAGCATCTGCCATGAGCACAAAGTGTGCAGTCCTGGTCTCAGTCAAACCATGATGACCCACCACATTGGGAAATCAGGAGGGACAGTGGTTATTGGATTAAGGCCATTTATGACCAAGTCTTAGAGCCAGATAGATGTGGGGCCAGGTCCCAGCTCTGATACTTCCAAAGAGCTGAATACCTTCCAACACGAAGCCTAATCTCATGGTGCCTCAGCATCTTCTTTTGTCAGACAAAGCCCCATTCCCTCCACAGTTGCTGGGAGCTGATATGTGTAAAGTGCTCACCACTTTAGTGTAATTACAGGATTCTAGAAGCAGAACACTAAGGAGTGAAGAGAGGCTTATTTTTCATTTTCCTTCAGTCCGTGCCATCCCCCGTCCTAAGTACCAGTTTTATGTATCACTTCAAGCCCAAGACTGTGCCCCAGGCTGCAGGGGCCTGCCTTTACAGTACTGGCGATGACAAAGTCCTGAGGCCAGACGCTTTTGCTCCTGTGGCAGAGCCTCTGGACCAGATGGGAGGTTTCCATGACAACGTGGAATCGGGCGGAAGGCAAAGAAGGAGGACCTCTCGCTGCCCCCGAGGGTCAGCTTGTTCAGCTGCAGACATGGTTCTCAGAACCACCTTGAAGCCTGGCTAGGACACATGGCTGGGCCCCACCCCAGCACTCCTGATTCAGGAGAGCTGGGGAGGGGTCAGAAAATTTGCATTTCTAACAAGTGAGAAGAGCTTTTGCTCTTCTCACTAATCCATGTTGACTCTTCCAGACTTGGAAGGATAGTAAATGCACATTCCTGAAGTGGTGTGATGGCCGAAAGATACTGATGGTACAAGTGTGAGGACCACAGTTGGAGCATCGCTGAGCTAAAGAAACAGGGCAGACAGACCTGGATGTTTCCAATGAGTTTCTGTTTCATGGAGAGTGTTTTTGTTTATTTGTTTGCTTCTCTGAGTCACTTAATGAATCTTCATGGGCCCTGCTACTAAATACCACTGTTGAGCAGCCTGAATTGAGAGTGGGGTAGGAAATAGCCTTGAAACACAGCCCTGTCTGGAGTCAGGCAGGGCAGGGGACATGGGGTCCCTTAGGATGTGGGTTCCTTGTTTACACACCTTTAGGGCTGTTCCTGGAGAAGGCGATGGGACCCCACTCCATTACTTTTGCCTGGAAAATCCCATGGATGGAGGAGCCTGGCAGGTTGCAGTCCATGGGGTTGCTAAGGGTTGGACATGACTGAGCGACTTCACTTTCACTTTTCACTTTCATGCATTGGAGAAGGAAATGGCAACCCACTCCAGTGTTCTTGCCTGGAGAATCCCAGGGATGGGGGAGCCTGGTGGGCTGCCGTCTATGGGGTTGCACAGAGTCGGACACGACTGAAGCAACTCAGGAGCAGCAGCAGCAGGGCTGTTCCTGCCTGCAGCATGTCACCCTCCAGGAGCCAGGCAGGGTTTTCTTCTCAGTTGGGCTGACTCTCCTCCTGGAGCAGAGACAGGGCCTCGGGCAATCACTGACAGCCTGGGGTAACCAGACACTGGACTCAAACAGAGCCCTTGAAGGATGGACCGCACTTTTTTCCCATGGTGGCTGTTGGTAGGACAGGATGACCTGGGCCTGCTGTGTGAAAGAACACTGATGAGGTTTGGATGGAGGCAGCTTGGTGATTCTGCCAGGTCGCTCAGTTCCCCTGGATCTGCTTATGTTCCCCGTGAATGGCATTTGATGGCACTTGTCAACTCAGTGTCAGATGTCAACCTTGCTCTGATTTTCCATTCCTCTGTCACCTCATGTCCCAGGCTCAACCACTGACATAGCTTGGCAGTTCTGGGTCTCTTCCATAAAGATAACTCCAAGTCCATGACCCCCCAACCCCATCACTCTGGACTGTATGTCAATCAGTGTATGAAGACGATGGTATTTTTCCATATACTTTGGCTGCCTTATTATAGACATTAAGCCATTTCAGCAATAAAGATTCATTTCACAAGAGAATTTTGTGACATTCCAGTAAATGTCAGGCACTGGGAAACATTTCCATCGTGAGAAACAAGAGTTACGCAGGCCTCTCTGAAGTCCTGGACACAGTCCTGCCGTCAGCCAGAACAGTCAGGCTCTGCATCTGGCAGAATTCTGTTCTGCGGAATCACAGATAAGCTGTTCCCATTTTTATTTCAGCGCTGCAGAGAAATGACAAAATCCAGGACCAGAGTTTGCACAAACTAAATAGAGTTGAAAGAGATCTGAGAGTTCATATGGTCTAAGGGTGGCAAATTAATGGTATTTCATGTTGATGGTGACTGAAGGAGGGTCACTGAATGACGCTCTGCATTCAGTTAGAGCCAGGGGAAATGGTGCCCTGGCCAACAGTCACTGCTGTCTGGGGCAGAGGCTGGGACGGTGCCCGTTTGTGGATCACACATTGGCATCGCGGACCCAGCTCAGTTCTCTTCGTTTACGGAACAGAAATCTAAGTTCCAATGAAATGGAAGGACCTCCCCCAGTTCACATAACTTGTCAGCACTGGATTCAAGAAGAGGATCCAGGTTTTTAATATTAATTCTACGCCTTTCCATTCACAAGAAGAGGCTTTGGAAAGAGATAACCCCTAGTTTTCAAGTCTCTAACCCATTGTTTACCAGCTGTGTGACCTTGGGCAAGTCACTTAACATCTCTGTGCTTCCATTTCCTCCTTTGCAAATGGAATAATTAATTCTCCCATGTTATTATTGAGAGAATTAAACGTGACAATGGTATGTGTAGCTCAAGGCCTCATGGGTAAATGTTTAATTTCTCTCCTTTTCCCAGCAGAAAATGATATGCTTTATTAAAATGACCTGCTTAGTAGCAATTTGCACACCATGGCAATGATTTAATTGTATAATTGCACATCTGGTTTGTTCCCTTGTGAACTCAGGAGTTGGGAGCAGATTCCTATCACGATTCCTCCAGATTTAAATTGCTCTGACTGTAAATACAGAAAGGATTTTTCTTTGTTTCTATGAGCTGGTGTTTGGTAAATGAGCCCTGGAGGGTTCTCCAGAGTCAGACCAAGGTCTTTCCAGGTGAAAATGCCATTTATATCTCTTCTCTGTTGTACGACTCATGGCCTGAGACTTTGGTACGTCACACTTCATTGTAGTAATGTTTTTTCTTTGCTGTTGCCTGCTGTGGACGTGAGTCTTGCAAGGGCAGGAATTACTTTGAGTCATCGGAGAGTCCCAGCACCCCACACAGGGCCTGGGTGCTCCCGCCCATGGTGGCTGGCTTCATCTTTAGGGGCTGAGAACAGGGGTCCCAGGCTTCACTATGGCTAGGGCTTAGGACTTGCAAAGCCCCGAACTGAGTTCATCTGGAACTCTGGGACCATGGCCCAGTCTCTTCCCCTCACAGCCTCTTGACTTTTCCATGCATGAAATGAAGAAGCTGTGCTCAGTGACCCTTCTGTCCTTGAGGCAGGGGCTAAACAGGAGATCAAGCTGGATGGTGCCACACACACTGGTATGAACAGCTGTACCTCCTCTGAAAGCCAGTTCAGGTTAAGCAGAGCATTCTGCCCCTAGGAGGAAGGGCGGGAGGGAGGTGGGGAGGAGAAATAGGCTCCAAAGAACTGGGCTCAAGTGAGATTTATAAATAGGAACATGGAAACTCACAGAAGCCAAGCAAGGCAAAGGAGAATGGGTGAGTCTCAGCAAGCGCATTCTAAGATGTAAATAACTAATGAGAGAAGCCAGATTTCTTGAAGATGCTTTGAGGGCCATTATGTAACTGTCTCCTCAGACTGGGGTCACAGAAGCAATTTGCAGCTGAGAAATACTGCCAGGGATGAAAGAAAGCTCTGATCCTTACCCTGCACATTCATATATTCAGGTAAAAGCCCTTCTTCATTGCCTCGTGTATACCTGACGGTGCTAGGTGCAGGGAAACCATCATAATTAAGACAGCCTGTTTGCAGGAAGTCAGAATTTAACGAGGAAGACAGACACATGCGTAGCTTGGAGAGGCAGTTGTAATGATCACTGTGCCGTGACATACACTGCCTGGTGTTCTGTCGTGTTTCTCATGGTGGCCACCCGTCGTTCTGTCTGCCTGGAACTCTTCTGCCCTCCTTGGCGTTGCATCCTCCTCCTTTGAGGGGTATTGTCTCCCATTCTGTCATAGTGTGAGTAAGAGTGCATGTTTCCATCTCTCTAGCCTTAGTGATGGTCAGGGGAGAGGCACATGTAACTCAGGTCAGGATGATCAGAGTCCTTCCCTGGCAGTTTTCTAACTGGAACTCAGAGAAAGAAGCTCCTTTTCTCTCTGGAAGTGAAGCTATGATGGGGGAGGGGAGTTGTCTTGGGCTGCAGAGACAAGTTTCCCGCTTCAGAAAGGCTGGCAGTTAGAATAAAAGTGATAGGGAAAAGCTGAGAGAAGATACACACACACACACACACACACACACACACACACACACAGAGGGAGAGAATGAGAGAGAGAGGTCGGTAGCTGAGCATGTTTAAGTCCCTGGTTTCAGCTTTCGTCCTATTTCTCCAGGGATTTAGAAATACCAGCTAATCACTTCCTTTTTGGGTTTCAGCTCAAATTTGGTTTCTGTCACTTATAATCAAGGGTCCTGACTAACACACACCTCCTCCCCACTCCCAGGGAGAAAGGCAAGGGAACTGGCATTAAATATGGGGAGGGAGGTGGGAGGGAGGTTCAGGATTGGGAACACGTGTATACCCGTGGTGGATTCATGTTGATGTATGGCGAAACCAATACAATATTGTAAAGTAATTAGCCTCCAATTAAAATAAATAAATTAAAAAAATCAGTGATAGGGCAAACACTATTCTAGACACTTTGCAAACAATCTCACTTAATTCTCCAAATAACCTGTAAGGTAGGGCTCTATCACCATATGCTATAGCTAAAGAGAGAGGCTAAATAAGTTGCTCAAAGTCACAGAGCAAATAAGTAAAACTGAACAATGCAAAGCACTGGGCGACGGTGGCAATCCGGCAAATGCTTTTTTCTGATTCAGGTAGTTCTAGGATTTAACATACAGTCACAAAAAGATATTTACGCACTTTGGTAGGATTTTTGAATAAGGGGGAATAGGGTGGAGTAAAGTATGGGCTTAATGCTGCAGGCTGAGAAGGGAGGTTGATAACAGGCGGAAAGAACAGAGGCTCAGAAGTGTGTTGGCCGGGAGCACGGAGACCATCTGGGGGGTGGGGGAATGACAGTAGACGAAGTTGGGATGCTGGCGGCCCTCCTTGACCTGGCCCATGAGCAGAAGTGTTTGAGGAAACGCCAGGGTTGGATGTACCAGGACTTGTTCAAGGATTAGACATGGAGGGGAAGAGGAATCAAAGCTGGCTTCCCAGTTCAGAGAAGCAAGGAGGGACCTCTCCATGCCTTGGCTGACATGGTGGGATGAAAAAGGGGACTCGTGCCAGGAGTGCTGCAGTCATTTTGCTGTAGGGAAGAGTGAGCTGAAGGAAGTAAAGAAAATTCGAAATTATTCTTGGCATTCTGATTGCAGCAGGGATAACAAAAGGAAATGCAGCAAAATCTGTCTTGAAAATGGGATTCCTTGGCAGGTTGGATGACCCTGTCCCAAGAGCGATGGCTGATTCAATAGTGCCCATGAGACCTGTCCCAGAGCACAGTGCTTTGTCCGCATCTTCGTACTTGGTCTTTTTTTAAGGAGGAAGGAAAAGAGGGAGAGAAAAATATTTTAATTCTCAAAACTATGCCTCAGTCAGCCAGCATCCTACCTGGAAAACTCCACAATTAATAGGAGAGTAAACTGCTAGGTCTCCTGGCTCAGGACCTTCTGAAAGCTTGTTATTGCTATTCAGTCATCGCTAAGTCGTGTCCAGCTCTTTGTGACCCCATGGACTGCAGCACTCCAAGCTTCCCTGTCCTTCACTGTCTCCTGGAGTTTGCTATATTAGTTCAGAAATCCATTAACTATGAGATTAATTCACTGCCTTCAACAAATAAGGTTTTTCCGAGGTGGCTCAGCTGGTAAAGAACTCACCTGCCAAGGCAGGAGATGTAGGTTCGATCCCTGGGTTAGAAAGAGCCCCTGGAAAAAGAAATGGCAACTCACTCCAGTATTCTTGCCTGGAGAATCCCATGAGCAAAGAAGCCTGGCGGGCTACAGTACGTGGGGTTGCAAAAGAGTTGGAACAACTGAGCTGGCACGCACCAACTAATAATAGAAAATACTTCACTTGTCTCCAGATTCTTCTCTATCATGGCCTCAGTCAAACTGTAAAAGGCCTTCTGACTTAGTGAAAAAGATGTGAAAAGAATATAGAAACAGAAAAAGAGTTTCTTTATATAGAAAAAGAGTTCTAAGATTAAAAAGTTTTTAATAGTTAAGATAGGATTTTAATTTTTTTTTAGTTTTTAAAATTTATTAAGATGGGATTTTTAAAACGAACCTATCTAAACCTATAAGATAATAATGTACAATATGAAGCAATAAAAGTGGAGTTACAATTGCAGAGTCTCACCAAAGTTTGACATTTTTGGACCAAAAATATATTTTTATTTTTCAATGTATGATTAGCCTATGCTTGCTAGTATACTACTTTGTCACTAGAAAAAATTTTTGCAACTTCAAATTATTCAGTAGAGTTATGACACTAAAATTAGAAAATACAAATCAGTGAAAGAGAAAATGAAAACCACTCAAGGAATTGAAATATTTACAAAATGCTTCATTTAAATGTAAAAACTAAGATCTCCTGCCATCCAGAAAATCGACATGAGTAACAGTCTGTGTACTGCCTCCTGAATACTTTTTTCTCTACATATATTGGTGTTACCCAGATGAGATGATGGTATTTGACAAAGGCCCATGATGCCAACCTTCTGAGTTGTGACCATAGGAAAATATTAATATACACATAAAGGCTGAGGCCAGACAGTACAAGCTTTCATCACACTGAAACCTTTGCTCCAAGTCATTTTTCAATGTATGATTAGCCTATGCTTGCTAGTATACTACTTTGTCACTAGAAAAAATTTTTGCAACTTCAAATTATTCAGTAGAGTTATGACACTAAAATTAGAAAATACAAATCAGTGAAAGAGAAAATGAAAACCACTCAAGGAATTGAAATATTTACAAAATGCTTCATTTAAATGTAAAAACTAAGATCTCCTGCCATCCAGAAAATCGACATGAGTAACAGTCTGTGTACTGCCTCCTGAATACTTTTTTCTCTACATATATTGGTGTTACCCAGATGAGATGATGGTATTTGACAAAGGCCCATGATGCCAACCTTCTGAGTTGTGACCATAGGAAAATATTAATATACACATAAAGGCTGAGGCCAGACAGTACAAGCTTTCATCACACTGAAACCTTTGCTCCAAGTCCTGTGAGGACCTGGTGATCTGGCCTGGGAGAATGGAGGCTGCCTTTTATCCAGGTTACATGAATTCCAGGTGATGGATATAAGAGGTGGTAGGCTGAGAGTACACCATGGTCCTTCCCCTGTGTCACAGCCACACCTGAGCACTCGGTGACTTGCTACTTCAGTGGTAGAAAGTGTGTTCAAACACATGTGCACAAGACAGACCAGAGCTGTCAGAATCTCATCACCCCAGACCTGTCTAGAGAAAGGGCATCTCTCAGAGGGAGCACATCTCACTCTTGTTACAGCAACAGTCTGGAGAGAACCCCCAAAAGACTGAATCCAAGACGGGCAAAACATATGTCTGCAAAAGGAGAGGGTCAGCCCACTTGACAGAAATCATCTTTTTCTTGGGTCATTTAACCGGAGAATGGTGGAATAACTACTGTTGGCCACAGCCTCTTGGACCACAAAGGTGTCAATAATCAATACAGAGTTATTGGAAAGACTGTTCACATTCTGATCACAGGGTCAGGGAGGGGGGTGGATGTTGGCAGGGAGAGATGGACGGGCTTGGAGGTGTTCTCTGAGGGCCCTCCAGTACTTATGGCCAGTTCCTTTGAAGAGCAGAAGGACTTCCATCCCTTTCACTAGTGTTTCTGGAGTAGAGGATGTATATTCCTGGTTCTGTTCATTGATGATTTCAAGGCAAGTCATGAAACCTCATCAGTTCAGAGTGAGGGAACAATTCTCTATTCAATTTTCTTTCAGCTTTTCAATTATATCAGGAGAAAGCAGTCCTTAGCAGTGTCTTCAGCAAGCAATACTATTTAGTTAGAATCTGATTAGATTGCTCTGTTTTCATAGTCATCATTTTGAGTGACCCTCGGTGGTTGCAAGAATTACAATAACAGAGAAAGCTCTTCCCAATAGTAGTTTTCCATGTATGATAGTTACGTAGAGTTTCCTTTTGAAATGAACTTAAGTTAAAAAGTGACTAGATTTAAAGAAAGCTATTGAGTAAATAATAATGTGGCTGGCATTCAAGTACGACAAAAACTTGGAAGTTGAAGATGAGGAGAGACTGTGGAGGGAAAGAATTTGCATGAGGCGAGGATGTACGAGCTAGGAATTCTCTAATAAGGAAAGACCATTGTTGTCCATCTCCCAAGCTGATTTCTCCAGAAAGAAAGTGATGCACACGAGGGCCAGGTTTCCACGTCCGGGGAATGGAAGAGACACATCTCTCTGATTCTCCGGCACTGTGAGGCAGGACAGAAATTTTGGGTGTTGAAAGTGGAGTGAGAAAAGGGAGCTGGGCTGGCTGGCAGGGCGGGAGTGGCGGTGTTTGTGACGCCTCCCTGGGAAGACGCTGGACACTGAGGCAGTGCCTCCTGGGACTTGGGTCCTTCCGTTTGTTCTCAGGACAGGAGACAAAATCTCCTGGAGGACCAGTGGTGCATTCTGCCATGCTTTACTGTGATATCATCATAGGCAAAATGTCAAGCCTGTAAGCCCGAGCATTGACAAGGCACTAAGCCTCTGTGATAAGTTACTGAGAGAAGGAATAACACCTGAGTTTCTACTTACACTGTTCCTCACATTCTCTCTCTGGAATCCTTGCTGCTGGCTGGAGAAGCTATTACTGGAGTTAAAAATGAGTTTGTTTTTTCTTTCTTCCTTTTTTTTTGCCACATGGCATGGCATGTGGGATCTCAGTTTCCAACCAGGGACTGAAACTGTGCCTCCTGCATTGGAAGCATGCAGTCTTAAGCACTAGACCACCAGGGAAGTCCCAAACCTGAGTTTTCACTTGAAGATTTGTCTACTGTGAATATAACCCCTAGGGGGGAAAAAATAGAGCAGCTCAGCAACATCTGTGCCATTTCAGTTTGACCAGAAAAACTTCAGGTTAATTCAAAAAATAAAAAACCTTCATAATTTTAAAATTATGTTCACAAACATTAGCTCACATTTCTGAAAAGCACTTCCAACAGTGCCTGAGGCATATTCAACATCGCAGAGATGTTAGCTTTGTTGCTGTTGTTATTGTAATTTTTACTCACCTGAGAGGTAGACAAGTCAGTGGTCAATAATGGAGTCATTTCATGAACAAAGAAAGAAACTCAGAGAGAATACGTCACTTGTCTAAGTCTGTACAGTAAATGAATGGCAGACCCAGGACTGAAAGGCAGGTTTTCAGGCTATAAGTTTCAGCTCTCAAAAAATGAGAAAACACCTCCACATATGAAGTGCTCACATGTGTGACTTCATTTGTCACCTCACCACCCTCTTGGGCAGGTAGCGGTGAGACCGTGGAAGAACCAGTCATGGGTGTAAACCCAAGTTCTATTGCTTATCAGCCCTGTGATCTTAAGCTGGTTTCTCAGCCTCTTTGGGCCCCAAGACTTCCACTGGTAGATGGGCTGTAAGTGAGGATTGAGGGAGATATTTTGATGTAAGTCTAACACTTAGCACACGATGGTAGCTGTTATCATCACCACGTGGTCCTTTTTCAGAAGAGAAAACAGGCTCAGAAAACAGTATGACTTGCTCAAGTTCTTGGGTTTCCCAATTCCAAGTTCAGGTTCCTTCATGATTCTGCCTCACTCTTGATGCTGTTAAAAATATTATTGGAACTAGGAGTTGGAGGAAAAGAGAAGTGGTATGAACCTGTTTAAAGCTGAAAGCCCTCTGGCGAGAAGCAAGAGGATGACAGTATTGAATTGATCAGAAAGATCTGACTGCAAGAATGTTTTAAACTCCCATTTTTCTAAGTATCTTCTCCTTAAACAAGATAATGCAGTGAATCAATAATAATAAGTTCTCTTTCCTCAGACCAGGTCCCAGAAGTAAATGAACTAACCAGAAGAGAGCCTTTGCTTCTGATGCAACAACCTTGGGGGAAATAAACCAATGAGCATCAAGCACTAATTCTGATGGATAGGAGGGATGGGAGAAAAGACAGTCTGAGACTTTGCTACCCAAATTCTAATCCTGTGACCAGCAGTGTGGATATCAACTGAGAGTTTGTCAGAAATACAGAATCTCAGACCCCAGCACAGACCTATTGAGTCTGAATCTGCCATAATATTGAAGCATGGTTTCTACTCCTGGAACATTTAAAGTAATCAGTCTGGAGTGAAGTCTGGACTTTAGGATTTTCAAAGCTCCCCACCTGATTCTAAGGGGATGAGCAGGGAGAAGAGGCAGACAATCTGCAGTTGACCTACTGTTTTCCTGTTGAGATAACAACTTCAGACAACCTAGGGGCTCTGGTTTTAATTGGAGACACTCAGTCCAGTCCAGCACTAGACCATCAGAGCCACTAAAGTGCCTCTGCCACTAGCCACAGACATTTCGCTCGTCCCTGGACTACAAAGACATGTTGCCATAAATCACGGGGAGAGATGAAGAGTAGACACATGAGCACTGGGACTTCCTTCCACTTCTGCCATTGTCTGCTATACTCTGTCAATAGGGCCAGCCTCTTATTTTTAAAAGCTTCCTATAGAAAAACACCAATACAGTATACTTACACATATA
>SJXQ01010204.1:0-16561 GCA_006408695.1 Aepyceros melampus | reverse complement strand
AGCCTTTTGGACTCTGTGGGAGAGGGAGAGGGAGGGATGGTTTGGGAGAGTGGCAGTGTAACATGTATGATTTCATAAGTGAAATGAATCGCCAGTCTAGGTTCAATGCAGGATGCAGGATGCTTGGGACTGATGCACGGGGATAATCTAGAGAGATGGTGTGGGGTGGGGGGGGAGGTGCTGGGACTGGGAGTTCATGTACACTCGTGGCTGATTCATGTCAATGTATAGCAAAACGAATACAGTATTGTAAAGCAAAACAAACTAAAAAATAAAAATTAATTAAAAAAAAAGAACTTATTTACAAAGTTAGTTATATAGGATCCCAAGTCAATTTGCATAAAATATTTTTCCACAAAAGTGAAAAATCTTTGACTATGAAATGAAGATTCTTTTTAAAGCCAGAAGAGAACCTCTCAGTGGGTAAAGAATCTGCCCGCAATGCAGGAGACTCGGGTTTAACCTCTGGGTCAGGAAGAACCCCTGGAGGAGGAAATGGCATCCCACTCCAGTATTCTTGCCTGGGAAATCCCACGGTCAGAGGAGCCTGGTGGCCTACAGCAGAAGGGGTCACAAAGAGTCGGACATGACTAAGCATGGGCACAAAACAAGAGAACTTTAGGGTTGAGCCCATCCCAAAGGCTCACTTCACACATAAGGAAACTGAAGCATAAATAATCTAAATGACTTGCAAAGACCAGACAATCAATAGGGTGTCTGAACTGCAATTAAAGTGTAGTGCCTGTGATGCCCTGGTGGAATTCCTTGGTGGCTCAGATGGTAAAGTGTCTGCCTGCAATGCAGGAAGATCTCCTGGAGAAGGAAATGGCAACCCAGTCCAGTATTCTTGCCTGGAAAATCCCATGGATGGTGAACACTGGTAGGTTACAGTCCATGGGGTTACAAAGAGTCAGACACAACTGAGTGACTTCACTTTCACTTTGTGATGTCCAGGGCTTCCCTGATAGCTCAGTTGTAAAGAATCTGCCTGCAATTCAGGAGATCCCAGTTTGATTCCTGGGTCAGGAAGATCCGCTGGAGAAGGGATAGGCCACCCACTCCAGCATTCTTGGGCTTCCCTGGTGGCTCAGATAGTAAAGAATCCACCTGCAATGCAGGAGGCCTGGGTTTGATACCTGAGTTGGGAAGATCCCCTGGAGAAGGGAAAGGCTACTCACTCCAGTATTCTGGCATGGAGAATTCCATGGACTATATAGTTCATGGGGTCACAAAGAATCAGACACAACTGAGCGTCTTTCACTTTCACTCTTGTGATGCTCATCTGGGTCTTTTATGCTGGTGATTCACAGAGTCCTATGTTAGGAAGTAGCACCGGCTGGCAAAGTGGGCCCTAGCTGCCTCCTTCTCTCTGTCATTATCACTACCCAGGTCGAGGGAGATCTGTGGTGCTCTTCTAGTGTGGAGTGTAGACCTAAGAATCTTTAGCAAGGGGGGTCTAAAGCAAACCTATAAGAATTCATCTCCAACTTTCCAGACAAGGGAAAGGCAAGACTGGATCAAACAGAGAGGAAAGGATGTAGAGTCCAGAAATGGAGACAATACCCTCAAGTGCGAGGTGGGTAGAAGGCAGGAAAGCATGGGAAGACCAAGGTCTCTGCACAGACATTTCCCAGATACCCTGGCCTAGATTAGAGCCCCTAGCTTTATGTCCCCTTATGTTTGTTTCCCATGGCTGATAAAAAAAATTTTATCACAAACTTGTTGGCTGAAAGCAACAGCAATGAGTTCTCACAGTTCTAGAGGCCAGAATAATCTCCAGACTGTTGGCAGGGTCTATTCAGGGCCCAATCAGATAAACCAAAGTTGTCTTTTCATTTCAAGATCCTGGGCCTAATCACATCAGCAAAGACCCCCTTTTTTGTCCCCCTCAAGCAAAGTCACATTCACAGACACCAGGGATTTGACATGGATGTCTCAGGGCGGACGAGGGCAGTTTCTGGCCCACCACAGTCCTTCACCCAGTTCCTTGTTTTTTAAATCTCCACCGCCCACTGTGAAGGTCCAGAAGGACATAAGCCTTGTCTGCTTTATTCACCACTGCCGCCAAACCATCTGCCATAGTAGATACTTAATAAATGTTTGGAAAATACAAGAAAGGAAAGAAGGAAGGGGGAGGGGAAGAAAGGGAGAGAGGGAGGAAAAAGCAGAAGAGGAAAGGGTGAGGAAAGAAGAGAAGGAGAGAGACAGAGAGAGAGGAAAGAGAGAGAAAGCAGAAGAGAGGAAACAGGATCTCCAAATCTCACTACTAATTCTTATAAGATGGAAACTAAGGAAGAGTTTTAGATGATGAAGGTCAAAATTAGTAAGTGATGAAGCTTGCATTTCATTTGAAATGCACTGCTTTCCAATACAAAGCAGCTCCTACACATGCTGGAGGTTAAGTTAGGGTCAATTCAGTTCAGTCGCTCAGTCATATCCGACTCTTTGCGACCCCATGGACTGCAGCATTCCAGGTTTCCCTGTCCATCACCAACTCCCAAAGCTTGCTCAAACTCATGTCCATTGAGTCAGTGATGCTATCCAACCATCTCATCCTCTATCATCCCCTTCTCCTCCTGCCTTCAATCTTTCCCAGCATCAGGGTCTTTTCCAGGGAGTCAGTTTTTCGCATCAGATGGCCAAAGTACTGGAGTTTCAGCTTCAGTTTAGGTTAGGGTGGGAGGGATGAGATACAAAGAAGTGCCTGGTGTACTCTCAGCGTGCTGTCCTCAAGCAGTTCATAGTCTGCGGGGGAGCTGCTTCCTGGATACAGTTGGCAGTGTGCCAGGTGCCAAGTAAAGAGGGTCCAGGTTTTGAAAAATGTTTAATGCTTTTGGATTTTACTTTACAGATCAACACTGAGACAGGGTTTCCAGGCATAAGCCATAACTATTTAAAATTTGCTATTTTGATAGTAAATAATAATTTTATAGCTATTGTATAATTTCAAATACAAATATCTATTATGATTCATACTCCACTAGCACAGACCATGAGATTCTCTTAAGGGGTAATTTATTTTAGCATTAATCCAACCGTTGGAAAATGTCCACTTCAAAAGGCACAATTATGTCATTCCTACAATGCATTTCATAAATGAATTGGGGTCTTCAAATCAGAATGTTCTTGAATGTTTACTGGCATTTGTGAATTACGTAAGAGCAAGATACCATTTAAAGTTAACCATTATCTTGAGCATTCATTCATTCATTCAATTCTTCCCAAATTATTTACTGAGACCCTATTGTGAGTTGTTATGGGAGCTGGAGATCCAACTTGAATAAGAATATGGCCCTTCCCTTTAGAAAGTTCATCATCTGTCTTAGGTTCTCCAGAAAACAGATGCAGCGAGAAATTGAGGAGTGCAAGAGGTTGATTGGAGAGCAAGACCATAAAAGTGAGGGTGAGGAGGTGAGACTGCGAAGGGAATATTTTCGGCCCCCAAAGCAGACATGACGTGTGTGAGAGGAAAGATGAAAGAAGTATGATGAGGCAGTGAGCACCTCAGACCACCATGCAGATCTGACAAAGTTGGCCAACTCAGAGCTTTCCCACTGAAGGAGCTCTGAGTTGGCCCCAGTGTGCTATTATGCGCAGTCATTGGCTGGGGCCGCCGGAAAAGATCACGGTCTCAGCTTGAAAGCTGGGGCAGATCCTGAAGGCATTAACAGCTGGAGTCTGTCAGCTAACTGCACTCCTTGCAGTTAAATAGCAAGCTCTTTCTTGAAGGGAGATCAAAGAGATGCAACCCCATGGCTGCCACATAATGTGACTAGGGAGAAGGCAAATAAACAGGCAATTTAAATCCAGTAAGGATAATGACAGGGTGCCATGGGAGCTCAAAGAGGGAGCATCAAACTTGGGCTTGGGAACAGAACCACTTCCAAGAAGATGTAGTTTATAAGATGATGCCAGCATTATAAGTAGGAATAGCCAAATAAAGGGAGTAGGGATAGGTACAGAGTGTTCAAGGCAGGGAATCATGGTATACAGAGCTTTGTGGGGGAGAAAGCCTGACATATTTGGGGGAATGGCAAGACCTCTACTGTATGATTTTAGTATCACACTGGAGGGACAGTGAAGCAAGAGCTAAAGCTGAAGAAGTAAACAGGGGGTAAATAATTAAGGCCCCTGCCTACTATGCTAAGGAATTTAGGCAGGACAACAACATGCAAAGTAGTCTGTAATCTGAACACTCAGTGACGAACAATTTTCCCCGTTAACCTTCCTAGAGAATCTTGAAGACTCCATGCTCCGATTCTCTAGATTTAGGCTCTAGTGAGCCTTATGAAAAGGCAACTATGTTACCAGTGAAGAAGCACATAATTCATTGTCACCCATGGTCATTTTTGTTCAATGTTTTTACCCAAGGCCACCTAGTCCATACCCCACGAGGAGAGAAATCACAGGCTGATGGGGTGTGATTAAAGAAATAAAAAGTTTATAGCCACAGAACTCTTCATGGCATCAGAGCAAGAATGCAAAGAATCATTCTGGGTTCCTAGATATAGAAAGGGGGACAGTGAAGAGCCAAGAATGTGTTTTGCCTACTTCTAATTTAGAGAGCTGTGTTTTGTTGTTGTTGTTGTTGTTTTAATAAGCCCTGAGATTTCACGGCCGTGATTCTATTCTGAGGAATAATCATAAATTTAAAGTTTTATAAAGTTTGCTAATGGCAGTAATAATGGCTAACATCTAGATGGTTTCTGTCATTACCATGCTGATTCACACTTGATTTTATATAATATGCAGAATAGCCATTTTGTCTTTAAGAAGTCAGAACTCTTAATTATGCTCATTTCCTATCAGATAATTAAAGTTCTCAGAGGTGAACACGTCTGTGGTTACACAGTTTTATTGTATACAAAGAGGTTAAACAAAATATTTTTTTTTAATAATAAACAGTCTATAGGAAACTATTAAATCTTGGGTATGTGTATATAAAGAAATAGTAAGTAGTTATGAAAAAGATATTTTCCAATTATCTTTAATGACATTAACAAATACTTACGGTATCAGTTCAGTTGCTCAGTCATGTCCAACTCTTTGTGACCCCATGAATCGCAGCACGCCAGATCTCCCTGTTCATTACCAATTCCCAGAGTTCACTCAGACTCACGTCCATTGAGTCTGTGATGCCATCCAGCCATCTCATCCTCGGTCGTCCCCTTCTCCTCCTGCCCCCAATCCCTCCCAGCATCAGGGTCTTTTCCAGTGAGTCAACTCTTTGCATGAGGTGGCCAAAGTATTGGAGTTTCAGCTTTATCATCATTCCTTCCAAAGAAATCCCAGGGTTGATCTCCCTCAGAATGGACTGGTTGGATCTCCTTGCAGTCCAAGGGACTCTCAAGAGTCTTCTCCAACACCACAGTTCAAAAGCATCAATTCTTTGGTGCTCAGCTTTCTTCATAGTCCAACTCTCACATCCATACATGACTACTGGAAAAACCATAGCCTTGACTAGACGGACCTTTGTTGGCAAAGTAATATCTGTGTTTTTCAATATGCTATCTAGGTTGGTCATAACTTTTCTTCCAAGGAGTAAGCGCCTTTTAATTTCATGGCTGCAGTCACCATCTGCAGTGATCTTGGAGCCCCAAAAATAAAGTCTGACACTGTTTCCACTGTTTCCCCATCTATTTCCCATGAAGTGATAGGGCCAGATGCCATGATCTTCGTTTTCTGAATGTTGAGCTTTAAGCCAACTTTTTCACTCTCCACTTTCACTTTCATCAAGAGGCTTTTTAGTTACTGTTCACTTTCTGCCATAAGGGTGGTGTCATCTGCATATTTCAGGTTATTGATATTTCTCCCGGCAATCTTCATTCCAGCTTGTGCTTCTTCCAGTCCAGTGTTTCTCATGATGTACTCTGCATACTTTGTCGCACATTCGTGTCCGACTCTTTGCGACCCCATGGACTGTAGCCTACCAGGCTCCTCCCTCCATGGGATTCTTCAGGCAAGAGTATAGGAGTGGGCTGCCATTTCCTTCTCCAGGGGATCTTCCCGACCCAGGGATTGAACCCGCGTCTTCTGCATTGTGGGCAGATGCTTTAACATCTGAGCCACCACTCTGCATATAAGTTAAATAAGCAGGGTGACAATATACAGCCTTGATGTACTCCTTTTCCTATTTGGAACCAGTCTGTTGGTCCATGTCCAGTTCTAGCTGTTGCTTCCTGACCTGCATATAGGTTTCTCAAGAGGCAGGTCAGGTGGTCTGGTATTCCCATCTCTTGAAGAATTTTCCACAGTTGATTGTGATCCACACGGTCAAAGGCTTTGGCATCATCAATAAAGTGGAAATAGTGCTTTAACATCTGAGCCACCACTCTGCATATAAGTTAAATAAGCAGGGTGACAATATACAGCCTTGATGTACTCCTTTTCCTATTTGGAACCAGTCTGTTGGTCCATGTCCAGTTCTAGCTGTTGCTTCCTGACCTGCATATAGGTTTCTCAAGAGGCAGGTCAGGTGGTCTGGTATTCCCATCTCTTGAAGAATTTTCCACAGTTGATTGTGATCCACACGGTCAAAGGCTTTGGCATCATCAATAAAGTGGAAATAGATGCTTTTCTGGAACTCTTGTGCTTTTTCCATGATCCATCAAATGTTGGCAATTTGATCTCTGGTTCCTCTGTCTTTTCTAAAACCAGCTTGAAGATCTGGAAATTCACGGTTCACGTATTGCTGAAGCCTGGCTTGGAGAATTTTGAGCATTACTCTACTAGCATATGAGATGAGTGCAATGGTGCGGTAGTTTGAGCATTCTTTGTCATTGCCTTTCTTTGGGATTGGAAGGAAAACTGACATTTTCCAGTCCTGTGGCCACTGCTGAGTATTCCAAATTTGCTGGCATATGTAGGTCTGAGGGTGCTATTATCTATGCCAAAGCCTTTGACTGTCTGGATCACAATAAACTGTGGAAAATTCTGAAAGAGATGGGAATTCCAGACCACCTAACCTGCCTCTTCAGAAATCTGTATGCAGGTCAGGAAGCAACAGTTAGAACTGGACATGGAACAACAGACTAGTTCCAAATACGAAAAGGAGTACGTCAAGGCTGTATATTGTCACCCTGCTTATTTAACTTATATGCAGAGTACATCATGAGAAACACTGGACTGGAAGAAACACAAGCTGGAATCAAGATTGCTGGGAGAAATGTCAATAACCTCTGATATGCAGATGACACCACCCTAATGGCAGAAAGTGAAGAGGAGCTAAAAAGCCTCTTGATGAAAGTGAAATATGAGAGTGAAAAAGTTTGCTTAAAGCTCAACATTCAGAAAATGAAGATCATGGCATCCTGTCCCATCACTTCATGGTAAATAGATGGGGAAACAGTGGAAACAGTGTCAGAGTTTATTTTTGGGGGCTCGAAAATCACTGCAGATGGTGACTGCAGCCATGAAATTAAAAGGCTTACTCCTTGCAAGAAAAGTTATGACCAACCTAGATAGCATATTCAAAAGCAGAGACATTACTTTGCCGACTAAGGTCGGTCTAGTCAAGGCTATGGTTTTTCCTGTGGTCATGTATGGATGCGAGAGTTGGACTATGAAGAAAGCTGAGCACAGAAGAATTGATGCTTTTGAACTGTGGTGTTGGAGAAGACTCTTGAGAGTCCCTTGGACTGCAAGGAGATCCAACCAGTCCATTCTGAAGGAGATCAACCCTGGGATTTCTTTGGAAGGAATGATGAAAGCTCAACATTCAGAAAACGAAGATCATGGCATCTGGCCCCATCACTTCATGGGAAATAGATGGGGAAACAGTAGAAACAGTGTCAGACTTTGTTTTTTTGGGCTCCAAAATCACTGCAGATGGTGACTGCAGCCATGAAATTAAAAGGCGCTTACTCCTTGGAAGAAAAGTTATGACCAACCTAGATAGTATATTCAAAAGCAGAGACATTACTTTGCCGACTAAGGTCCGTCTAGTCAAGGCTATGGTTTTTCCTGTGGTCATGTATGGATGTGAGAGTTGGACTGTGAAGAAGGCTGAGCGCCGAAGAATTGATGCTTTTGAACTGTGGTGTTGGAGAAGACTCTTGAGAGTCCCTTGGACTGCAAGGAGATCCAACCAGTCCATTCTGAAGGAGATCAACCCTGGGATTTCTTTGGAAGGAATGATGCTAAAACTGAAGCTCCAGTACTTTGGGCACCTCATGCGAAGAGTTGACTCATTGGAAAAGACCCTGATGCTGGGAGGGATTGGGGGCAGGAGGAGAAAGGGACGACTGAGGATGAGATGGCTGGATGGCATCATGGACTCGATGGACGTGAGTCTGAGTGAACTCCGGGAGTTGGTGATGGACAGGGAGGCCTGGCGTGTTGCGATTCATGGGGTCACAAAGAGTCAGACATGACTGAGCGACTGAACTGAACTGAACTGAACTGGAGGCTCCACAGTGGGGCTTCCCAGATGGCTCAGTGGTATAGAATCTGCCTGCCAATGCAGGAGACGCAGGTTCAATCCCTGGGTTGGGAAGATCCCTTGGAAGAGGAAATGGCAACCCACTCTGGTACTCTTGCCTGGAGAGTCCCATGGACAGAGGAGCCTGACGGGCTGCAGTCCATGGGGTCACAAGAGTCGGACACGACTGAGCACGCACTCGTGGCAGCGCCACGTGGCTGCTGAAGGCTTGCGCTGCAGGAACACGTAGAGACGCCCTTCTCACGTAAGCAGTGTAGAGGCAGAACGGCGTTTTTACCCACGGATGCTTGCTTTAGAGAGATTACAGCAGTAAACCAGAGAACCGGATGGTAATCGTCGTAAGTGAATTAACAGTTTCCTTCCAGGGAACCTAGAGTTAGTGGGGATAAAGCAGGCCCGCAGCCCCAGGAAGGGGACACGTGCTCACTGCGGGGTGTGGATGAGATCCGTCCCTGGCTAGTGGGCAGGCTCTCTTGTTGAGCTGTTGCAGTAACTGGCTGGGTATAATCTTCGAGCACTTTGCTTTGTTTTCTTCTATGCGTCGATATCTGCCATCCATAAAATGGGAGCAACAATATCAACACTGACGTTATTTTCTACCCCAGCTAAATGGAAAAGCAGCAATAACTCCTGTTTACAGAACTTGGGCTATATTCCTGGCTTTTGTCTAAACTACTGGATTTAATCTTTCCAGAGGTGCCATGGTGGTGAGTGCTACTATTCTCATTTTCTTGGACAAGCAGATGAAGGTTGGAGAGGTTAAGTAGCCAGTCTCCATGTACCACTGCTGGCAAGAGTGAGCTGGGATGTGCCCCCGGGGGTACTTTCCCTGCACATTTGTGACAACAAGCTGCCGCTGACTTTGTGCGCAAGAAGCTTGCCTGGAGAGCCACCAGGCTCTGGGACCCACCAATCAGTGCTCAGTCAGAATCCCAGTGTGGCTCCTGTTGCCACGGGCGGAGTTCCTCACGCTGGCACCCCGGCATCCTTGCTGGGGTCCAGCCCCGGTGGATCCAGGGTTCCTGTCACTGTGAAGGGGCCTCAGAACCTGCTTTTCTGTTTCTGGTGTGATATCCGTGATGACAGTTATACAGGAGTCAGCATGAAGCCTCCAGCATTCTTGGGCCAGGTCTCAGCCTTGAGCAGGCATCAGAGTCAGGGCTTGTTCAAACAGAGTACTAGGTCCGGTGGTGTGGTAAAGGTTTAACCACAGGCTCTCGATACAAACCAGGCGATCTGGTTTGCAGTGTCTGCCAACTCTGTGATTTCCTCCCCATGGCCCATTTCATGTTGCCATTGACTGTGACTCCGAGAAGAAAGGTACTGCGATGTTCCCGCCACACAATCATGGCAGTGGTCAGCAGGCTCTGTTCTGTCTCTGTTCGGTCGCTGAGTCATGTCGGACTCTCTGCGACCCCCATGAACTGCCTCACACTCGGCTTCCCTGTCCCTCACATCTCCCTGAGTCTGCTCAAACTCATGTCCACTGAGCCGATGATGCCATCCAACCATCTGATCCTCTGTCGCCCCCTTCTCCTTTTGCCCTTAGTCTTCCCAGCATCCGGGTCTTTCCCAGTGAGTTGGCTCTTCGCATCAGGTGGCCAAAGTATTGGAGTTTCAGCTTCAGCATCAGTCCTGCCAGTGAATATTCAGGGTTGATTTCCTGGTTTGATCTCCTTGCTGTCCTAGGGAATTTCAAGCGTTTTCTTCAGCATCATAGTTTGAAAGCATCAATTCTTCGGCGCTCAGCCTTCTTTACGGTCCAATTCTCACACCCATACATGACCACTGGAAAAGCCAAAGCTTTGACTAGACGGACCTTTGTCAGCAAAAGGATGTCCCTGAGCACAAATAGTAGTAAGTGAAGTCAAACAACTGGGGGTGATATGTTTTGTTTAGTTATTTTTTAAATTTATTTTATTGAAGTATAGTTGATTCACAATGTCGTTAGTTTTATTTGTACAGCAAAGTGATTCAGTTATATAGATATGTGTGTACACTTTTTCATATTATTTTCCATATGGCTTATTAGAGGATATTGAATATAATTCCCTGTGCTACACAGCAGGACCTTGTTTATCCATTGATTGTCTTTGTTTTTAATATAATTTATTTAATTGTAGGTCTGTATGATTTAAATTCTAATAATGGAAGTATTTAACAACTGGCTGGGAAGCAATAGCACTGGTAGACCCATCCTTGGGGTTTCTGATTATAAAGGTTTGGAGAAAGAAGGAGAATCTGAGGAATTCCCTGGTTGCCCAGTGGTTAGTACTTGGCATTTCACATGGGGTCAATTCCTCGGGGGGAACTAAGATCTCAGGAGCCTCGAGGCTTGGCAAAAAAAAAAAAAAAAGAGGAGAATCTGCATTTCCAACCAGCTTTCTGATGCTGCTGGTTCCCAGGAATACACTTTGAGAGTTACTGTTGAGGGGCAAAACTTAAAGTATCCAAAGGAAGGTGCCTTTTCCATAAACTTAGTCTGCACGTGAGTTTCCTCGTGTGTAAAATGCGGATAATAATAGTATCCACCTCCGGAGGCTATTGTGAGGGTTAAAGTGATTCGATACTTTCACGCTGGCCTTGGAGAGCCAGGTTTTTGGTGAAGCTGCTGTGCCTCCGACACCTGCAGTTCCCAAGCACAAGTGGTGCCTTCAGCATCTCAAACCATGCTCTGGACTAGAGGGGTCCAGGATCTCCCCGAGGAGCCCAGAGTGAGCGTCAGCACTTTGCAGCAGGAACAACATCTTTAAAGGCAGTGAAAAAATCTGTCAACTTTACATTCTAAATCCAGAGAAAGTACTCCTCAAAAATAAAGGCTGTTGCTGCTGCTAAATCGCTTCAGTTGTGTTCGACTCTGTACGACCCCATAGACGGCAGCCCACCAGGCTCCGCCGTCCCTGGGATTCTCCAGGCAAGAACACTGGAGTGGAAAATAAAGGCTAAGTAAAGATCTTCGAAGGTATACATAACAAATATGAAATAATGCATTAGCAGACTCATACGACAAGAATTGTTAAAGACAGTTAAACAGAAGGAAAATGAGATTAGCTGAAAAAAGGACCAAAGGAATGAAGATTAATGGAGAAATAGAAAATAGAAATATTACTGTCTGAACCACCGGGGAAGCCCCAATTATCATAAAAACGTCATTCTCTATTTATCAAGAATCTAGAGAATGAGCAGATAAAAAAATCAGCGAGGATATAAATGGCCTGGAAAAACAGATTTGAAATTCAACCTGATTCCTGCCTCCTCAACAGTAGAATATGTTTTCAAATGTCCATAAAACTTTTACTAAGAGACCATGACATGACTTAAGAAATGGAAAAAGGAATTAAAATATAACATATGTTCTCTGGCCACAATGGAATTAAGTTAGAAATGAATGACAGAAAAATTTCTGGAGAATCCTCAAATATTTGGAAACCAATTAATATACTTCTAAAGAACTCGTACATCAAAGAAAATAAATAAAAAAGAAATATTAGAAAGTACTTTGAACTGGATAGAAACGAAAACACAACATATAAAAATTTGTTACATGACTCACTGACTTACAAAGCAAACTTTTAGTTGCCAGGGGGCAGAATGTGGGAGAAGGGACAGTTAGGGGTTGCAACATGGGCGCTCTGCTATATTTAAAATAGGTAACCAACAAGGTCCTACTATATAGTTAAGGAACTCTGCCGAATGACATGTGGCAGCCTGGACGGGAGGGGCGTTTGGGAGAGGACAGACACCTGTCCGTGCCTGGCTGAGTCCCTCTGCTGTCCCCCTGAAACCATCACAACATTGTTAATCTGCTATACTCCAATATAAAATAAAATTTTTTAAAAATTTGTTACATGCCTCTAAAGGAGTAGTTAGGGGGTAAATTACAGCACTGATATCAGAAAAGATGAGAGGCCTCAATGACCTCAGCATCCACCAAAGAAACCACACAAAGAAGAGAGAATTAAACCCAAAGTAAAACAATGAAAAAGTAAAGATCAGAGTAGCTATAAATAAAATGAAAAATAAAAAGTAATAAAGTCAATGAAACCAAAAGCTATTTCTTTGAGATGATCAATAAAATTGATAAGTCTCTAGCTAGACTAAGCAAGAAACAGACAGAAGATAAATTGCCAATACCAGGAAATGAGAGAGGTGACCTCAGTTTAGATTCTTCAGTTATTAAAAGGATATAAGGTATAATAAGATAATGTGAAGAATAACATTATGTTAATAAATTTGGCAATTCACACAAAGTAGATGAAAGAACACACAGACTACTGAGGTTCTCTCAAGAAACAGCTAAGCAGCCTCATATCTGGTAAGGAAATGAATTTTACCCAAAAACCTTTCCACCAGGAAAAATCCAAACTCAGATGGAATTTTCCACCAGGAAATCTCCAAATTCTACCAAATATTGAAGGAAGAAATAACATCAATACTACACAAGCTCTTTTGAAAACTGAAAAAAAAGGTCATGGTTTCCAGGGTATTTTATGAGGCCAAATTACTTGCATATAAAAGCAGGCAAAGACATAAGAAAGGGCCACTACAGACCAACACTGCTCAGGAACCTCTCCCAGCATCAGTTTCCCTCTCTCTTCAAGGGGCTTCTCTGGGAACCGAATGGGACAGGGTGAACAGAGGGCCTGGAATGGAGCCAGACTATAGCAGCCACCCAGGAGGGCAGTGTGGTGGAGGTGTCACGAGTGAGAGCTTACAAGCAGAGCTCAGACCGGGCCTTCGATGCCTGAGCACCAAGGCGAGCCTCAGTCTTCTCTAGTGTGGTGTGTTTTGAAGCCGCCACAGCACCAGGTTGGATGCCTGGCGAGAATAAGTGCTGTTGTTATAATTCGTGAACTATTATATAGCCAAGGAGTAGAGTCTGCTTTTAACCGTTTTACAGGCGTTGGAATACATATACACATTTAAAAATAATTATCAGTTTCAGTTCAGTCGCTCAGTCGTGTCCGACTCTTTGCGACCCCATGAACCTCAGCACACCAGGCCTCCCTGTCCATCACCAACTGCCGGAGTCCACCCAAACCATGTCCATTGAGTCAGTGATGCCATCTAACCATCTCATCCTCTGTCGTCTCCTTCTCCTCCTGCCCTCAATCTTTCCTAGCATCAGGGTCTTTCCAAAATAATTATAGGGGTTTATAATTATTGTGATGTTGCCACTTAATGTGGGACTCAAGCAGGTCCAAGACTGAGGCTTGGTTTTCTTATGTGTACAAATGAGGATGTTAACCTCTAACTTTGGGCCTCACTGGGCTGCCCGAACCAGTGCTTTGTAAAGTGCTAAAGGCTGAATGAATACAAGTACTTGTCACAATTATTATTTTAAAACTATGTTGGTCTCTATATCTGTTCATTTGGTTTGGCCCTAGGAACAAACCCCTCCCCGCATAATGCCATCCCTTGTGCCACAGAACGCGGCACAGGGTGGATTCCGCAGGCCCAGGATGGTAAAGAACAGGGCTCCTCTTTCACACTTTGTGGCGACACTCCGGGGGGACCTCCTGCAGGGCCGGGGTGTCTGCACTTCTCCCACCAGTCTGGGTTTTGAGCTTCACAATGTTTTGTGATCTTCACACTCTAATCCAGTTCTCTCTCTAAATTGATCAAAGCTGGTTCTTTGGGAAGTCTTCATTCTTCATCTTGATGAGAGGGAGACTGTCTAAAGAACCAACTTCTGAAATGCTTCCTAGCAAGTGGCATGATACGATCTTCCACCGGCAGAACCTTGGAAAATTGCAGACACATTTTTAAAAGCAACCACTCGGGGTTCTTTATCCCCTGTAATTCAGACTGTGGCCTCAGATCAATCTTAGAAAGCTTTAGCCTCTGACACCCAACCAAGAACTGAATCGCTCCAAATTCTAAATAATACAGATCAGAATGAATTTCAGTGCCGAGCAGGGAACCATTCTCCTCTCCTTATCACACAAGCCTGTAATCATGGTCCATTACTGTCCAAAATGTAGATATTTAAAAAGGCAAACTAAAAGCTGGAGGCAAATTGCTTCTTGGTTGGGGTACCATCTCTCCCTAGAGTTGAGATGAGTCACTCGTCTGGTCTCATTCTTGGCTCGGGACTTCATCCTGAAACTTCTTCCAACAGATTCCAGAGTGATGCCGCCTCCCGTGAACTCCAGATGCTCCACGCGGCCCCCGCCCCGCTTCACCACCATGCAGGGGCCACACCTGCTCTCCTGAGAGAACCTGTCAGCCTGAGAGCTGTGCCCTTGGGGCAGAGTGTTGGAGGGACAGCACTGTGCTTTGCAGGAAGCAGGGGCTTGAGGTCTCAGCACCAGCCTCCTGCACCTCCCTAGATGATCACAGGCCCCGAAGCCCTCACCGGGAGGGCTGCCAACTTGCCCACCCCAGGACCGGAGCCCACAGAAGTCTAGCTAGGATCAAGGGTGAGCCTGGGGCCCCGGGCCTGGGGTCTCAGCGACCCTCCAGCCTCAGAGCCAACAGCCTCTCCCAACCCAGGAGGGAACGCCCTTTCCAGGGCGGGTGGGTCCTCCTTTGATGGCCTGGGATTTCCCTGTGGTTAGTTCTGCATCATTCCAGGACCCTGGCTAGGTTCTGCCCCAAATAATGAAACCCTGACTGTCCCTGAGGGACCCCTGGGGACATTTCTCCAATCAGTCCCATCTCACTCCAGAGGCGGTGGGATTGAGGCTGTGCCCATCGTCCCAGCACTGTGACACTTCAGGCCCCACCCAGTCGAGAGGTCCCAACACAATCAGCCCCCAGGCCCTTGTCATTACTGCTGCGATTGTGTTCATGAGAACAAGGTGCGATCCTGTGTTGCAAGGCATCTGCGTGAAGCCAGCGCTCACCAGGTTTAGTATCCCGGCCCTTCTGCATCACTGTGGCAGGCCTCCTGCTGGGGTGCCGAGGAGCTTTCTAGAGACGCAGGGGAATGAATGCTTGTGACGAGGGCCAGCATACTTACACGGGCGCTCCCTAAACCCTCCGGCGGTGCCAGGGCTCTGGCCAATCGGGACTGGGCGGAAGTGACATCATCCACTTCCAGGCCTGGTCCTTTACAAACTGCATGTGACTTCCAGCCTTCTCTCCTCCCTCCCTCCCTGCTTCAGCCTCAGAGGCCACAGAGACGGATGAGGCTTGCCGCAGCAAGAGGGAAACCATTACTGCATGTAGGTGCTGGGAGCTCAGGATTTAGCACTGTTTAACTGATTAGATGTACTGAGCAAATACACTTTAGGTAATTTTGCCCCAAACCACTCACTTGGCACAATAACAATTTTAATATCATAGTACATTGAAACACTGTATTTCTCTGCAAAGCCACTTAACTAATAACAATTATCCTCTTGCTCCTCTGATTGAATGTTGGGAACGAAAAGCAATGAGAGGGCGATCCATCTACTTATGACAGCCCCGGCATGGGAAGATGGCAAATGCCTGGCTCTGTGGTCAAAATGCTGAGCAGGACGTGGCAGAAGATCGGGTTCTGGCCTCCAGCTACAACAGCTTGAGAACCCCCTTTCTCCCTGACCCTTCAGACTGGAGCATGGGAAACCCAGTAAGGATACAGTTCAGTTCAGTTCAGTTCAGTTGCTCAGTCGTGTCCGACTCTTTGCGACCCCATGAATCGCAGCACGCCAGGCCTCCCTGTCCATCACCAACTCCCGGAGTTCACTCAGACTCACGTCCATTGAGTCCATGATGCCATCCAGCCATCTCATCCTCTGTCGTCCCCTTCTCCTCCTGCCCCCAATCCCTCCCAGCATCAGGGTCTTTTCCAATGAGTCAACTCTTCACATGAGGTGGCCAAAGAACTGGAGCTTCAGCTTTAGCATCATTCCTTCCAAAGAAATCCCAGGGTTGATCTCCTTCAGAATGGACTGGTTGGATCTCCTTGCAGTCCAAGGGACTCTCATGAGTCTTCTCCAACACCACAGTTCAAAAGCATCAATTCTTCAGCACTCAGCCTTCTTCACAGTCCAACTCTCACATCCATACATGACCACAGGAAAAACCATGGCCTTGACTAGACGGACCTTAGTCGGCAAAGTAATGTCTCTGCTTTTAAATATGCTATCTAGGTTGGTCATAACTTTTCTTCCAAGGAGTAAGCGTCTTTTA